>OY735260.1:6612397-7212397 GCA_963457715.1 Argyresthia albistria
CTTTAAATGTCAAAACCATGGAACAGATTTCTATTCCAGGTTCATAAGTCGTAGTGTCATAGTATAAATAAGAAATAGTAAGTTCACTAGGCCCCTGTTCGCATGATATCTACCTGCTCTTGCTCAAACGGCTAGTGAAAAATATTGTATTCTTTCTCGAAATATGTCCCTAACCGCGGTTTTGAATATTAAAAAAAGTATTGCAGTCAGTATAAAGTGTCAAACAAAACTGTTCTCAATGAAATTTTATATAAGATGATGTAGAACTTTTGGGGTAAGATTTATGATTTATTAGTAATATTTTCCTGAACTTCATAATTTTTTATAAGTATAGCGTAGCGTCCTACAACGCTTGATAGCTGCTTACGAGAGGCTGGGAGGACTGTAAGTCTGTGAGAAATCTTGAAATATGAACTCCACGCGGTCTCCTTGGGTTTTTTTCAACCTGGATGGCTCATTGAGGCCTGAGGGGCGAGAAATAGTCTGATATCTTCAGTCTAATCACCAAAATAGTGGAATTTCCGTAAGTTCTTGAATCACATGTGGATGCTCAGGTCATTATTGATGGAGAGGCGCTGGTCATGGCCATCGGGAAAACAAAAGATGCCCATAGTTTTGGAGACTTGGCCTCTGCTGTGTGCAAACGCTTATTTGCGTATTTATCCACTTCGGTTCCCGGACTTCTGGTTATCAAAATTGAGTTCAGCGACCCCTAAAATCTATGCCAGGACACCTCACACGCCCCTATCGATCAGAGTCAAGTTAGAATACGACTTTTTTTTTAAGTTGCGGCTCCGTTAGGCCGCCATCTTAAATTTTGGCAAAATTTAGATTGGCAACATTCAGAATTGAATTCAGCAGGCTTTTTTACTTCAGACAAGTTACTTGGCTCCTGAAATGCTGTTGAACTTGAAAATATAAATACAAACCACCAGTCTTTATGTGAAGTCGCTTGAACTGTTTATGCTAAACTAACAGTAGGTACTAGTTTTTATTGAAATGCTACCAATTTTTCGCATATATTTAATTATATACGACACTTCTGTCGTTTGGAACAGTTAATTTCAAAAAATCAAATTGACCATGAGTTTTTTTTACATTAATATAACTAGGTACTTATTTCTAAATTACAATATAATTTTATGTACAACTTAACCTAACTTACGACTACAAACAATTAAATTAAATAAAACCATGGGTCCAAGACTCCAAGTACAAATTCTGCTATATCTTCTAAATAAATAAGTTAGTAAGTATGTGAAGTTTTTAAATGACAATAATTTTATTACTTATAATGTGTTTTTTGTGAAATTTTCTCTTTTCATCTATCTATCAACAAAAACGCGATTCTACGATTTATTCCCAAAAAATTAAAAATGCGCTTGGATCAACTATGCATAATTTATATCCAGTTTATTAGTTTTTTTCTGTATATCTACAAAAAATACTTTATAAATTTGGATTTGATTGAAAAATGGTTTTTCGAGGCTTGTTTTTATGGGTGGCAGGGGCAGGTTATCATGACATCTTAATTCCTACATCCCATAATTATATTCGCGGTCTGTTATTAATAAAATATCCTAAATGTTAACTGTTGGATCATATTTTATTAAAAAAAAAACATTACTGGTTTGGTTGTCCACTACAGTCACGTGCGAGGAAATGGCATCACGTCCTAAACGCACATTACGATCGCGGAAGCGTCTATTTAAGGAAAAGCGCGGGAAAAATACTGAAGCAAAATTTTATACGGTTTGAAATATATCTGGTTACTTTTTCAAGTTTAATCAAGCATGGGCCAGTTGTAATTAGATTTTTAATTATGATATGTTAAAAGTAATCTGGTCATTGTATTTTTAGTCCGAAACAAGAATATTTAAGTAGCTTTCGCGTTGTTTTTTTGATTATGTATAATTAGGGGGCACGGCAGTGCCCCCGCCAAGTCGAGCGCGAAGCAAACACTGCCGTACCATCCTTTACTGGAACCATTTCGCCGCATTTTCAGGCCCCTATTTGAGAACCTCTGGATAAGACCAGAACGCAGAAATTTTCGTCATCTAGTAAGCTACAATCACATACTTAAAATCCAAAATTTCAAGTCTGTAGGTCATTTAGTTCCGAAGTTATTCGAAAGCAAAGTTTCGCATTTTCGACACTCACTCACTCATGATCATCATAGAACTAGTTGTTAGGTATCCAACACTAGATGGGTCTGCCAGTCTTCTAACTCGCGCTGGTGAAGTGTTTTTCTATTAGTATATAAAATCAATTTATCTTTCATTCAATGGTCAGTCAGTCAATGGAGTCTGTCATACTCAGGTACCTTATGGGGGTCAAAGGTCAAAACACCAGTACTTCCCATAGACTCCGGTGCTGAAATTTTGTGCAGAGTTAGGTTTTAATAGCAACATAAAGGGAAAACTATACAAGGTGACTTTAAAATATCGATCAATACTTTGGGAAATGATGGTGCCCATAGAATAATATGAACTTTCCCCAAGAAAAAAAATTTTGGGTCTCCCATAGTAAATTGAAAACAGCTGATCGGGGCAATGGACGGGACGGGACGGGACGGGACGGGACGGGACGGGACGGGACGGGACGGGACGGGACGGGACGGGACGGGACGGGACGGGACGGCACGGGACGGCACGGCACGGCACGGGACGGCACGGGACGATCAATACTTCGGAAATGATGGTGCCCATAGAATAAGATGAACTTTCCCCAAGAAAAAAAATTTTGGGTCTCCCATAGTAAATTGAAAAAAGCTGATCGGGGCAATGGACGGGACGGGACAGGACGGGACGGGACGGGACGGGACGGGACGGGACGGGACGGGACGGGACAGGACGGGACGGCACGGCACGGGGCGGGACGGGACGGGACGGCACGGGACGGCACGGGACGGCACGGGACGGCACGGGACGGCACGGGACGGCACGGGACGGCACGGGACGGCACGGGACGGCACGGGACGGCACGGGACGGCACGGGACGGCACGGCACGGGACGAGACGGGACGGCACGGGACGGCTCGGCACGGGACTGCACGGCACGGCACTGGACGGGACGGCCGACCGACCGACCGACCGACCGACCGACCGACCGACCGGCCGACCGACCGACCGATAAAACACGATATGTCATATAAAACGTATCCGTCTTTAGTTAAACAAATCAAATAATCAGATTAATGATTAATCAGATTACAGATTACATAAAAAAAACGATACTGCTGGCGTAAATTCCGCGCCGATCTTTCAGAAATTAAACCGTCTAAACCGTCTAAAAGAATAAATAATGAACGCGAATGGGCAATACGAAAAACTGTTGCTACTGTACAAGAATCAGAACCGGAAAAAAAGAAAAGAAAGATTTGTAATAAAAAATAAACTGCTCCTAAAAATAAAAAAACTGTGTCAAATAAGAAAATCTAATAAAATAAATGAATATACCCACGTTTCTACAAAAAGAAGTGAAATCCCACCAAAACATTCTGTACAAAACTAGCCAAGTCTCGATGGAGCTGCTCGTTTATCTCTAAAAAGTAATGAAATCTAGACAAAGGCGTGCCAAGTCTAAGGTTCCTTACTGCGATTTCTTTATTATTATAGTTAATGTTGTGTGACTTGGCCGTTTAACATTCTTTATACGTTAGTGAGTACAAGTCAATTTTGAACTGCGTCGTATTTAGTTACAATAAATTACAAGTTGCAAGTTTCCTGATAGTATATAAAGGAATTCTATTTTAAGCAAATTAGTATGTAAAATACAACAGATATAACATAGGTAGTTACAACAGATATAACATTACGTGTAAACAAAATTGACTTGTACCCACTAACGTATAAAGAATGTTCAACGGCCAAGTCACACAACATTAACTATAATAATAAAGAAATCGCAGTAAGGAACCTTAGACTTGGCACGCCTTTGTCTAGATTTCATTACTTTTTAGAGATAAACGAGCAGCTCCATCGAGACTTGGCTAGTTTTTTACAGAATGTTTTGGTGGGATATATGTTACGGCTAATACTGGTGAGCGGTAATTTTAGCCGGCTAGTATTAAGTGTGCATTTACGTTTATTTTGTTCTTACATGTCAACCTAACACGAAGAATAAAGGAGGATTCGCTCCAGCTACCCTGGCCCGCCACTTCACCTAGACTAGACATACAACTAATATTATTAATACCAACTAAAATTAGCCGCTCTTCTAACATTACGCTAGTAACACCTAAAATGAGCCGGCTAAAACTATTAGCCGCAACAACATTTGTATTAAAATAAAAATATCTCGACGATAAAAAGAAGATTTAACTTCAGGGCACATTGGGCACATTTTTCAGCTGAATGTTAACCATGTAAGTATAGGTACTCGTAATAAACACCAAAATAAAGAAAAACTATTTACTTATTAGTTACGTAACCCTGTACATTCATTAATAGATCTTCACCAATTAAGCTAACAAAAAAAAAACTACAGGTAACTATTACAAATTAAATAAGTATCTATCTATTCACAATCATAATCATAAATTAACATCTTTATCTTTGTCGTATAATCTGTCGCATTCACATCGAATAATTTAATGATTCATCCTAGTTAGATTTCTAACATGGGCATTGGGCATCTGTACTAATAGCTGTCCAACGTTGTTTTGGCGTGAGGTCACCAGGTGAAACTGACGATTTTTGGCAGGATCATAGCATGAGGTTGCGTAGAAGTGACGCCCCTCTGTAAACGTCACTCACACGCCAAAATATCGTTGGACGAGTATATTTTACGCTTCATCAATCAGAAATATCGTCGCAGACACAAACATAATGTCATCATTATTAGAAAAGTTTTTATTTATATTTAGTGCCCCAGTCACGTCTATTTGCATGTCTATATTAAGGACATAGGCCGGACAAACAATTTTACAATGGGGAACAATAGACGTGGGAACGAGAGGATTTTTACTATTTGTACTGAAAATGTTGTAAGTATCTAAAGTCCATATTATTATAGTCTAGTTCTATTGACATCACTCTCTGTTGGTTTGTCACGTCTGTCTAAATCCTCAGCCTCTTTTAATGAGTCTGGCAATTTCATGTTATTTGTTTCTGGCAACGCCATGACGAGGAAACCGGAGATGGCGGCCATTATCCCGAAAAGTGTAGTTGGGAGATACTCGTAGAACTGCGTCTGGTGGTAAGAAATAACACGTGGATTATATGCAAAATAAAAAGCCCAAAATATGCAAGAAAAACAGCTAAAATATGAAATATGAAAATCCATAAAAAGAGCCAAAATATGCAACATATTTTTTTCTCAACGATAACAATCGTATTTCCGGAAATATGGAGTACATACAAAACTTATATAACCTCTCGTCAGTGGAGTTGGCCTCTAGAGTTGGAAAAAGTTTGTAAATCCGCAGAAGATTTTAGAAAAGTGTCTACGATCGCTTTGTACATTTTTGTAAGCGAAAAAGGGCCGATTTACGAGATGGAAATCGAGTGAAATATGCATTATTTCAAAAAAATGCTAAAATTTGCGACAACCGCTGAAAAGCGGCTTTATATGCAAATGCATATGCAAAAATGCTGTCAAAACACCCAGTAGGATATTCTACATGTTTTAAATTAGATGTTTATATCTGTTGTGTTTTGCAATAAAAAAATAATAATATGCAATATGCAAATGCAATATGCAAATGCAATTTGCAAATGCAAATTCAAATGCATATGCAATATGCAAATGCATATGCAATATGCATTTGCATATTGCATATGCATTTGCATATTCAAATGCATATAATCCGGTCTCTAATGATGACTAACCCATATCAAAGGAAGAAAGATCAACCTATAGTTTCTGGTGAACAAATGTCACAGAATCGAAGATAGCGGAACGTACCTAATTGATTAAAATGAGTTTGACAAGAGTTAAATTACTTAGTTGTCACAGCTAATTTTACTTTCAGATAACGGGCGTTAGTAGGCTAAGCGCTTGACCTGAGGAAAAATTGTGGCCGCCATTACTATTTTCCTTGGTCTTATGTGAGTGAATGGCATAGTAGGTTACTAATTCTAGTCTTTAGTTGCAATCCCGTAGCCCGTAGAAACTGCAATTCGAACGAGTCTTACTATATTAAGACTCACCAACAGAGGCGTCAACGGTGCACATGTCGAACCGATTCTTCCAATAGTGGAGCAGGTAGCTAACAGCGTGGTTCTGTAGTTGGTAGGGAACACTTCTGCAGCGAACACGTAGAGCGAGTTGTAGGCCAGTGTGATGAAGAACTTGCCGGCAAGGTAGACTCCGAGGGACCAGACGCCGGCTGAGAACATTACAAAGGGAGCACTAGAATTGAGTAGGTAGGTACATAATTAGGCCCAGTCTCACAAGCGTTATTACGTTTCTAGCTAAGGACCTTATACATACTCTACAAGGACTCAAACCCTAGCACATGATGTTTGTTTTGACCTCTTGTGTTAAAGTATGGAGAGATTTTGATCGAGTAGGTAGATACTTGGAAGGTAAGTAAATATTTCAAATATTTCCCACTTCAAGCTATCAGGATTGAACATCGTAAACTTAAGTCAAGTGAAAGTCAGTGAGGGATATAACGGAAAAACTAGACAGCAGCAAATAATGAGAGAACAATTTAGACGCTAGACAAAAACAACTCAGTGTTTGTTGACTGTATTGAGAGAGTACCTACCGGTTTGGAACTAGGAAATATACTCGGACTGAACAGTAAAAAACAAGGTAGTTGAATTAATAAAGCTAATAAATATACTAGAATAGCTTTTAATATGTAATAATTAGTCAATAACTACGACAAAAAGTCGAGTGCAACTTGAGTTCATACAAGTTTTTTACCGTGTTTTGTGGCTATAAATAAATACCTACTATGTGATGTGATGGCGTTGCATTGCAAATGGAAGTTTTTGTTAAAAAAGCGTTCTTCCTAACACATAGGTAGCTAACTTGCAACTTGCAATATACGTTGATACCTTCGCATAATTGATGGATAGTTCAAGGAAATAATAAGTGCAACAAAACATCAATATGATATGGTTGCAATATGATCTGGTAATTTAACAGAGATGTAGAGGATGTAGCTATTGAAAATGGCTGTATAATTTATCTAACTGTTAGATTTTAGATTCTAACAAATTGAAAAAGCATTAGAAATGGACAGGAATGTCACTTTTCGCTTGGCACTATTCAAATTTCAATGAGCATAGATGGGAAAAATCTTAGTTTAATTAACGGGTGGGTAGTGATAGATGGCTGATAGATGAGTGATGAATTCATCATCAATCAAATCACTGATGAAGTAGGTTCGTTGCGGTGACAGTTTGAAATAATTTGACTTTGTTGACGTTTGAATCCCAGATATGACATTTCAAACTTCATAGTTTTCCAATAAATCCTTGAACAAGATTCAACCTCCACCATAATTATAAACTTAACCATTCAACTGTAGTTACCTGGCACAAATCCATAGTTAATCAGTATCAGACCGGTCATAAAGAAGGCCGTCGCGATTACCCTCTTCCGACCAAATCGGTCCAGTAACAGCAATTTGCATACATTCGCCGGCGCCTCAATCACTATCACCACTATGTAATTCAGGTAACTGTTCCCCGACAAATCTATAGCATTTATCGACAACCCGTAGTATACTAGCGTCGATGACGTCCATAGAAACGAGCATATAAACGTTCTCTTCCAAATCATCGGTGATACGAGTATCTGTTTGAACGAACTCTGATTTGATTCTTTATTCTCGAACTTTCTCGCATCCCTCGATTGCGTAGCCTCTTTTTCCACTTGAGCATAATACTCCTTTGGTACTGAAGCGTTGTTCATTTTCTCGGACTTGCTTAGGACTGCTAAGGCCTCTTCGTAGCGTCCTTTGCTGAATAGCCATCGGAAGCTTTCACTGAGGGTCCAGAGATAGAAGAAGGTGAGGACGGCTGGTGTGTAGATGATGAAGAGGAGGCGCCGCCAGTTGGCGAGATTCCAGGCTAGCAAGGTGACCGTGACGCCGCCAGAGATGAACATCGTGTTGAAGAGGAGACTCGCGAAGACTCGCCCTTTAGGGCCGACGAGCTCTAGAGCTGGAAAATTAATATTTATTTGTCAAACATTTCAATAAAGTATCAGTTCTTGTAGAATTAGGTGCTAGTATAGTTTTTCGTGTTAAACGTTTCTCAAGTATCTTAGATCCATCCTAAAACAGCATTACTTCTAGTTTTTGTGATTTTCAAGTGGCAAGTGAATGTAACGCCTAGTAACAGCGATTGCTGGAAATAGCAACCCGATAGTGTTTGCTAATGAAAAACTGGTATCTGTGATTAGCTAAAACCATAATAATTCAGGCGTTGAATCAAAGGTCGAATGGGTGTTGAGGATAAAGCTAAATAATATCTATAATCGTCGCGATTTATAGTTCGACGCACTTCGAGGTCAACAACTTTTTTCGTCCAATCTGTTTTTAGAAATGTTCACCTAATCATTAATTATAATCATTAATTATTATGTGCCTTCAACCCATATCTGTCCTTTACAAAGAACATAGCAAAGAACAAACATCGTCACCCCATCTGTACTCACCGAGTACAAAGCACGCCGTATACACGCCACCACCGAAAGCTGGTTCCAGAAACTCAAAGACCACAAACATGTTGTAGTCAACAGCCAGGGCTCGGATGACCCCGAATACACCAGCTGACACCGATGCGAAGACTAGCGCCAATCGACGACCGTACCTGAAAGAAGATTAGTTGAAGATACATTCTGTTGAAAAGATACTTACATTAAGACATCATTAATTAATAAGTTATAAAACACATATACATGTTCTTGCCTACAAGGCCCCTGTCACCACATAGAGAAAGGGCGTGACTTTTTCTCTATGGGGTGGCAGATAGTCGGTGGTAGTGAGGTGGATGAAGGTAGAGATCCTAAAGCCCTGATTAGCTTGAAAACTTCTGACAGTCATGTTTGCCACTAGACACTTTTTGTTGAAATTTCCATTTATCCTAACTGTAAGTTACATAACACTGTCGTTGTTTATAATCTTCTGTTTACAAAACCAGCCAAATGGGACAAAACTCAGAAAATATAATAATTTCCTTTGATGAGCGAAGGTTCAGTTTCTCGCACACATCTTACAGCTGAATGTCACTGACCGCCCTTGGTACATTAAGTACCTAATTTAATTACAGTGTGCTACCAACTTAGCTGTTCAGTTGATAGCGTCGCTAGTAACATAAGTACATACTTCATAATGGCGGAAATATTCTCTGTGATGGTGGATGACAAGGCGGTAGCTCCTATTTTTCCCACCGAACAGCTAAGTTTGTGGCTCTATGAATTCATCTGTCATGGGCCATTGATAAGTTACTAATTATTTACCTGTCAGATAGCAATCCAGTGAGAGGAATAGACACGAAGAAGCCGGCATTGTGTACTGTGCCGACCAGCGAACGCTTCCAATGTTGGCAGGCGAGGTTGAACTGTAATAGAAAGGCGGGCGTGAGGTTCATTCTAAGTCATTTTTAAATTTTTAATCACTTATGCGTCCGCATAAAAAGTAACGGCCCATGAAAAACAGAACAAAAGAATGTGTCCAAATAACCCAAGTGGCGACAACCAGACCCTCATCCAAGTAAACAAAATAACATAGTTTTGCAGAAAGACAGAAACTTACAGTTTTCCGATTTTTCCCTTTAATTGCTATAAGACCTTGCTTTGTGCCAAATTTCATGATTGTAGGCCTACGGGAAGTACCCTATAGGTTTGGGTCCATTGCGATTACTATGATAATTAATCAATTTTACGGCATAAACAGTCGTAGCCTCCGATTGCGTTGACTTAGAAATTTGTTTTTTTTACAGTTCTATTCGACTACAGATTTGAGCAATTGATATAAATTTCAGCTTGATACGTCCACGCGTTCTTGATATAAAGGTCGTGACACACGGACATACGGACAGACGGACAGACAGACAGACAGACGGACAGACGGATGGACGGACAACAAAGTGATCCAGTGGTTCATTTTTTTCCTTTTAAGGATCGGAACCCTAAAAAAGTAAAACTTTAATAAAAACGACTTCCACAAACCCTATTTGATTAGACACCAATGTCAAGTGCCCCCCCCCACCGATTGGGGAAATAATTTCATCAAATCCCATCTCAATGAAACCCTTGGTCCGCGAGTCTTACTCGCACTTGACCGTTTATTTTAAAACGCTGTTAGTTCAAATTAATTTATTAGTAAACGTAATAGGTATACAAACTACTTATTAGAGTAAAAGTCAAACCGCAATGAACCGAATCAGGCTCAAGGTTCATATTGTACGTGATTAGTACCAAGTTTATTTGTATCAGTTCCTAAGTATATGTGTATATGAAATGGAAACTTAAGAAGCAATTAATACGAAAAATATGTCTGGTTTTTAACATGATCGCTAATTTTAAGTCAGAGCCCGGAGCACTCGGTAATTAGTAAATATACGAGTAAGTATGTTGTATAATAGTTAGAAAGTTTGCCTTAATAATTCATATAATATCCTTTTCTATACTATGTATATTTTAATAGTGTAACTATTGGCAGCCCACCATAACATCTACTAACAAGATAAAATGTATAAAAGTACTAACAACAAAATTTTCATATTGAAAGATTATTAAAACGCTATCGCAGTTTAAAATGAAGCATGAGACGAAAAAATATTATGGTGTTTGAGGAGCACGTGTAGATTATGATGAGTTGTTACAGTAGAGCCTTACCCAGAGTTGCACCACAGATACCATAATATTATACTAATACAAATAGACCACCTAGAACGAAACATGACACCGGCGTAAACTGAGATGCTACGGTAGCTTCTTTAGTTCGATGCCATTATCGCTTGGTGCAGCACCATCGGAAAATTGCAAATACCACGAGATGGCGCTAAGACATACAGGATTTATTCTAAGATTAGCGCCACCTATAAGTATGTTAACTGAAACTATGGCGTTTAAAGTACAAATCTTACTCCTCACGCTATCTCTTTCATTACGAAGGGTTAGATAATAATTCTAATTTTTGTGGGATGAGCATCCTGTGGTTTCACGAAACTTTGAAATTTTAGCATAATTATCCTTAAATTAGCATTAGAAACCAATGAAAATCCTATGAGATTCTTAAACATTTATTTATTTATTTGACACAAACATTTGTAGTTACATAATATAGGGATCCTTGACCCCTGAGCTAGGTTTATCAATTATCACCTGTATTTCAGGAGTCGGGCTCTTCCAGATATAAGGTTCAGCAAATTAACTCCATAGTCTATCTAACTGAACATTTAGGGAATTCTCGCCCTTAAATCAGTAATGTGATAACCTTAAGTTTAAAAATAGTTTTGTGAAACTCAGGGTTAGTATGCTAAATAACTTACTTACTATTTAAAAACGTCAAATTGTTTTTTTTTTCGGAAAATCTATTACGATTACGTTAGTTTTGTGTGCCCAGATGCAACATGCTGTCCGCCTTCGGTGATCATCATACCATTGTGTCGGAGGTGCATTAATTTAATGATTGTCATTGTTTGACCCTATTCAAAAGTCATTACGGTAGGCGAGCGAGCGTTACGCGAAAAATCATTTGAACAATTTCTGCTGTATAATGAGTTCACTAGCTCTATAATAATAACACGTAGCATAAAGTAGCGTAATATACATAGAGAGCGGATACAATCTGCTATAGTTTGTAAAACAGAGCTTAATCTCTGACAGATGTCATTGCAAAACATGCCTATCAAGTACCTACCGTATTTGGCGAGACGGTCAAATGTATAGAGACAGTAAATATCATACTTTATTGGCAAATAGCGATCAAACTCATCGTAAGACAAGTTATCGATCTTGACTTAAAAAATATATATTGTTAATTTAATAGTGTGAGAAGAAGCTCCTGTGAATCCGAATCATGTTGATAATTTGGGCTGTGAGCCATTTTAACACGAAGAAAAACGTGAACAACTTAGGTTAGGCGAGGTAGGTATATTAAACTTTTATACAGGTTGTAACTGAAAGGTTATTTTCCACTTCTCCATACGTCTCATGCCCAGCGATCTGCTGATTTGTATGGAGAAGTAAAACATAAAGTTGCTCTGATCAAATCAGTTTCATCAAATCGGTTTCATAGTAAAAGTTGTTCAGAATGATGAACCATTACGCACCCACTATCAAGCATATAGTCTGCCGTAAATTGATTTTAAAATGGAATGTTTTTATGAACAATGCATTCTGTTTGTTTTGCATATGCATAATAATATGCAACACAAACACAATGCATTGTTTGCATCGTGCAAAGAGCCCGTGTAAGTTGGCATGCCAAGAGCCCGTGTAAGTTGGCATGCCAACTTACACGGGCTCTTTGAACAGCAGTAAATCTTCAGTAAATCTTTTAACTTACTGAGCATGGATGATGTAAACTTTTTGACGCAACACTTCCACCATTCATAACTATCATAAATAACATACTTAGTTGTGATCCTCGTATGCAAATATGGTTATAATTTTTGCGAATTTTCTCTATATCTGCCATCAGCCATACAGCCATACATAAATAATCGCCTAATACTAACAACAATTCCAACCATGTCATTATGGCTAATGGCCACCCTTGTAATCAATTTGCTTCGTTAGCTTTGCATGGGTCTACGATCTAATGAGAATGACACGCACATGATCAGTTTATTCTGTGCACCTGGATTCTTCTTAAGGACATGGCGTTCTGAGGTTATCGCAAACCAATCCAGGTGCGGAGATAATGTGATCGTGTTGTACTTAGTTATTTTATATCAGATCTTTATCGTACATTACAGGTATTTATATGACAAACAAGCAAGCAGCATTAAGTAATTTTCGAGTTATGTAATGTTACTGAATGATGAAAAAGCATGTAGGTACGGCAGATGATGATTTAAAATTTAATTGAATTAGATGAAATTGTGACATGACTTGTTCCGTTCCGTCCCGTCTGTGCCATGCATGACCTTAAATAATAATGGAATAATTTTAGAATGAAACCAATTGTGAAGCATCAGCCGTAACATAAAAAGGTGTAGTCATATTTTAGGGGGTTATTTTATTACGGACATCATTCTGAACAACTTTTAATACGAAACCGATTTGATCAGAGCAACTTTATTTTTCACTTTCATAGTGAAAGTTGTTCAAAATGATGTCCCTAACAACCCACTAAAATATGACGACACCTTTATGTTACGCCCTCCCTGTATATTACGGGACTTTACGTGAGTGACGTCACGTGAAACGCTTCTGGAAGGAAAACCTACCTCCGTTCACCACTTAGCAACAGGAAAACTCACCTCCTTCACAATGGAGTGTTCTTCCAAATAGACGAAGTTGTCACACTCCACTTCCGTGGACGAGTCGAAATAGTCCGCGGAACACGTCCCGTTGGTCGTGTTGGTGAAAGGGGAGAACCGACGGCACTTGGACAAGGTTCCATCATGCTCATGAGGTATAGTGAAGTTGACTGTAGCGGGGTCCTCTTCGCACTCTGGTACGGAGCATCTGAGAGGAATATGTACAGTTTTTTATAGTTAATAACTAGCCCGAGCAAGCATTGGACTCTTGGACAGCCTTTTCTTCTGCGAAGTTGACATTTATATTCCCATTGTGATCGACATTATTGCATTGTAGACAGTCATAATAGTCATCGCTCTTATCGATTAGTAGTTTAGTACCTACCAAACCTACCTCAACTTACAAAACACTCCCATGTAAAGGCTAATCTATACTGAGACCGACTGGCTCAGGATTTGAGCCTCTTGTTTATGATAGATGACACGAGTCGTGTTGTTAGCACGAAGAATCTTGCAACATCAGAAACTTCGAGTCAAACATAATTATGCATTTCTTGGCACGTAGCTTTATGTATACGATACGAGACTTGATACGATAGTGACTTGTATTATGTGTCTTACAAATCATTAGAATTGTCTTTTAATTTATTATCTTCATAGTCTTCACTCAGTTCGCTTCGAAATTTCGGACATAAATAGTGTTGCTATCTATGGTTGCTTAACACTTAACAGTCACGCATTTCCATTGTTCCAAATATACCTAGTCGGTTTTTTTTTGGAATATCATGGAATAATGTTGAATTGCGTTTTTCGCTTGAAACCGATTCATTCCAGCACATACCAGGACAATGGAAGGTCAATGGGATTTTGCGTTTTGTATTTGTCTACTTGTAATTATGGTGGTATCTATTGTGTAAATATGTACCTACCTTACATGTTCACACTTCAATGGTCTTCGACCTCATTCATTATGGTATCAAGGATAATTTGTTTTGTGCTGTGTGTCAGGTAAGGTTAATTTCGCTAGTTTACTTACGCTCCCGATTTTGAATCCATTATTTATTTTAGGTCTGGATGGGTGATTTGTATTGAGAAGTGAGAAATGGAGTAGCCCTATTAAATTGTTCAGAATGATGTCAATTACGATCTCTTTAAAATGTTATTACACCTTTTTGTTACATCCTGTATAGTTAAAAGCCAAGCTCGCCTGATTCGCTAAAAACAGCTTAAATGCTGGTGATTCCCGTCGGTATTGTTTTGTGTTTGTGTGGTCTTTTTAACCGACTTCACAAAAGGAGGAGGTTTACAATTCGTCGGGTTTCCTGGAGAAATCGAGAGAACTCTTTAAATATTATAGGCAGGCATATATAGTGATTTTTGTGTTTTTTATAATAACATGGTGTTTTGCATTTACTAATGGTAGCATAACATTGTGATGCGGAACTGATGATAAGACCACACATGGCCACCAGAACTGCTCAATACTGGGTACAAATACAATCTACTATGCGTGGCTGACGGGCACCGCATAGCCTAAACCGGTGGACCATGAAACTTTGTAGCGTAGGGTAGCACTGAGATTGGATTTGACGAAATTAATTCCCCAAATTAAATAGGGGTAACAGTTTGAATTAAACTCAAAAAGCACTTGAAATTGGTTTCTAATCGAATAGGGTTTGTGGAAGTCGTTTTTTTAAGTTTTACTATTTGTAATCTCTACAATCATCTCTAACTTAGTTAGTTAATCTTTAATGAGTAGGGAGAGATGACCATGATTTAGGGAATGATATTGATTGTTCTACCAAGCATGCAAGCATTTTCGTACCAAACATACCATATTTGTTATTATTTCTATTATTAAAGTCTGCGCCAAGTTTCATCGGGTCTGAGCGAGAGAGAAGGGACAGAGAGAGATTCCTTAGTTTCCTTACCCCCCCGCTCAGAGCCAATGGAAATTGGCGGCGCAAACTTTACTATGTATTAGTTAGTTACTCTATGCCAGCATCGAGTTACTTGAGGTTATAATTAAGTTAACAACAAACAACTTTCAACTTACACAAGCAGTTAATAGGTCTTCTAGGTGTATATGCTAACGAATGTACTTATAGTATTCTCTGTACTGTATAACGACAGGTCTTTATCATACTGGCAGTCCGAGCTGCAGGATTACATAAGGATCAGCGGACCCATACAAATATGATGTATACTTATGTGCGAATAGGATAGGAGGGAAAAGATTTTGCTGGCTCCACTCCTGACAGAATAATATGCCACTAACGACGCAGTTAAAGATAGTGCTTAGGTATGGTACTTCCTACTACCAATAAAAAAATACTTAATTCTAATACGCCCGGTTCATCAGATTCATAACTTTAATTTATGTTTGAATATATTATACTTAATCTATTTCGTACACATTTCTGTACACCGTTATAACTCGTAGGACCCTTAACGTACTATACTAATTAATCTTTGCCTTTATCAATGCATTCCTTTAGCAAATGCCTACAAAACCCAATTTATAACTCCGCACGTAAATACCAGTTCTAGGTACTTCCATTCACATAATTTATCTTCTCAGCCTTTAGAAATATGGTATCAATCAAGCGCGCAATCGTAACTTCCTCTATTATACCGTGTCCAATGCAACGCAGCAATTTAAACACCGATGGAGTGCAGGCCAATAATACCTAGCACATAGACAGACATACACGCCGTTTCCCACATAACATAATCATTTACATACAGGCACAACAGTGCTTCTGGCTCTACACGAGGAATCCGTGTCGTGGAAACCAGAAACAGCGACGTCACAAACGTATCAACATCCAACACATGCTGTTTTTTCTGCCGCCGGGATTCGAACCAGGGACCTCTCGCTTGCAAGCAAAGCCTCGATCGCAACACCAGAAAGGTTTCGGGGTGGCTGTTTATTTACTTGATAAACTTAATAATGACAAAAACTTCGCTTCATCCATGTAAACCATCCATTCCTATATGGGGTGGCAGAACCTCAGTTGTGCCCAGTGATTCACTGCTATAGGAAGTTTTTCATCATCGTTACAAAGTCTATATGTACTCATTCATTTAAATGTTTAAAAATAATATTACAAAATACTCCCAATGATTTTGCACAGTTAGTTTAAAAAACGCTATTTGGTGACTGAACTAAGCTGTAAAATGAAACAACGAGTTAAATTTTGTTACTATTACATAGATAGTATCAATACTTTAAGTGGCTAATTAGTCAGATTGCCCGATTTTTAAGGTAAGCAGGTACGTATTTATTTTATGTAGAATACTTTAATACTAATATTAGGTATCAATTACCTTAGATTAGGTAAGTAAGTAGGTAATTGAAGATCATACCTGTAATCGAGATCCATAGCTTCAAAGTTGTAAACAGAAGAATACATCCCGGCCATAAACACAGGCAGCAGAATTAGAAAATAATTCCAATAGTTAAACTTTCCGAATGGTCCTATTATTCTAAGTATGTCGTCCACTGTCACTTCATTACTATCCTTTTTGTCCGACGTCATTTTAACTTTATTTTTAAACATACCATTGATACGCAATAAGGTTAATAAATACTGCTCATTTGTTTTTCTTTTCAGCACACTTGATTTTAATTAATTTGTATTTAGAACTGCACTCGCGTCTAGCGGCCAGCCTCCTGTGACTGTGATCGACTGCGTGTTCGCCAAGTGTGAGGTTTGGTTTTATCGGCAAAGTAAAAACATTGAACTATCGACGATTTAGCGCAGTACTATTTACGCTGGAGATAAGAAAAGAAATTAATATTGACTCCTGATTTAAGTTTTTTTTTCTTTAACAAATCAATATAATAGATTTGGCATGAAAAAAACGCTCAGTTTTTTTATTAAAAAAAAAAACTAATATCTACCATATTGAAACTTAAGCATTTATCAAAGAACTCACTTAGACCATGGCCAAGTAAATTTAATAAAAAATCGGTCATGTGCGAATCGGATTCTCACACGAATGGAACCCTCGAGAACCAACATTTAAGAAAAAGCAACTACAAAAAAACACTTCTTGTATGGGGACCATTTTTTTCGTGATTTCACATTCCGTGAAAATAACTCTCTTAGGCTGGATTTCACCAACATAAAGTTATAGGAGAATAACTATCCCGGGGATAACTTGTATGACAATGACAGTCCAAAATGAGGTGATCTGATCTGGGTTCTATGAAAAAGTAGAAGATACTCTCGAGTAAAAGTTACTCTTTCGTTGGTAAAATCCAGGCTTAGCTATGACGGTTTGCGTGATAGAGACCGGTGACGATGACGGATAGAAGGACGGACGGACAGACAGACGGACGGACGACGGAACCTATATTTGCATACGAGTTGGTTAGGAAATACTTTTGACCTTTGAATGAATCAAACGTTTGGACAACTTGGAAAACAAGGAAGAGTTTCGATGACCATTGACGCACTAGTTCAAAGAAAAAAAAACAGAGGTCAGTACTCAGTATTAGATTTAAGTAAGTCGTACTAATAGAAATAAAAATTCTGTAAAATGCCAATAATGATGAAAATAATAATAAAGTTTCACGATCTGAATAGGAATGCGTGGAAAACAACCTTATTCATTTGAGCGGCAAAAATTGCAACAAATACAGAACTAATTGAATATGCTACAGAAAATTCTTAAAGACCACATCGTATTCAAGCCACAAGACCAATCAACTTATGGTTTTTCCTTATTTATTTCCTTATTGGGGATAAATTAATATTTGTTCTATGCGGTATTCACTCAACACTATGTGGGTGTGTAGTATGTTTTGAAGGGTCAACAACCGACCTCAGACTGTGAATAACTTAGACCACACGTCATCAGCTGGCTTCACCGTTCTCCAGTCTACAGAAACTATGACCATTTTGTGAAGTGTTAGGACACTACGATATCTTGTGTCTAAAACAATAATAATTGAAATATGCCATCAAAAACCGATAAAAACACGCGCTTTACATGCATGTGCAAATCAAATACAAATCAGAACTTTGTCTGGGGTCAAGGATACATAGTTGTGTAGCCACAAACTCGATGGCCTAACGATGGCGTTGCTAACCTCAATGTCACATGAATTCTAATGTCAAATTCAGTTCTCAGTTCGTTCTTGGTAAAGATATCAAACCCTACCATTATTAAAAAGCAAGGTAAATGTAATAAAAAACAATCATCCTAGAGTCACGTCAGCACATTTAGCACGAAAAATCACGCCATCCCATCAATGAATTCTTTTGACCACCAACTGCAATATCTCCTTAGGAGCCCTGCACTGCTTGGCAAATGCTTTGAGTAATCATCATTCACTTTGTTTACATGTGGTCCATATAAATACCACCTAGAAATTCGCAGCATTACTCATTTAAGCCACGGAATTGCTAATATACCCAAGTTGCTTGCTTACAAAACATGGAAATGAAGGTAATACTGTACCTATAGTCCATGGAATTCGTACAAAGCTAGTAGGTACTGGTGCTACATCAAATGAAGTGTAGTACACAAGTGAAGTTCACAAAATATGCCTCTGAGCTGTGTTTAGACTCAAAACTACAGACAGCTGTGAACGTGAACCATACATCAGGAAACACAGAACACTGACCTTACCCTGCCTATAAATTTTTGGGGTGGCAGTTTTCGTAAAAACTAATCCTATTAATTTCATTGAGTTCACAAGTAGCTTTTTTTTCGCAACGCCATCAACATCGGCACAGACTTGCTTGTTACCGTCTAGGACAGCTCTCTTACATAAAAGTAAGTATATCTTCTCTGCTCAGAAAAAAATGCTATAAAAATAATTAACTTCTTCTTAAATAATAAATCTCTATAATTGTGATAATTTGTAATTAAGTTTGACGTTTTAGTGATAATAAAATAGAACATAACCTGATATAATAATAATTATGTATAAATGATGTAGGTACTTAGACAATAATATTCATAAACCATTTTACTGGTAGGACATAGCGGTAATCACTTTACGATGTTCATGAAAAAAACAATTCTATTCTATTCTATTCTGATTTATTTATGAGTTGTAGTGATGAAATGGGTAATGACAACTCCAATTTTTTCACCTCTAAAGCCCTCGATTTACTCATATTATTATACATATTTTAACAAGTATGTACGGTTTTCGGATAAAAAGTGAAAAACTAATAAAAAGTCCTAGATCATGAATTTTCAAGATTTTAACTGTGACCCGGAGAGCTTTCGAGGTGGAAAACTTGGATTTGTCAATACCCATTTCGTCAATACCAAGTATCAACTCATAAAAAAATCAGAACTAGGTACCTCATTTGATGTAAGGTAGAAGTACCAATTCTATGGGCCATTAGCAGTATAATAATAATCTAGAATAGACTAGGTATAACATTTTCCTCAGTAATTTTGGGTACCGGCTAGGATATTGGTTATTTACGATGCAGCTATCTTTACTTGGACGCATGTAATGTCTTTAGGTACTTACCTATGTTTAGTATCGTGTTCCCGATTCGAGGGACAACCTGTGGTTGGTAGGTGCCGACTGTCTTATAGACTTCATGTACAGATAGATTGATTGGTCACAAAATATTGACCTTAGAAATTATATAAACGTGTAAACTCAAATCACACGATTAATAACCTAGTTTCAAAGTTCGATGCCCGTAGACAAGACACGTGTAAAAGGATACGTATAGGGATCTACCGTAGTAGTTTAAGTTTAAGTTGATATAAAACTAAATTTTATGTAGCTATGTACGTACTTACTTTTGTTAACTCGGCTCGGGTAAAGTTAAGGACTTACTTTTCATTCTCGCTTAAAAAAGCAAGAGATGGTTTAGGTTTTTCCACGTTGTATCAGATTAGGTTGACATGACTCTTTATTCCGTAGTTCATGTTCATGTAAAAATCTTAGGATATATTTACTTACATAGGTATCGGTTCGCTTGAAATATCGATTCATTAGACTAAATCCAACGTTTTGACTTTTACACAGATAAATTTATCTTGTTATTAACTTTTTCATAATTTTGATTTACTACTTATCAATCTTCAATTTTAGCTATTTGTAGGTGAAAGCGTGTGCAGCAGGAGGGGTTCTCAATTCGGTTGTATTTTTAGGGTTCCGATCCTTAAAAGGAAAAAAAGGAACCCTTATAGGATCACTTTGTTGTCTGTCTGTCCTGTCCGGTCGTTGTAGAAAGAACAACCGATAAAATTAACTTTGTAAACTTTAACCGATCTTAAGTAATTAACCATTATATGTATAACTAGGGTTTATAAATAATAGCTTTCACCTAGGCATAGTTACATATGGATGTTAAATTAGTTTACAATTTTCCTCAGCACACAAACGTCTTTCCCTTTGAGGCTATTCTAGCAATTCCCTTTGTTTTTATAACCGACCTGACGTGACAGCACAGGAGGTGAGTATTTCTGGACATGAATTCCAGTAATCCCTGGTATCGAACCTTCCATTGTTTAACCAAAGTCAAGCTCGTCGTGGGTATTCGAAGGGTCAATGGGGATTCCTGTAATAACCCCACCGTTGGTAGGTTATTCGCTGTGTCGTGAATTCAGTGTTCTCAGTTTAATGGTCGTGAAATTAGGCGCGGATTGTTCGTGCAATGCCTAGAAATTCCGGCTGGATATTAGACAAATTCCCCGACAAGTCACGCGTGTCTGCTATTTGCGACGCTGCAGTTGTGAATTAGGAAAATTAGCCATGCTGTCGTCTATCATGAATGCACAAAAGCTACTTCAAGTACATGGGGTGCTGGCGCTGTCATACAAACAAATATAGCGTCATGTCTTTTCCTCTACAGCGTGGCAGAGGCACAGTTGTGCCCACTTTAAGCTAGATATTTAATAATCCATTTGCTTGACGGGGGCTAGCCCATCGCCGCGGCCACGGAGACTGAAGGTTTCTGCGGGATGTCGAGTATTCCGCGTCATAATGGTTATTGAGGGAAAATTCTTTGCATATACAAGTCTCCTACACACACACGCACACACACTTACATCACATGCACACATTTAGATGCAACGATACATTCATACTACTCATCTAAACCAATACAATCTAGAAGATATATTTATACTTAGTTATAACTTTTTCTTTTTGTTTAACTTTTAGACTCTTTTATTAGTTTCATTTTGTTAACTAAAGAATAATTTTGGTCACAAACAGTTAGGTATTTGTCAACAACAGTATAAAAGCTGTTGCCTATCTTACAGGTCTTTTAGCCTAGTTTAGGTAACAGAAACAAACATGTAATGTAAAACTTGGATTGATAAAATTAATTAACTATTCTTATTCTTATTATTCTAAGTATCTAATAATGTAGTCGAGTATTCTTGTCGTCTTCAAAGGGATCGATGGCCGCACTATCAGTGCAGTGCTAAGAACGCAAAAAAAGATTATGAAAGAGAACCGATTATGGTGCGTCCAGTTTTTGCAAAATAATGATTTGTTTGGCAAAGAAAGTTACTATCAATGTCACCCCGCAAGTCAAAGTACGTAGTCAAAGTCAAAGTGTACGGTAGTGCGAGTGAAATGAAATGAAATAAATAAAATGAAATAATTTATATGCGTTGAAGTGGTACAGTCATAGGTCTTATTAGTAGGTAAGTATAACTATAGAGCGGCACATTCAGCCAATTTGTGGCATGCAAATAGTATTTGTATGTAGTGGTTCTCTAATATTAAAATCCGTAGGGGCGTTAGGTTAGTATACTAACCCTGAATTTTATTGATGTGACATAATAATGTCATTACGCGTACTTTGTCGATAGTACTTCTTTGTTCCATCTCATCTCAAAAGCTTTAAATTCGTTGAAAGCTCATTTTTTGCGACTTAGGACTCGTTACGAAGTTTGTATTTGTGTTGGGAAAGCTTGTTTGGTTACGCGGTTAACTTTACTTAGTTACGCGTTCAGGCTTCGCTTGTTTTTCCGCTTTGCACGGGTAGGCGCTGTGTGTGCCTTCCTATACAGTAAGTACAACCGACAACACGTCTCACATTTGCAGTTGAAAAGGCTCTAAGAGAGTAGGATACCTACCTGTATAATGCTTTGCAATTTTAGTGATGCTGTTATTGAGGTACCCATTCTTGTTCAGTTGTGTATTCTTGGTGATGAATGACTGATTACATAGATACATAAATGATTTTTAAGCAATGTATGAAATTGCAATCTAATATCTCCTCTTATCTAGATACTTCTTTTTATCATCATATGGATTACATTAAAACAACTCGGTCAGCGAAATTATCTCGACTAATGTACACCACACACCTACACTATACCACAGAAGAGATAATATACATAAGTATTTGTAATATTCTAGACTAGACTCATTCATCAGATTAAATCAACTTTGGATTGATCTAAGATTATTGGAACTGCACACTGAAGTTCTGGCGATTGCCACGTACTGGGCGATAGCAATAAAATACATTCACGAATTTTAATTTAACTTTTCACACAGATTAATAAAGAGTTACTTTTCACGACTTCACGAGTATAGCACATGTCAAACGGAATACGAACCTTCACGTCACGGCTAACATCACGTAATATTTTTTCGCAAGAAACAGAGTGAAATTGAAAAAATAATTGGTTAAATTAAGAAAAACATGTTCCTCCACGGAAATATTGTCATTTTTTTGAATGCCGCGAAGTTGCCCGTCGTTGACGCACCAAAAAATTATATTTATTTTGTTTTACAATGAATCCAACGCCTTTACAATAGAAACACACATTTTTCAAAATCTCACGTGAGATTAGGGGATGGGGTTGAGTAAAATTTCATAATATCTCACTAGGTGGAAGGGGGGGTCAAATATCGCCGAAAACCCCCGCATGTGATTAATGGACGCCCCTTTATTAAATGTTATAAATAAACATAACACAACATAACTTAACATAAACATTTACATACAGGCAGATACATTGCTAATATAATAACTTATCCTTTTCTGTTCTTTTCTGCACGTGTACATTTAAGTAATGCTTAAAGATGTAATGGTTATCTGTCGTATGGGGAACTCACATCAATCAATTTTTACTATGATCAAGAAAAGTCAGCATGACCACAACAATAAACCCTGCATGTGTACTTAATCTTCTAGTATCTACATTGCAATATTTGCAATATGCTAGTAGAGTTTTTCTACATTATTTTTATTATTATTTGGCTATTATTCATCGCCACACAGGAATATGGGGCAATATTAACATGGATTGATTGGTTTACTTCTATACCATTATAGTGCTAGAGCTCGTCTAAGCTGAAATGACGCGCCCCACTCCTTGGTTTTGTATGACAAGTAAATACAAAACCAAGGAGTGGGACGCGTCATTTCAGCTTAGACGAGCTCTACAAGGATCTTTTGTCACTTGGATGCAATAGGAAATTAACCTTGCGTTAATATTCGTAAGAATTATGTGGTGCTTGCTTTACAAGTAAGTCTCCTAAGATTCAAGCTTCAAGCTCCTTCATTAACCTCGACGAACCATATTATTGTATTGTGACATCAAGTTTCGTAATGACGAAGAACTAGAGGCAGGCGAAATTTCCATTCCACAGATTTGTGCACTGTAATAGTTACCTACAATTAAGGACCTTAAAGGGTGTTAAAATATTACTTTACGATTACCTCTATCGCGTACGCTATTATACCCGCGGTTTCCCTAGCACATTTATATTCTCCCGAACTTAAATCAAATAGCCATCTTCATAGAATCTGTATTAAGCAGATCTCTTTCTAATACCTACACCCTCGGATACCCGTTAGAGGTGAACTCAAACTACTTGCACTTGCTTGGCTTCGGTGTAGTCTTGGGGTATTGTATCTAGTAATAAGAGTAGTATTAAGTTCGGTGTAGTATCGAGTTTGGAGGAACGCGGCCTATCGAGTTAAGTTATTTGAAATAAATAAATTTCAGAATTTTCTATTGCATATTGCATTGTATTATATTAACCAACACGCTGGCTTTCGGTAAGACAGACTGTTTAACGTTTTCGACGATGCTTTATTTAAATCAAAATGCTAGTGACTTGGTTAAATGTCGATCTTTAATTAACGGTCTAGTGTGTTAGTTAAGTGTCTGATTTAACCAACCAACTGCGACATTTATACTACTACTTGCTGTGCTGACCATCTCTGTAGAATTTAATCAAGAATGTAGTTAGATTCTCGTATAGAGTTTTGGTAAAAACAAGATGGCGCACGACAACAGCTGATTACTTTCAGAGTCCATCTTTCTGGTAATCGTTGTGCAACGTTTTTTTGTTGTGTTCAGTGGTTTTTTGTTTTTTGGTCTTCGGAGGAATTGTAAACATGTTGTCGACTCCGCCATGATTATTTCACGATTAGTAGTTTAACAACACCGAATTGGTTGCTTTAGGTCACTTTCTGTGCCAATACTAAAGATAGGTTGTGTTAGGACTATAGATGTGCCGAGCCGGCAACATTGCGGAAATATTGCCATATTGCCGTAAAAATGGCAATATTGCCGGCTCGGCACACCTATAAATTAGTTAGGAAACAGCTTTTTGAACCACCCGGAGTCGAGCGAAGCGAAGCGGAGCGAGGCGACCCCATGTAGTTTCACAAAACCACACCTCGGACACTCCATAGAACGCTCGTAAAATAATCACCTATTACTACTCCATAACCAAATGTGTTTGTATACGTGCAAATGTGTGCGTAAACTTTGCTAGGGCTGGTGGCGCGGCAAATGCAGCGATATTAAAGTATACGCGTCGTCACTCGTCTGGCGTTCAACCCTGTCTATTGATCCTGTAACCAATTCTTTGACGCCAGGGGTGGGGTGCGGTATCTGAATCAGCTCGGGGAAGGGCGTGGCCGTTCTGACGGAGTACTATCATAGTTTAGATAAGAACTATTAACTGGTACTATTATCTCTTCTGTGACAAAACAGAATTGGTTGCTTATTTACGCTACTAAAGTTGAAATGCGTCTTGTTGCAAACGTTTAGACAACTCGTTAAACGTTTCAATTTATTTGCCCGTTTTATGCCGGTTTTCTGGGTGCTGATTAATTTAACAAATTGGTTAACTGAGCCTCAGCCGGTCAAGTTTCGCTATTATTCAAAATAGTGGCACGTGATTGGTAGAAATTGATTTTACCAACTATAACCGGGCGTTAATATTTCCGGTTTTATGCATTTGATTTTGTATTGTGTAGAGACGGGTTAGCTTTGTTGGAGTATATTTTTAAACAAATAAACTACCCACTACTAGTCACTACCCTGTTGCTTAAATCCACACTGTAATTGAGGTTCAGGGAATGCCTGCCGCTACACAGTCTCTGTAAGCCATCAACCAGCTTTGCCTCATAAATTCGAGGGAGGAATGCAATTCATCTTGTCACGCCGCCGCTGCATATGGTACCAACTCGCACAATATGCAAATTCTGCAGTATCTAGAAGAATCTGGCATTTTTGATAAAATATTTAATAAGTATTTAGTCCCCACCGAAATTCTGGCCGAAGAGAATAAGAAGTATGGAATTAAAAAAATAACAAAAAAGAGGTCGACACTAACATCAAGTAGGTATTGTTACCTACCTTATCATAGTATCTGTGCTAGTACCTACCTTGCCTACCTAAGTAATTTATTACAGAACTTATCATCGCCTTTTATCATAGCGTGCGATTGAAGGTAAATACCTAAGTGATGGAGCCATCATCATCATTTCCATGATGACTTAATTCAACTCGTTACAGTAATGTGTGTGTGTGTGTGTGGTGATTGTAGTTGTAGCTAACCGCATATTTGAAGTTTCATGAAGTGGGACGGTACAGAGTACAGGGCCATTGTTTTGGCACGTCGGGTGTCTTCGCGTTCTCTGTCACTGTCTCTTCCGCCAAGTCAAACGCCGAGTATCATAGCTACTCGGGGCACTTCTCGAGTCCCGCCCCGACGACGGCGGCGGCGTGCCAAAACAATGGCCTCGTACTGTACCTAGGTTATGTGAAGGCTAAAAATCTTCGTGTTACATTTATAACGCAAAAATCACCACGTTGCGATGTTCTGAATAAAAAATCTTTGATAAAATACCTGAAGTTTTATTTCTAGCCATTTCCCATGGTTGGCCAGATCATGGTAGGGTGACTTTTATGATATAGCCACGACATGAATATTGCAAGACGTCATTCATCAGGGACATTCGACTGGCTGTATCATGAATCAGTTTACCAATCACCAAAAACTTGTACCCATCCGCGATCGGCTGCCTTGCCAGTTTCGTTATCACAAGGAGCAGTGACTGAGACCTCTGATGTACTAGTATAGTTTGAATCATGACACCACTCCCCTTCTGTTTTGTTGAGTGTTTGCAGTAGCCCAGGAGGGTTCAGAATGAAGACGCCTAACTTTAGTATACTAAGTATGTATAACCATGACCTACCACTTCCCGCCTACCTCAGGGGAAATCTAATAAGCCTATGAGAAATGTTTGCACACTTTGCTGTCTGCCCGTTCGTCGTCGGTCGCCGTTCGGTCTGTCAGAGCCCCTTGTCTCAGGAATGAGTGAGCGCCTCAGTGAGCGACGACCGACTCGCACTTGGCTGTTTTTTTAGCCAGCATTAATTTGCGTGTGTGTTAGTGTCCAGTGTTGTAATAAGTGTGTGACCTGCGTTGAGTATGTATTGGGATAAGCTCGCCTTTGTACATGTTTTTTAACCGAATTCACAAAAGGAGGAGGTTTACAATTTGTCGGGTTTTTTTTTATGTATGTACACCGATTATGCCTAGACGGATGGACCGATTTGGAAAATTATTTTTTTGTTTGAAAGAGTTTACCTTCCCATTGGTCCCATTGACACCAGGTCAGGATCTGATGATGGGATCCTGGAGAAATCGAGGGAACTCTTCAAATATTATAGGCAGACCTATAGTGATTTTTGTGTTTTTCATAATAACTCGTGCAAATGCACATGATTAGCATAATATTGTGATGCGGAACTGATGATGAAGACCACACATGGCCACCTGAACTGCTCAATACTAGGTACAAATACAATCTACTATACGTGGCTGACGGGCAACGCATTGACTAAACCGTGGACCTAGAGCCATGAAACTTTCTAGGTACAGGGGTTCCTTATGTAGCGTAGGGTAGCACTTAGAGAGGATTTGACGAAATTAATTCCCCAAGGGGGGGAGGGGGATAATAGGGGGTATAACAGTTTGTATTAAACTCAAAAAGCACTTGACAGGTTTCTAATCAAATAGGGTTTGTGGAAGTCGGTTTTTTTTTAGTTTTACTTTTTGTTTCAATTATTCCATCATTAAGTGTCTGTATTATGTTTTCTTTGCAATAAAGTATAAAGTAAAGTAAAGTATGTAAAGTATAGTTGCAATTCTTCGATACTTTACGTCCCAGCAACATTGTGACAGACGAATTTAATTTGAAGGCGCTTCCATTCTAATTACTCTGAGGCAGTAACAGTTGGACTGCACCTCTGCAACAGTGTGGGGGGTTTCAATCACACAAAGAGCCTTTACGTGCCTCTCTCATCGCCCTTAGGGATTTCAGACCGTTGAGTATCGATAAAATGCAAAAATAAAACTTTTACTAACAAAGCGTCACGCTTTTTCCCCATGCGGGATAGCAGAGGCACAACTTGATCAGTATAGGCTTTCCAACGATCTTCTGGCACGCGCTGACAGGTGGAAGTCGGTGGAACTAACGCTTGATATCAGTTTCATTGCGATAAGTTGCGTAAAAGTAACGCCTCCCTTTAAATGTCACTCGAGTGGCATTTTTTTTTACTGAACTTACGTCCTGGATCTAAGTACCTACCTGCCAAGTTACAGCTTCGTAAAGTTTTCTTTTGTATTTTATACAAACTTTGGCGCCCTTTTTATTAGAGTAACAAGGAACCCTTATAGTTTCGTCAAGTCTGTCTGTCTGTCCGTCCGTATGTCACAGCAACTTTATTCCAAAACTACACAGTTGAAACTTGGTAAATAAAGTTGTTCTGATCAAATCGGTTTCTTAATGAAAGTTGCTCAGAATGATGTCCCTAACAAAGTCGTTTCTCATTTTGCGTTAATTAATTTACACATTGTAGATAGGTGATTGAAAATGACATTGAGGTTCCAAAAAACATTTTTTCTCAAATTCAATCGTTAAAGAGACAGACCCTTCCAAAGTGGAAAAAATTGTGTGTCCCCCCTTTGACTTTTAAAGTAAGAGAGTGAAAAAGAAAAAAAATATGCTGTGTATCTCAATACAAACTTTCAACGATAATTGGTTTGAACAATATATAATAAGTAGTTTTTAAGATATAAAACATTTATTAAAAACCGCAAAGATAACTTTGTCATTCGTACAAAGACTATGAAAAACAAAGTTACAACACAAACATCCAGTCTTATAATTACTTGGTACTACGGAACCCTTCATGGGCGAGTCCGACTCGCACTTGGCCACTTTTTTAACTCTCATAGAGGCGGAACTTTGAAAAAAAAAATACTGAGCTTACGTCCTGGATTTATAAAATACCTACCTGCCAAATTAAAGCTTCATAGGTCAAGTTTTTTTGTCCATACAAACTTTGCCGCTCCCGCTTTTCGCCCTGCATCACAAATCCAGTTGTCTCTACTTCTTTAATCCAATCTTTGTACCTATAGATCAATCCTGCCAAAGGAAATCTTTTGTACACGGAACGCTGTATATGTATTACGATTTTATGTCGTGTAGGATTGAAACTATTGCGTTACGTTTGGTTCTATAATAAAGTTCCTATATTAACTTGTAATTGTAACTTACCTGTAGCGAATCTGTTATTAATTTAAGAAATTTAAGAAATTAACCTACATGGTTTAAAATTGTCGCAAACTATTTAAAATATATTATATGGAAGAGCGGGGTATCCTGGCACAGGTATTTTAAACTTAAAAGGATGCCCCATCAACTACTGTAATTAGTACGTAAGCTTTGCGAAATAAATTATTTGTATTTGTATTGTATTGCGGTGAAAGGTGGAACTAACGCTTTTTGAGAGGTTCGTTGCAATAAATTCCGTAGAACTGACAACCGCCTGCCAAAAGGTCGTTGAAAGTCTGTACTTATCGAGCAACTCCACCGCACGCACCTACAACACTACTGGCGATTTAGAGAAGTGCAATATTTTTGGCCTCTCCGCGACCCAAGCGAACAAAAGATACGACTGTTCCGGAAACTGCGGCTTTGTACATCTCGTCCACCGCTAGCTAAGAAACCAGTTTGGATGAGGAGTGTTAAACATTACCTTTAAAATAATAATACAACCGAATTGAGAATTAAGGAGTTTCTTCAGTATTGCTGAAGCTGAAGCTATGCTGATACACTAGGCCCTGTGTATCTTGTGACTAGGGGACAAACTTCTAACATGCCGATGCAACGTGACGCTGCAACAACGTTGCATGTGTCCCGAAAATTCCCTGCATTATTTTACCATTAGACGGACTAAACCCCCTTCTGTGTCACGCGAAACGGTGATTATTATGGGCTCTGGTACAGATTGGTAAAATATTATTCCCCATACACAACTCCGCGCCCGATCCGTGGCAGGTTGCAGGACGTATCGGTACCTACTTCCGGGTATTAATAGGTAATACGCTTGTGGCCAAGGTCATCCAATAAATCTAGGATCAAGTCGTAAGTTGAACCATTATGTACAAAATGGCTTGACATTCTCAGAATTGTATATTTCCAGCAGATATATTTTTTAAAGTCGATTTTGTGCAAAATAAGGCAACATTTGATGGCACTTTTACATGACGTCATTCTGTTACTAGTATTTCATAGAACTCAGGAACAAAAGTTCCGTTTTGACAGTTCATAAAAAGTATCTATTTTGACTTGACAGGCCACAAGCCTATTGTGGGGTGTAACTGGGGTAGTAATCCACCGGTGGAGCTTTACCATCTGTAGCTACATGCACGTGTGCAAGTGCGTCTGCCAGTCCTCATTCGAAAAAACGACTAGAGACGTTAATTTTGTAAGCTAACTGAACATTCTTAGCCATTCGTACATCGGTGTGATATGTGTGACACAGAAACTTCGGGGGCCGCTTTCACACTCCAAAAAGCACAGTTTTTAGCTGCATATGTTAAACGACTGGGGTCGGAATGAGAAATTGCGAAACAGAAGAGATTCGCAAAAAAACAACGAACAAACAGAGGCTTCTTTTGTTTTGAGGTCTTGTTAATTAGCAGAGTTGTGTTGTTTTTGCAAGGCTGTTCCTCGATTCTGTTTCTCTTACCGGCACCTTTGAAAGATTTTGCGATTGTGATTGTGACAAAATTGTATTGGAATTGTGTCAAATAATTCTGTTCTGAAGCTGGCGAATATCCTTCAAAGCGTCAATTCGGTCGATCTTTCGTGATAAGCTCGTGATAGGTGTGGTACAGAATCAGCATACGGGCCCGTACGAACAGCGATTTTTTTCCGCGCGAATTTTTTCCCGCAATTCTGTCCCACTTATATTCTATTCTATATATCTATGCCCACATGCAATACTATGGGCGCAGCCGCGATTTTGTTCCGCAGTTTTCTGCATACAATTTAGCGATTTTTTTCAGCGCATTTTTGATTCGCGCGGAAAACAATCGCTGTGCGTACGGGCCCTACTGGTTTATGGCTACTACGACGGGCCTTACAAGTTACAACATGGTAACAATATTGATAAAAATAAATTTAACCTCTTTAAAATGTAATTAGCGACCTTGGAGTCGAGTTTTATCTATGCTAGAAACTCGCGTAAATATTCTTCAAAAATGACGAGGCATCTAGTATCTACCTATTCAATTTGTTATAAAAACCAAAAGAAAATGAAGAATCAAAACAAACAGATTTCACCCAGTTTAGAGCAAGCCTGAAGAATAACAAAGTTTCTATCAACTTTGAGACGTGGCGTGGTGAGTCTCTTTGGTATGTCAGGGTTGTATCTGATCGAATCAGCCCCCTTATTCAGTAACTAATTGAAACTAAATTATTTAGTAAGAGATTTGGATACGAGGGCAGATTAAGAACCTGGAAGATGGTGACAATACCACCGAATGAGAAGCTTTGTACGTACCTATCAGCTCATGTGTCAGCTCAACCGTCTCAGGCCGGGACTCCACCAAAACGGAGATGTGGAATATTTGTATGCGAGATGGAAACAGCTCACATCTCCGCTTCCATCGCGCCATACAAATATTCCACATCTCCGCACATCTCCGCTTTGGTGGAGTCCCGGCCTCAGAACTGGGCAAGGTCGCACAGGTGAATACTTGCACCGCTGTGGCTGGAGAGAATCACCGGGCTGTGATTGCGGGGCGGATGTTCAAACCGCATAATTTAGGACTATCAGGACTGTTCTGAAAGAAAATATCATGGAGACCCCACAGACCTCTTCACTCTAACTGAAGAAGCAGCTGAATGGCTGTGACTTCAACATTATTTTTATAAGAGCGACTCGACGACTTCTGCCATACGAATAAATAAATAAAATACATCCCTATACGTACATACTAACATTGAATCTCAAATAGGTAGGTACTCGAGCGAGACGAAAATGGTTTCTCCTGTCAAATTGAAGCTTTTACCATTTACTTACTTGCAGGCCCCGATTGCATTTGAGTCTCGCGTACTGTATAAATGGGCAAAACCAACCATTGGAAACAAACACAAAAGTTGCCTCCATTATAGAAGATCCGTGCCAGCCATGTCTCAATTTTCTAGAAATTCCACCAAATATTCCTCCCTGGTGGCAACCCTATAGCTCTAGTGAACAAAGTTTACCACAAGCGGTTTATCCGGTATTGAAAAGTGTTGCTCCTTGAGTGCATTCCCTATTTTTCCTCACCCCGGTTAAGGTTTATAAAAAACCCGGCCAAGTGCGAGTCGGACTGGCGCACGAAGTGTTTCGTACCATTTAAAATGGCAATAAAATCATGCCTGTTGTACGGGAGCCAAAAAATACTAATAAACAAAAGAAATTCAATATTAAGGGGGGCTCCCATACAACAAACGTGATTTTTTTTGCTCATTTTTGCTCGATATTGATAATGGTTGGTGGTTAACGCTTAAAATGTTCACAATGTATTGGGTATATTATTTCCTTAAAAATAAATAATTAAATTAAAATTAAATTAATATCTAAGGGGGCTCCCATACAACGTGTTATTTTTTGCGGTATTTTATAGATAATGGTACGGAACGGAGCCCTTCAAGAATAACCGGCCAAGTGCGAGTCCGACTCGCACTTGGCCGGTTATTAGTATTTGTTGTTAAGCTCGCCTTTGTACAGATTTTTTCTATGTTAAGCTTTTTTTACTGTCATGCATGTGAGTAAACTGAAGAAATTACGAAAATTACGAAATACATCATCTGTGAAAATTTCAACTGTCTAACTATCACGGTTCATAAGATAAAGCCTGGTGACAGACGGACAGACAGACAGACAGACAGACAGACAGACAGACAAACAGACGGAAGGACAGCGAAGTCTTAGTAATAGGGTCCCGGTTTTACCCTTTGGGTACGAAACCCTAAAAAACAAAGAGGGAAATGTGTATAATTGTAAAACAACAAACAAAAAATCACCCGAATTTTAACATATCTACTTATTACTCTGTGCGCGGGGCAGATAGACTGACATGACAGTTGGATTCACCTTTTTTACTTTTAATGTTGCCCGTTTACTATTAATGTTGCCCGCTCTATACCCCTAGTGTTGTAAAAACCAATTCAGTAAAATCGTAATTTTGTGTAATTTTGCATCGTGAAATTAATATTATTTATCGAGTTTTCTTACTTTTGCCTTTGCCCACTCAGTGGGTTAAAATAGTATCGTAAATAGTAACCTTCATCAGTGACTAGCCAAAAAAAATAATCGTCATTTGGCCCGACTGATAAAAAGTTTGAGCATCCTTGGATTAGAGGATCCATATTAATAATACATCAGAATTTATTTCTGTATTTATTTAAAAACTTGTGAAACCAATGTTTGTACTAATTATTAGGATAATTGACGACAAAGTATAAATAGAAATATGTAAATCTAAAACTAGGCGATATGTAAACATTTAAATCATTGGTCCCGAAATACGTTCTTTCAAGTATACTAAATCTGTTCAATACTAATAAGAATAACAGCTCTACAAATACTCTAGTCGTCAGAGATTTTAATCAGTATTTAATGAAAATTCAGAATTTAATGAAACTTTTGGACTTACTTGTCTTTCATGTGTTTACTTTCATTTAATTAACCATGATTGTTAGAGATTTGATCCATATTATGATTTAACCTGTCGATTGACACCATAAAAGTACAGGGTATTGTATTTTAAAATTTTAGCTTGTTCGACATCTGGTTAGAAAGCGTATTTAAAAAAATCTTTGAATGCAGTTTTGTTTCTTTTCAAAAATAAAGCAAACTTTCCTTAAAGTTAAATTTGCTATCTCAATTATTTAGAGCACTTTTAGTCGTATTTAAAATTTCCAACCTGTAATCACCGTCTGGGTACCAAAGTTATTCGAACGATACCCATTCAAGGCTTCGAAGAAACTTAAAAGTTGGTTTTGGTAGGTTTTCGAAGACTTCTCAAGACTTCGGATATCGTCCGTATATCTTTGGGACCTGGACGGTGACCTAGAAGAACATGCAGTACTACTCTCTACCAGATGACACGGCAAGAGTGGCAGCGGTACTGGATATAGTTCGTATCTATAGGGTTTTCAAAGCCCTGAACGGGTATGGCCCAAAACCTCTTGGACCTGGAAGATGTTCTGGAACATGCAGTAGGGATGTAGTATCCCGTCGAAAATGTTTCTACGCGGCTGTGGCCTGGTAAATAAAGGAGATGGAACACAGACTGATTACTATTGATTGATTGTTTTGGAAGTATTTTGGACCCCAATAAAAGTCAAACTACTGGACCAATTTTTTTTGTCATCGTCGCTATATTTTGTCATCTTTGATTTATTTATTTTTATTTTATTTATTTCTTACAACAGATTGTTTTCGAAATGAACATACAAAATTGGAAAAAGTCCCGAAACTATGCGGTTTTTCGCCCCCCCTCAAGTTTGCACAAGCTTTACTTGTTCAGAAAATTGGCTGTAGCACTACTGACTGAACACAAACCACATCCTAAAGTTTCATCAAATTCTAAATTTTCTCAAGGTAGAAAGTACCTACTTGACGACTGGAGTAATCCGACAATTTAAATACCTACGCCCTTAATAATAAAAAGTTATACTCCGGGAGTAAAGTTAATCCGGACGTAACTATGGGATAGAGCTAGACAGACTCCCTAGCTCTGTCCCGTAGTTACTCCCGGATTAACCTTACTCTCGGAGTAAAAGTTTTTATTAATAATGGGGTAAGCAGATAATTAGGTCGATAGAGTTACATAAATGATACTTAGCATTATAAATTGCAACTTTGAACCACTTTTAAATGAATTAAAAAAGTGTTTAGCGACTTTCCCTTTAAATATTGCAAGAAAAAGTATTTTAAAGAGAGTATTTGAAAGGGTTGACGCTCTTTCAAAAAACAATATAAGTAGATCACAGTAGTGAATAGGTCAATCAACATTCAATCATGATATCTTAGGCGACGCAGGCTGCGCACAGCCATCATTTTGCTAGGCAGGGCAAACAGACGCAAATACTGATTGATGTTGCAGCGCTATCAATAAAAAGTGCTTGGCTATAGCCAAGTAAAACTTCGCCGGAGTAAGTATCAAAAAGCATCTCCAAATAAGTTTGTCTTTGATCTAAAAAGACGTATTCATACAAATACAAATTACGTAGACATTCATAAGATTTACAGCATTTCACTAAGCAAACAAAGCAACTTTGGTCTCGTGGATAATTATAAGATATTGAATAAAAATTATTTTAGCAGTATAATTGTCAAAAGGATGATGTCTATGTGTTGCCAAAGATAAACTATATCTTTATCGTAAACCAATATAGTGGACGTAAGTATTATGAAGACGAGATATTACAGATATTGATAGAGACACGAGATATCTATTTCTATGCTTGGTTGGAGCTCGTTTTCTGATTCGATGACGAGACAGCTTCAAGAATTTTAAATTAAGGGTATAATTATAAAATTTTGCGTTAAAAGCTACTCCAATTGTCCGATTGAATTAAGATTTCAGGTCATCTTACGGTGGCAAAATTTCTAAAATCTCTAATTGTGTATATTTTGTGAGAAAGCCAATTGATAAAGGAAAGATTCAGTATAGCCAGTATGAAACTAAAATTTCTCATGACGACTGTCGTTATATAGGACTTCAAGATTATGTTTAGATTTTAAGTACGAGTAATATGATGATTTTTATGTGATGATAATTTAAAGATATAATTATTTTGTTTTATTTGCAGGTAACCTAAGCATAACAATTTCACTATCCTCATTTTTAACAACCAGCTCTGTCAATCATATTTTCTTAGATAGAACATTTACACATAGAAAACTAATGTTTGTATCCCAAAAATACTCAACTATAAATAGGTGGATAGTTTGGCTCAAAATGGAGACTTAGTTTTCCAGGACGTTTGGTTCTATCCTTCTTTCAGTTTCTTTTCCGACCCTGTTTTAAACATTCCGTCTTTCACTTTTGTTAAGTCATATTGATGGCGTCTTCGGTCTTGCTCTTCATCCTAGAGAGGTGTTCTGCTTCTTCAATGGTATCAGGAAGCCTCATGTTCTTCGTCTCCGGCAGCATCAGGACGAGAAGGCTGGAGATCAAGCACATGCCCCCGAATATCACCGTGGGCATCGAGCTGTGGTACACCGACTGGAAAACACAATGGGTTAATATTAAAAAAGAGAACATGATTTCTTCCGAGAATCGGACTATTGTGACATTCAGTATCGAAAACCGCCGAGAATTGTTCATGTTGTTGAGAAATATTCATCGAAAAGAAGATACCGACCATTTGGGTCGAAGCGTCAGCTGAAGGCTTTCGGAGTGAAATAAACGGTCAAGTGCGAGAAGGACTCGCGGACCAAGGGTTCCGATCACACTTGGAGAGTCAAACTGGTGTAACTGGTTAGGTTTCTTAAAAAAATAATTATGTTGTCATCCATGTAGAGTAAATTATACATAGTTTTGCAGAAGGATAGAAACTTGCAGTTTTCAGATTTTTCCCTTTATTTTTGCTATAAGACCTTGCTTCGTGCCAAATTTCATGATTGTAGGCCTACAGGAAGTACCCTACAGGTTTTGAGTCCATTGCGATTAGTATTAAAATCGAATAATTTTACAGCATTGCGTTGCGTTCGATTGCGTTGACCTAGAAGTTTGAATTTTTCACAGTTCTTTGCGATTACTGAGCAAATTATATAAATTACAGCTTGATGCGTCCACGCGTTCTTGATATAAAGGTCATGTCATGACACACGGACAGACATACAGACAGACATACGAACAGACGGACGGACGGACAACAAAGTGATCCTATAAGGGTTCCTTTTTTATTTTAAGGATCGGAACCCTAAAAATATGACAATAGTCTTATGATTTTTCCCAGTCGGTAATTAAGAAACTCCATTGATTGACATTATTATGGGCATGTTAGATGGAAATAATAGAATTATTGGTAAGCATTTTTGAGGAGAGGTAACAAACTTCGTGTCCATAAGTAGTTCGCTCGTTGCCTGTGGGATTGAAGGTTCACAATTTACCCTAGTTGCACAATTGAAGCACCACTCACCAACAACGGCGTCAAGGGCGCAACCAGCGATCCTATTCTCCCGCTCGTGGAACAAACACTGATCAGCGTCTGGCGCATGTTCGTCGGGAACACTTCAGACACGTAGATGTACACTGAGCTGTAGGCCAGCGTGACACTCCACTTGCCGATCAGGTACAGCGCGATGGACCACCAATCCGCTGTGCAGACCAAGAGGAATCTGTTTAGAAAAATTTGCTTATGTCGCTTGCGGCTCCGCAATGCCAGTTTACTGGAAGTGGATCAAGAGGAGGATTTTGAAAGGGAAGGAGAGGATAATTTACGTATGTTATGTAACTGCCTATACCGATAGAGATCTGATCTAACATAACATAACATAACGTAGAAGCACGGTAAGAAGGAGACGGTACATTAATAACGTTTTGTTAAAAAACTGTAGGGAAACTACAAATATTGAATAATGGCCGTGATCAGACGTTATCTCGTTTCAAGGATTCAATCATCATCGTTTAAGGAACTAATTATATTGCAACGACTATGAATACGTAATATAATTTGAATTATTGAATAATTAACGAATATGATAGGAGTATTGGACGACCAGTCCAAATATAAATGTTTTAAGAACTGTCATGTTACTCATTTACTTTATCAGATTCATGGTAAAGCAATAAAGTTAGAGATCCGTCATACGTAATACTGCTATAGAGCGTAGTTGCATATTTAATTCCAAGAATAGTAGGTATCTACTGCACAAGCATTTATGACCAAATATTTGTTGTGGATTTTACTGGCTACATTTTTGAGGTGACATTTGATCATGACTATCTAACCTTACGAAGATAACTTTGCAATCTCATCATAAGTAAGTCATATCATGTGAGCAAATAATAAACCAAATTGTCAAATTACACTTAAGGTTGTGTTAGTATTTGCTAAAGATAGCATAACAGAGGTCGAACGGCTAGCGCTTTTGTTTACAAACTAAATACACGCACACAGCTACACGTGTATTTCATAATTCCATTAAAATGGGACGAGCACAATACAGCGTCTATTTCGTTATCGATTATGCGATTTATCAATAGATAAACTCATAAACGTGGCTGACGTATACACATACGTAGCACGTGTAGGCAAATTGCACGAAATGCTTTACAAGCTTATTGTATTTTGAAATGATTATTTTCTATGAGTATTTTGTTAACTTTGAGACTATCTTACTACACTAGAAACTCATTAATTAATCTAGCGGGTCATGTTAATGCTATAGTCTATATTGTACCTTTTATATTATCTCTAGTGAAAGGCTTTCCTAGCTCTGACCAACTCTAAAATTATATAAGAAGAGTAATAATGCTAGGATTACAGCATATACTAACCTTGAGGTAGAAAAGAATACAGCAAACTTGTAGCAGCACATGTTAGGAAGTTCACAATCAGTGTGCGTTTCCTGCCGTACTTGTCCAAAACTATCACCACTCCAATATACGCAGGAATCTCTACTAACGTCACCAACATGAAGCTGACATATCTGTTTCCACTCAATGATACAGAATTTATCGACAAACCATAGTAGACCAGTGAGCAAGTCATCCATAGGAATGAACATATCATTAGTCTTTTCCAAATAATAGCAGAACGTATCGCCTGGGAGAACTGTGATCTTTTATCAGGTTGGCTGTCTTGTTTTAATAATGGATCACTAAGTGCTGTAAGTTCTAATAGCTTAGGGTCCAATTTGTTCATTTTGGCTGCGTTCTTCAATGTGTCTATAGCTTCCTCTTTCCTTCCTTTGCTGAGCAGCCATCTGGCGCTCTCGTTCATGAACCACACGTAGATGCTAACAAGCACAGCCGGTGTGTAAAGGATTATGATATACGTCCTCCAGTTGTCAATGAACCAGGCGAGGAGTGCTAGGATGACCACGCCGACGACAAACGTCATGTTGCACATAGCAGAAACGAAGACTCTCTGTTTCAATCCCACCAACTCGACAGCTGCAAAGAAAATCATTTGAAGTTCAATATGACATTAATGTACCCCCATCGATAGGCAATATACTAGATTAGAGTAGAGATGAGGCACTGATATAAGAAATCCTTGTGTCTGTAAAGTTGACGAATTTATACGACAGAAAGTCATGATATTAAGTAAAATCAGTTAGGTAGGAGTTATGCATCTGAATTTGTCCCTTTTATCTATGTGTGACAGATAACACTTCCAACGGGAGGTCAAGAGTCTACCTATTTCCCTCGTTTAAGCCGATGACTTTATCAGATTTAGTCATTCCATCGTGAGGCGGCAATTAGCTATTTGATGATTCACTCGGGACCCTGTTCGTGACGAGATAATTTGCTGGAATTTACCTAAAACATAAGCTGACGGGTAGAGCCCTCCTCCGAGACCGGCTTCAAGGAAATGCAAGGCCAAGTACGTCAGATAGTCTGGTGCGAAGGCTCTAGAAAGTCCGAAGATTAAACTGGCGGTAGAGGCGAAACCTACAGCTACTTTTCTTCCGAAACGGTCTGAGATGGCACCAGTAAACAGCATCGCAGCAAACATCCCGGAGTTATGGACTGTGCCTACTAGAGCTCGCTTCCAATCCTGGCAGCCGAGATCAAACTAAAACAGATAAGATCATTTTGGCAAAAATAACTTTGGTGTCTCATTGTCTTGCATATTACATTATAAGCGTAGAATAGTAATGCGCTTGAAAGATCCATATTGTATTTAAACATTACATGGCTCTTATTTTAAAATTTATAATCAGACGCCTTGACTTTACGCGCGGGGCTTTATGCGGGACTTTATACATACGATAAGTATTAAATTGAAGAGACAAACAGCGGCAAGTCGGAGATATTTTTAAATAAACTGCATTATGACAGCACATGTGTGCAGCACACATGCTTTCCAGGACTGAAATATGAATTAAAGCAGGTCATTGACCAAATTCATACGGCCACTGAGAAGTTTCCTCTAACCTCTTTGACAAAGGACAGTCCAGACTCGTACACATATTGGTCACAAGGAATAGTTTTGTTTCTGTCGTATTCCTCAGGAAGGCATTGGTTTGTGTTACTTAGAGGTTGGAATTTGGAACATGTGTCGAAACCGGTGTTATCCTTGTTTGAAGGAATGGTGTAGTTCAACCAAGATGTGTTCATTTTTTGTTCGCATCCTTGTACTTCGCATCTGGAACCAAGAACATACCAGGACTAAACTCAGACATAGAATATCTTCAAAACTTTGGACTGTAATGTGAATCCCTACATAGAAATTAAGAAGGATAATTATAGCTAAATCAGGTGATAATTCAGAAGGAAGTCGAAACGTTCGTATACTAGGCACACATATTTTGAAAGAGAGAAAACATTGAAGCACAGACTTGATTGAAAGATGTTTATTTTTACACAGACGCAACGATTAGGTAATCAAATCAATCATCTATCAGATAATTTGCTCATACCTGTAAAAAGTTTGTCGTGCTTCGAATATAAATCCGCATTCGTAGAATGCGCTCAAAAGCACAGGAAAAAGTAAAAGGACGAAATTCACTAAGTTGTATCTCCCGTAGGGACCCAGGCTTTCCAATATCGAGTCGAGGTTGATATCCTTTTTGGTTCCCTCCTCCATTCTTTAAGGAAGCAGCTCGGATTCTAAGTCTAGGATTGCAGGTACTGCGGCGATCGACGACTACGTTGCTCGGTGGCGGTTCAACAGGGATTTCTGTAAATGAATTGAAGGGTTTAAATCCGGAATGTAAAGAAACTAAAGTGAGTTCTCGGGTTTGGAAGACATGCATGAGTAAAGTGAAGCTATACGTATAGGAAAATTATGCATAGGGTTTTTGCGCGGTATGAGGATAATGGGCCTATTAGACTACGCTGTCGGCAGGGCCCTGTCTGACTCACTGTCTCTTTCTTGTCGTTCCATATGAGTGAGACGTTTATACAAATCGTGCCCTGCCGACAGCGTAATGTAATAAGCTCCTAAGCTGTGACAGCCGGTCCAACAATAACTATTACCTAAGTGGTTTTTTGTGGTTCTTGCAAATGAACTTGTATTATATTTTGGTTTATAATAAATAATAATCTGTTCTTCTGTTATCTGTTAATATGTGTTAGGTAGTACCTTGCCACGAAGTACAATAACCTTCAATTCGGTATGCGAGTCGTTTTACTGCAGTCTTCACGATGCACGAAACATGTACAGTACAAATTCTAAAAGTTCTGTAGAGATCGCGAAAGTAGCTTAATTAAAAAGATTAGAGCCGATTGGGTTAATTTACTGGGTAATGCAATGACTCAATGCTAAGACAACGTTGACAATGACGTGATTAATTCTGCAATTGACCTCTCCTACGCGGTCCGCCTAGTTCGTTACGATTATAAAGGTACAACGCACATATTCACGAAAGCATCTTAAACGGGTTTCACATGACCGAGTTGAATGTCGTGTACGTAAAGAGAACTACTCAACAGTGTCTTCCCTGATATGCTGAAGATGTCTATTGTATACTTGATTCATCTCTTGTATCTTGTGTAATCTCTTTTAGTTTTATAATTTGCCTATACGTTGCTAATCTATTGCCTTATCTACCTACGGGTGTGCCCTTGTAATGTCAAGGTCTGATTAGGACAAGAGCAAAAGGAATTACGGCCCAGCGGCCACACATTCAAATATGGCTGCTTACAATACACATTTAATTTTATTCCCAAGTGGAGGTTGTTCTCTATTGTTAGGTCGTGAACGATTTGTTGCGGCTACAATTATGTAGTCATTGCAATTTGTTAGGTTGATGGATGATGTCAAAACAAATAGTTTGACATTGAAAGTGGGTAGAAACTGTTGAAACGAAAAATGAAAATGAAAAAAAATAATAAGAAAATGAGATATCCTCTTAGTTAGGTATAACACTTTTCAAAACTTTATTCCTACAATCCCTTTACTAGGTCTGATAATAATTATTCTAAATCATCATCTCTCACTCTGACCTCTTTTGGTACCATCGAAGCCAGAGATACAATACCTACTCCAGGAAGACCAGGAACTCGCTCAATAATACAAAAAGAAATCCAATACCAATGTATGTATATCCGTCAAGGTGATTTGCAATGTTATTGATCGTCTCGCTCAGATTACCTGCGTGGTTTTTGTTACCATATTCTTTGCATGGTTCAGTCTAAATATTCGCATCCCGTCTCTACATGACGTAATAAGTTATTTTGATCTAATCTGCTCTATCTAGTTCTATATCTCTAGTTTTTTTTAGGAGAAATCCTAGCGCCCTCTAATATTCCGTTCAGAAGGGATTCTATTGCCCGAATTTTAGTTGGTTGCTCGTTTGTCCAAAAGTAAAGAGAAATAGCTTCTGGGGGAAAGGCGTGAGCGTATGTATGTATGAAAATTGAATTTGTTAAAGGTTGTAAAAATTACGGTACCTCATGCAAATAAGTAGTTAATAAGTTACGTCGCTGTTTCTGGTTCCCACGGCATAGTAGGGCATCCTAGTAGGACGAGAGGCAACGTACTAGGTGCGCAAAGATTTTGTATGTTGTCCGAGAAGGCTTCACTCATGATTTTCATCATATTGAATGAATATTGAGTAAGCCTCTACAAGAATCGTGATGTTTGTTAATTACGAGTGTGCTATAAAAGTTATTTTAGGAAATGCGACAAAGCGATAGTTAAATGCCTCCTCTATTTTCGTGACGTCTTTTAAAACAAAGACTGTTATTTTATGATTATTCTGAAAAATAACGCAAAACTCAAAAGGCGATAAGTTACTACGTAATTAAATTATATACAATATATCTAATAAATTAATAAGTAATTTACATATATTTTGGTCTTTCTTTATCAAAGTTCTTTGTTTCTAAAGTACAGATATTACATTCTTGTGGGCCACCACAAGGCCAACCACAGAGAAGAAATAGAGAAGTCGAAGAAGCTTGTCATTTCTTTAGTAAGACTTAGTAAGACCCACTAGACGGAGCGATTTACAGTTTATAAAAAACCCATAGATGAGAATAACACTACAGGAAAATAAGTTAATTTAACCTGGGTCTCTCAAGAGACGGATAAACAGTCAGATGTCATTTTTGACACTTTTGTAGGTACGTGTGAAATGTCTAAAGCCCCAGATAAACAGACAGATAAACGCTACCTGAGGAATGAGAGAACGGCGCTTAGTCGGATACGTCACATTGTTTTAGTGACGACTTCAGAGGTTCTGTTGTTAAGAGGAATAAAAATTACAAACCAAGGTCAACGAAGATTGCGGAAGTGAGAAGCAAATATTACTCGGGAATAGGGATTACAAATGGGATGGCAATGGCAAGTATGCGCTTGCACCTAATCTGATTCAACTTAAGCGCCAAAATGGAAAAAATATCATAAATACAGTGCACGTTAAATAAAAGCTTTTAAAGGGCTATTTCAGGGAATTACATTTAAATTTTCGTATTGCTAGTAACAACAATTCCCCACATACTACAATTAATAGAAAGGTCATATTCACTACTACTGCGGTATAATAGGAAAAAATATTGTTACTGGATATATTTTCTATCAAGAAAATTTTATCCAAACACGTTGTCCTTTTTAAAAAGATTTTACAACCCTAGATTATATAGTCAAATTACATATATGTACCAGAAATTGCCTACATTTGGCCGAGTATTTTCCAGAAATACACAGAAAAAAACACTCCTAAATTATTTAAGTAGCGACTTAAAATTAGCGCAAATTAATATTTTTTGTACTTTATTTATAAACATTTTATCAACGTTTCTGGATGACCCTGCAGTAGAGACCTTGACCACTGCAGATTATTGTGAGTTGTGAGGTTATGATTACTAAGTTATTAAAACGTACTTCTTCTTCCCTATTTTCTATTAATTTATTCTAATTTAGACGTACCTATCTATTAGTGATTAATGTTTGCTAAAATCGCGGCAAATCTACTTTTAAGTAATCGATTTTGATGAAACTGGAATATGGCCTCGAATAAATTGTTCCAAATTAAAATTCTTATCTTAAATCACAGGATAGTGTTCTATTGAACCTCTAATACTTAATACAAGAACTGATGACGTCATAAGGGGCTAACAAATGATAAAAGTTGGACGACAGCGGTACTCATCAAGACTAAAAAATTGTAAGCGTCAGGATGGCTGGTCACTAAATATATATCGTCGTATATAACGTTGAAAATATGACTAATAATTGCTGCCCAATTGCTTCTATTTGCTTCCTATAAGTAGATAATTGCTTCCATCATATTTTAGGAGAAATCATACATTTAAGGGTGACCAGCCATCCTGACGTCAGGTTGGCTGGTCACTAGCTGTGGTATCTTAGGGGGATGGAATAGATGAATTATTCATCGGCTAAACATTAGTGCCCATTTGCTTCCGTAAATATTTTAAGACTCCGCACCTCAAGCTATCATGGAAGTATATTGATCAAGTCTCTTTTTTAATCTTCAGCGCCTTATAGAATGTAACGAGCAAAAATATGTAAACTACTTAGTCTAGTACTAGTCACTAGACGTATTTATCGTTCAAGTTATGTTAAGTATGACCAATAAAATTGCTGCCCAATACCTAGTCGAGTTTGCTCGTTGCAAATTCGAGTTTGCTAATCCTGACGCTGACAAAAAATTGGTCCTAAGTATACGGAACTTAAAAAAAATCTAATCCATTCCATTAGTTAGATTACGTACATGATATAGATGTGATCAATGTACATCACATCTATATCATTTACTTACGTAATTTAATGTCTACGTCTACGTCTATGTCTACGTCAGCATCAGAGTGAAGTGACCCCTCAAATGTTAAAATTGTATCACTCTGGTGCTGACCTTACTAGCCCCTCCCTGGATACGCAACATACATAATTACTGGTTACTCGCTATACAAAACTGGTAAACTGAGGTGGAAACATCAGAACAATGGACCGTTAGTGATCTGCTGTTTGGTTAGTCCCGCATAAGTCGCAAATAACCACCTCGTGTCTGGGTGTCGATTCTTATACTGTCTGTTGACATGACTTACTCTCCTATCGTTTGCCTGTCGCATGTATGACCAAGGCAGCAACAGAGTGGTGGGTGGCCGCGAACAGGGAAAAGAGCAGCTGGCAGGTCAGATGACATTGTAAAGGTGGCCGGAAGGCAGTGGAGAAAGGCGGGGGACAAATGCGAGTGGCGTGCTTTGGGAGAGGCCTATATATTATGCCCAACAGTGGGATGATACGGGCTGATGTGATGATGATGATGATGATGTATGTACTGCGCAAAATGTTTATTTTGGTACTAGTACCCAGTAACTTAGGAGAGTACTAATTTATTAAAGACTCTTATCGATTATGTTATGCATGCAGGTAACGGCCCATAAACTTTAACTCAAGGTTAGCCAGGCATTTTTTAACAGGTTAAAAATAACAATATTTATATCGGGCAATAAAGAGATCATTTGTACATTACAGTATCTTTCAGTTAGGTAGGTACCAATTACCAATGCAGCAAGATTATAGTCAATATGACGACGCATGACTTACGGTAGGTCTGGTTGCAGAAGGTGTACCTTCAAATTGCATGAGATTTTACAGACCCAAAGAAATTATAGTACCAGCCTTCGATTTATTAAAACCAGCAGAAAAATCTTGGTGGTTCCGGTCTGGTGAATATCATTTCTGCTCTTATTGGGACCGCAGCAGTAGGTTTATAGCAATAGGCATGTAGAGTTAAGTAAACGTGAATACGGCATAAAGTAATTAGTGAGATAGCGGTGATCATCAAGTTAGACAATAATGGTCCTTTATAAACCATAGTTACAGTTTAAAAGTACCTATAAACGAATAATAAATTCCGATAAGTGATATTGATATGTCTTGCATATTTTATGATGCTTGCTGAGGCTATACTGATAAATACCTACTGATTGATATCAGTATTCATTCAACCGATTGTGCATAAAGTAATATGGATCAACCAAGCAAGACTGATTGAATAATGATAATTTACTAAGTTGTAGGATTTAGTTCGACATAGGTAATCAGTAAAATGCGGTTCTAATGGAGAGTGATTGATTGAATGATTTGTCAACAATTAGGATAAAACATCACTTGACTGAATGTATGATTTTTGCAATCTCCTATTTTCCTTTTAAATTGAGCCTTGATATATTTTCCTTTTCGGTATACTCTAATAAGGACATAGGCCGAACAAACTTACAATGGAGAACAATAGACATCAGGGCGAGAGGGTTAAATTTATTATTGCCACAATTCGTTAACCCATAATTATCATAGAAGCAATGACGCTACAGTTGGTGATCTCATTAAGTTGGTATTTCTATTAATAAATATAAAAATGTCACATACCAACCAAATCGAAGCTATTTATTTAGCTAGTACGTGTCATAAAATTTTAATTGCATGATATCAGAACTGGGCATCGATCGGTACTTTTCATTATCTCATTTAAAAGACGAGACTTACAAATACAACACTCTAATTAATGTGGATCATGTTAGGCTTCTTCAGTTTTAATTTCATATCACCGTTATCCATCGAAGTGAATGAATGCAACATAACCTCGAACTATACTTACATCGATTGCATTTAGCCGCGATCGACAAATTCTAATTATAAAAATTCGGCGGTTTATTGCGCCAGAATAGCATTTAGCAAAGATAGAGATACAACAAATTGTACTTACATAAATTCACAGCAAATAATACACCGCCGATTGTAATACCATGACCCATTTCACAGGTTTACCATGTTGGAGAGATGGTAGTTTTCTAAATCAAATTCCTTTCTAACTAACAGGAGGTTGTTACAAAATACTACATAAATGTCTGGAGCCGTGGTTTTGTCCTAAAATCGCCGGCTGTTGTCGTATTCTTTTGATTTCATTCACGTGCGAGTTTAGAATGCGTTTTTTGTTTAGCAGACGACCTGCCGGCACTCGCCTAGTCGGCGACTCGCTCGGCGTATGGATTGTGGCAGCATACCGGCTTCTCATTGGCTGAATGATCGACACAGAAGTTGGTCAGACGCACTGTGGATGTGGAACGTCATACTTGTGCCGGATGACACGACGACTTTCAATACAGCGTCACTAATGGGAACAGAACAACCTCTTGCGCGCGTTCCGTTACTTGCTACCCACAGCTGTGTACTACAAGTTTCATTAAAAAGTAGTAATGAAGGTTTGGCCAAATCGTTTATCGCACGACTGGGAGTTATTAGTACAGGGTGACTAATTTCTACCACATGTTGCGATTGAAAAGTGCTGAGCAAGATAAGCTGAAGGTTCGTATGATTAATTTATGTGGGGTAGGCTAACCCGTAAGTAGTAGGTGAAGTGTAGGAGCATTGTCTGATATGGAGTGATTGATAAGATAAGGTCGTATTTATAAGTCATCTTATGATTTTGTTGTCGATCAATCGTACGCATTTTAACAACGCATGTAGAGACAAAAGACAGACCAGAGAGCCGATATTCAGCTAGGTATCTGGTTTATTTTCTCTTGCACTTAATTTACTAGGGTTTTGTATTCAAAAGCATGATTTGATTGGATATCTAAATTCATTCAGTATCATTGGCTGTCATTGTCTTACCGATAGGGATGAAAGGTCGATGACTCTCGTTGGCTGATTTGAATCGAGACTTTATTATTACTAAATTAGTCATTCATGGCACAATGAACTTGAGAATAAAATAACCGGCCAAGTGCGAGTCGAACTCGCGCACAAAGGGTTCCGTACCATTATCTATAAAAAACCTCTTTTTTTTGTGTGGGAGCCCCCTCTAAATATCAATTTAACACCCACGGTAGCGTAGGGACAAAAGAGTCCTTGGAACAATATTGACATTAAAATTATAAAAAAAAATATATTAAATTATTTTGACAGTGGGTACCAAGACGTCAATGAATGTCTAATTTTTGACGTTGGTACCCACTGTCAAACTAATTTTAATGTATTTTTTTTATAATTTTGGAGAATGACAATGGCTCGAGCCTGCGTGTTAATGTTAGTTTAATTATTTATTTTTTAAGTAAATAATATACTCAATATATTGTGAACATTTTAAGAGTCTACTTGCTACCATTATCAATATCGAGCTAAAATGAGCAAAAAAATCACGTTTGTTGTATGGGAGCCCCCCTTAATATTAAATTTCTTTTGATTTTTAGTATTTTTTGTTATAGCGGCAACAGAAATACATCATCTGTGAAAATTTCAACTGTCTAGCTACCACGGTTCATGAGATACAGCCTGGTGACAGACAGACGGACGGACGGACGGACGGACGGACGGACGGACGGACGGACAGACAGCGAAGTCTCAGTAATAGGGTCCCGTTTGGCACCCTTCGGGTACGGAACCCAAAAAAAGATCTGCAATTACTGTGATTAAAACCCGCGGAGTGATGGTGCTACGAACACGTGGTGATTTTATTATTTTGTTATCTAAATACTGTTTGGGCTTTACGGGCAAATCTTTGTATTCAGTCAACGAGTTGCGATGTTAACTTTTTGAGGAAACTCAGAAAACCTGCTGACTTTATTAAGGGATTCCGTAATTCTGTAGTCTCTACTAGGGAAAACAGGACCGTGCATAAAGGTAGGTATGAGTTGTTTTATAACGGCACCGGTTTTGTTTGACGCTCTTTAGCGTTGTATTTTAGAGGTCTTATACTTATAATATAAGAAATGAGCTCGCCTTTAACCAAAAACGTCATATAAAGGAAATCTACCGATTTCAAGCTCATCAGATGCAATAAATCTACGATTTTGTTTGCAAAAGCAATGTTTGCAATCTGTGATGTATGTCTTTTATCGATTAGAGTGCTTTTGTTTGTATGACATCAAACGTTGGCCTTTCAATATAAATATTTGTCATGAAATGGGGTCATGAAAAGATTCTAATACATAGAATTTATTTCGTTTCATAGCTTCTTCCGTACACTCATATAGAGAGATAATATAATAATAGATATTAAATACAGCGTAATACTACTGAAGTGCTCAATATTCTACAGAAATCCTATAAAAACCATGTGAGCAAACATTACGATACAAGTTTTTGAAATCGAATACACCTGTAGATAATGTATTCTACCTAGAGCATTTATCGGAATGTGGGTAGTGAATTGCAACTACCTACTACTCTAACGAAAGATATTATTAGTTAATTAACTTTCAAAGTTATCAAACGTACCTACCTACCAGTTTAATTAAGGTGGAATGAAGGGAGTAATTCAGACGCCTGAAGTTATTGAAACGGCAATGATGATTGGTTGTGGTGTTGCACGAGACTCTTGACAGGCTGACGTAGTTCGACGTCAATGAAAATCATGCTCAGTACATTTCGATCTAATGGATCCTCTCACCGCTTTACTACCGCAGGAACCAAAGGTATGTAGAGGTACCTACTCAGGCTTATAATAATAATAATCATCATCTAAAGGGCACTCCTATTAAAAATTATAGATAAACAGAACTCCTCACCTCTTGCCGTAGATTCCATTTTCGAACCCACTTTTTGATCGGTTTAGTTTGTATAAAACCTTTTCAAAAGTGAGGTCGAAAATCACGAAAATGGAATCTATATTCCTAGCTAGGTACCGCATAAAAGCTATCGGAGTTAAGTGCCCCTTAGTCAGACAGAATAGACCTTGCCTGTACTGGCTGTCTTTGGCTTTGACGAGAATAATAACATACTTGAGGTATCAGATAGTTTTCTTATTTATTTATTTGCTTACAATATGCAGCTTGGTAGACATACATTCATAAATACAAATAGAGGTAGCAGCTAGTCTCAGCACAATCACACACCATGAACACGATATCCATAATCCATGACTTTAACAAATATACCGTCAAGCCTTTTCCCGTACCGGTATCAAAATGACTAATTTTATTTTTATCACACCTGCTCTGAAAATACATACTAATTATACCAATTAGAGGGAAGAAACGCCTTTATCCCGCCCTTCAAATCCTTTCATCCCAAGGTATGGAAGTTTGTATGAAAATCCTTCCGACCCAAGGGTGGGAAGTATGTATGAAATTCCATTACATACCCGGTTTTTTTTATTTTTATTTGTCAGCAGTCACACTGCAAAGAGACTTTTAAACTGTCTACTAATTAAATTTCAAGTAAATTGTTACTGGCCACATACAGTTTTTTTTTTACCAGTTACCAACCTCCTTGGTGCATACAGAAAATTAAAAACGAAATTATTTTTGTATATAAAACGCGCGGAATCACGGAAGAAGTGGCTTGGCTGCATGACCTTATGATCTTAGCCTACTCCAGAAACGGGCGAATAAAAAAAGGAAAAGCCCGCGCATTTTCGCAAAAACTTCGAGCAATACATTTTCAGAAAATGAAGTCGTTTTCTTTTCCTTTTGCCAACGTATGAAATTTTCATAAGTACTGCAGATTTTTATGCATTTATGTCTATAATTTTCCTCGTAGGTGTAATAAAAAGCACTATACATACCTCAGGATAAAGTACAGTTCCATACCTCAAATGGTTTGCGCCCCTCGCAAGCTCGTGGCGCAAATGCCATAATCTCGGTATGGAACTGTCACTTTCTTCCCTCTGAAGTAATGTACTATTTATTCCATCCATACTCATTTGAAATAAATACCTACCCAGAAAAAAGTGCGATTGTGCTATGTGGAAAATGATGGATCCGTAGTTAGGGGTCCAGTATTATAAACTAAGGCTTTTAAAATTTGATGCACCATTGTCATCATTATGCCTGATGATGACGATTTAGCTTGCATTTTACCTTTTAATTGTATATTATAACTGTATATTCATTTTATGGTTATTTTTTACGAAATCTTCGATTCCTAAGTTTTCTTTATAGTAGTGTCCAGTCACCATATAAAACAGTTGAGTCTAGAGTAGTCTGGTAGTGCCACGCAGTAGTGCCTAGGGAAAGAAACTAATTAAATTATATATTGCCAAACTCGGATAATAAATATATCGGCATTTGATAGAATCCCAAAACTAAAGACAAGAAATCTCTTGTTAGAGATAAGCCCGCCTGTACATTGTCTATCTATTATAAGTTTTTTGTATATCATATTTGTGTAGAAATAGAAAAATATAAATTACGAAAATTACTAAGACATAATTCAGTCACAACCGAGCAATGAGTAAACTAAAGTCGCAATCAGCTCCAGCAGTTTAATGAAACTTTTTAAATCTTCAAGTCCTTTTCGGGCGTAGGCGCGGAGAGCCTCTCAGCCTCTTCGATCGTGTCCGGCAGGGGCACGTTGATGGTCTCCGGGAGTGTGAAGACGAGCACGCTGGCCATCAGAGCCATGCTGCCGAAGAATATGGCTGGCAGGTTCTCATAGTACAGGGCCTAGAAGGAAGACGAATAGAGGAAATTAAAGCTGCGTTTTTAAGGTTCCGTTGGAGAAAGAAGGAACCCTTATAGTTTCGTCAATTCTGGCTGGCTGTCTGTCTGTCTGTCTGTCTGTATGTCTGTCTATCTGTCTGTCCGTCTGTCAAGATTGTATATCAACTTACCAAGAGCGGTGTGAGTGGAGCCAGCGTCGAGCCGACTCGGCCGAGCGAGGAGCAGATAGCCAGCAGCGACTGACGCGCACTGGTAGGAAACACCTGGAACCATACTAGGTACTTAGTACAAGCACAGGGTGCTCATCCCATACAAATGAGAATTAGTAACCCTTCGTGAAAAAGAGATGGCGTGATAAGTAAGATTTGTACTTTAAACGCCACGGTTTCAGTTAACATACTTCTAGGTGGCGCTAATCTTAGAATAAAACCTGTATATCTTAGCGCCATCTCATGGTATTTGCAATTTTTCGATGGTACTGCACCAAGCGATAATGGCCTCGAACTAAAGAAGCTTCTGTAGGTCGTCTATCTGTATTAGTATAATATTATAGTATCTGTGATCTGTGGTACTAGGATAACTCTACCTTTACACCTCTTCCGAGAAAAATAAATGTATTATACAGGGTGTAACAGAAAGGAGTGTACAAGCCGAAAGAGGGTTGTTAGGGACATCATTTTGAATAACTTTCACTACCGGACCGACTTGATCAGAGCAACTTTATTGTTAGATATTAACTCAGTACATTTCGGGCATAGCGCTCAGCTGATCTGTATGGTGGAGTGAAAAATAAATTTGCTCTGATCATGTCAGTCCCATAGTGAAAGTTGTTCAGAATGATGACCATAACCCTCTTTCAGCTTGTACACCCCTTTCTGTAACACCCTGTATGTACTAGGTAACTATCCACGATATTCAGTGGGCAATCGACGGCTGTCCAACGGGACCCTATTACTAAGCCTCCGCTGTCCGCTACACGAAATAAAATAATCGGTTAAGTGCGGGTCGGTATCGCACACGAAGGGTACCGTACCATCGTACAACAAATCAAAAGCACTCAAAACAATAAAAAAATAAACAAAAAGAAAATTTAAAAAGTTTATGCCTTCACGAGATTTGAACCGACGACCTCCGGATTGAGAGTCTACATCATACCGCACCGGCTAACCACAACCATGTGGGTTGACGCGAAATATGCTATCATATTTAAATGTGTAGTATATGTGTCTATGACATGGTTGCTATGACAATAAATAAACAGTTTCAGTCAAGATCTCCATTTTGAAATGCGTAAGTGTATCTAAACACGTCTCTTGTATCGGGGCCCCCTTTAATTTGCAATATCTCTCGTATTTCAGTATTTGTGGTTGGTGCGGCAACAGATATACATATTCTGTGAAAATTTCAGCTTTCTAGCTATTACGGTTCGTGCAGACGGACCCGGTGACAGACAGGACGGACGGACGGACAGACGGACAGCGAAGTCTCAGTAATAGGGTCCCGTTTGGCACCCTTCGGGTATGGTACCCTAAAAATAGGGGTGTCCAGTCCATGTCCATGTCCTTGTATGGACAAGAAACGTGTTTTTTGTATTTTTACTTGTATGGTGATGAGGAACCCTTAAGGAGAGTCTGACTTGCACTTGACCGACGCTGTTGTCGGCTGCTATCTTGACGTGCAAACAGCTACGGACGATTGTGTGTATGCTTGCACGATTGGCCCCCCTCTTCATAATCGCCGATTACACGATCACACGATCAACGATCACCGCCGATCGTGTAGAGCGGCCATAAGGGTTTACAAGTAAGAATCTTAGGGTTCCCTCTGCAACCTTCGAGCTCTATCATCAAACCAGCTTGATAGAACTATATTATTGTATTGTATTGTAGCGCTAGAACAACTAGAAGTGCAATGTTAAATAGTAATTTTTAAATGTTCAATTAATCATTGCCCTAATGTTGCCCTAAATTGCAAAGTAACCAGGAATCCCACTCGCGAAGTATTTTCTAGCATACAAAATTTGATTAAAACCAAGTTTCTTCGCAGTAACAGATGGGTGAAGAACGAGCTCTCTTCGTATCTTAGACCAAAAGAGCTGTGTCAGAAAAGAAACCTCATAAGGGCAGCCAAAAACTTTTGGCTTCTGGCTAGTAATAGTAAGTCTATTTGGTTACTATCCTACTCGCGTTACCAAGTGAGTCGTCGAGGGTAGGGGTCATAGATTCACTAGAGAGTATGGTCGACCCTTGTTTTAAGTGAAACTACTATTCAATCAGTTTCAGTTTTATTCTTCAATATTACATCGTCTTTTCTCCGATCATAACAATAATAATATTTTTCTGTCTTGTCTGTCAGTCTGTCCAAGTCAAATTCAGTGTCAGTGCTAGGCTGCCAGCAACAATCAAGGACGCAAGTGCTAACTTTTAACTATAGCCTGACCACCTTAATAGAGGATATATGATCTTAGAATAGAATAGAATAATTATGCGTTTATTCAAGCGTCACACACAAGTCACAACACATCTCGTCGTCGTCTCTCGTCGTTGTTTAAGTTCTATTGGAACCGTTTCTGTGAGGATTTTATGGACATTATTAGACAACACATGCATTGATTTCATTAAGTTTACCTCAGATACGTAGATATACACGGAGCTGTAGGCCACAGTAATGGAAAACTTGCCCGAGAGATACAGCAACAGGGAAACCCATTTCAGATCTGTGGGGAAATGGACCATCATGTATTTGTCTATTATGAAAATGTGTAAACATGTACAAAGGAAACGCTTTGGCAATATCTGATCCAAAAAATATTACTCAAATATAGTTGAGTTTAGCGAAGCAATGCACGAGAATTTAACAGCACTTTGAGTGTCCGCGATACTTTAAATTAACGGTTCTGTATCCGGAAAATTCTACAAGTATTTGCCCTAAGCATTCCGGCTACAAAGTTATTAGCGAAAAAGTAATTGGCGGGCTTTGAAATGATTAATTTGACGACAATCTCGAAGCGCGAGACGCGAATTTATGTGTATCCCGGGTATTATCTCCGCGGGTTGGGGCCCGGGCCACATGCAAACAAACTTGGGGTCCTTTTCCCTAAGACCACAAGTCACTATCCTACAAGGATTCACATAGAAAAATCGGCAGCAACGTAGTAAAAATATTTACAAACGTGACAATTTTACACTTGTGCGCTGTATAAAATAAGGACCTGGGGCAGCGACAAATCAGAAACTTGGATATTCCATTAATTCAGGCCGTGCGGCGTACTGTAAACAGTGATAGCCGAGTAAACAGAGAAGTAAACGCAAAATTCCAAGTAAATCCGCAAACAAATCTAAATGCTTTTGTACCGTGTGCAACCGACGAATCGAAGCTGGGCTTGTAACTAATATGTATTATCTAAACGTACAAGCAACTGTAACTAGCTAGGCCAAGAAATTAGACCCACCTTTGATTATTTACGATTTTACGGGTAGGTATATCACAAGTTTTATACAATGTAATTCAATAGAACTAACTCATCAATAGAAATTATCTTGTGTTAATAAAGAAAGCAAACTATTAGGTAACGGATGTGTCGAAGACATCTCTACACGAACTAACGTCAACAATTTTACATCTTCCAACTCTTCTATATTCTCATGAAATTTAATTTGACCAGATTTTGTTTACGCTACTCTGAGCCCTTCCTAGATGTTAATTAATAAAGATGTTATTGTTGCCATAACTCGGCTAAAGACAATATTTGAACCAATAAGATACGGATGCCTGCAAAGCGTTTTTGCACAGTCATAAACATATTCTATAGATAAAAATTTAAAGATTGCGGAAAAAATGCCTTCCACTCACCTTTAGGCAAAAACGATAAGCTGATACACAGCAGCGCACTCAAAACATACGTAGTTATCAAAGTCCTTTTTCTTCCAAACCTGTCGAGCACCATCAGACACACTAAATTTGCCGGTATCTCGACGAACGCCACCAACATGAAGTTCAAGTATTTACTCCCGGCTAAAGAAACCGAGTTGATCGACAGGCCGTAGTACACAAACGTGCAGGTGATCCACAAAAACGAACAGACGAACACACGCTTTCTTATTATACTGGATTTTATCACTCTCATGAAATTTGACTCGGGTTTAGCTTCGGCTTTCTCAGTGTCAAGTTTGATCGGTTCTGCCGCAGCCTTCTCCATTTCATAAAGTGGACACAAAGCAGATTCTGATAAGTCAACATTATTCATCTTTGCGGCTTTCTTGAGGATGTCGATCGCGTCTTGGTGTCGCCCTTTGCTGAGCAGCCATCGCACGCTTTCGTTTAGTATCCACAGGTATGAGAACACTAGGATGGCGGGGGAGTAGATGATTTTGAGGAGTGTTCTCCAGCTCTGGAGATACCAGGATAGGCCAGCGAGTGTCATGAGGCCAAGGACATAGACCGCATTGATGAGGGTGTTGCCGAAGACACGCCCTTTTGGTCCCACTAGCTCCATAGCTGCATGAGAATAAATCTGGGTTAATTTTCTGATAAACGCAGATTTAAGTGGTAAACTTATGAGTCCTCGAATAGAGATGAAGTCCAAGATATGGATGCCTGATTTTCATTCAACTATTTCATTATATGTAACGTGTGTTTATCTGTCTGAGTGTAAACATATGTCAACATACAGTTTATTTCTAAAGTACGTAGGTACTCAGCTAAATTTAACATTTTAATTATCGCTGCTCTACTTACGAAACAAATTATCATGCGTGATATTACTCCATTCATTCATGATGCTGGATGTGTTGATCAATAGAGCACCCTTGAAAGATTTCCAAAAAAATAGGGTGGCGTAATTGTATTGTAGACTGCGTCTATAAGATCACTAGACTGCGTTCAGGATTAGAATGCACCTGAAGGGTTACGTGACGGTAGCGTGGGAGTCGTTCTATGGTACTGCCAGTATTTTTACTGGCAAAACCATAGAACCACAAAATGCCTACCCGTCTTAGTTTCTGTTTCTTGCTACGCGCAATATAAACCCGAACGCACTCTATGCACCTGAAGGGTGGCATAATAGCGTGCGAGTCATGCATTGGTATTGCCAGTAAGAACTTGACGACAAAATGGCTATCCATCAAATTAGTTCGACTTCTCACTGCGCGCACCCTACCGTAGACACAGTCTAACGATGACGGTACGAGTACGAGCAGTGGCATGATTCTCGCGCCTTCGATATACGGATATCGAGACCTATATTGACAGATTCCTTCAATACAAAATCACTCGATGTAGGTGTAGATATCGTATATCGAATGCGCGAGAATCATACTCCAGTTGTGGGAGGTGAATATCCCCGGGATCAGTGTAGGTAGCAGGAAAAAATACGCATCGAAAAAGTATTCGAATGTCATAAGGTTCATTTCATCTGAACTCGAACACTTTTTCACTCTGATAAATCATTCCTGCTTGAGCCACAGAGCTCACTGCTTTTACAGTAACCACACATCTAAAGCGTTAAGTACCAAATTAGTAGTACTAATAAGCGGATCGTGAGTCCTTACTGCTTGCCAGCCATCGATACCGTCAATGTTGCCAGCATTTATTAACGTGGTTCGGTTACGATCGTCGAATCGGAACTGAGGTATCCATCACTGCATGTAGAACCTATACCTATAAACTAGTGAGAAACTTACCAATAACAAAAGCAGTACTATAAGCCCCGGCCCCCAAGCCAGCCTCCAGAAACTCGAATACTAGCATCATCGCGTAATTAGTCGAAAACGACCGAAGGAACCCGAAGATTCCGTTCATCAGGGACGCCACGGAGAGTGCCAACTTCCTTCCATACTTGTCGGAAATTATTCCGGTGAGTGGTAATGAGACGAAGAGGCCAGAGTTATGGACTGTGCCTATAAGAGTTCTCTTCCAGTTCTGGCACGCAAGATTAAACTGTAACAAAAATGCATTTTACCATCGATTCATACACTTCTACGGAACTAAATCTAGCAGGAGTGAAGTTTTATTAAAGGTCTCAGAATCAAGCTGGGGAACAGAGTAAGAGTTCACGAGTACAAAACAAATTACAAGAATTGAGGACCGACAATTGCTGGTTTGAACTCCCAAATTTTGCCCGTAGGTATCACGTATCATAATAGCCGCACGCGTATCCAACATGCATGACTACCCTTAGCAACGGGCAACAGGAGTCGTATAGTATTATTGAAGAAATGATCTTGGTGTATGCTGAGACGCCGACAGAGACTATTATATCCAATTGACTGCGCCTGCGGGGAATGCGGCTCGCCAAAGTAAAGTAACGTAAAGTAAAGTATTATTTATTTGTATGAATATAGGTTTACATCAGTTCTTTCTTGCAGATAAAATGTTCAGAGTTTCGCCATATTATGCCATGTAGACATACAAATTTTATATTACATATGTAATCAAATAAATTTTGTTGTATTCAACAAACGTTCGCATACGCAAGGTATGTACGATGACGGGCCGCCAGACAGTTCCGCAGAGGCTGACCAATCACAGCTCTCTTACCTCGTCCCCCGCCGCCCGTAAATTGGTGAGTTGTGTTTCAAAGGAAAATGTATCTAAGCGCTCTCCACTGGATAAGTGCTCCCTGGACGCCGATGACGCTGGCCACGCAGAAGACTTTTGCAAGGTAGTGAAGGTTACGTCTATTTAACCGACTTCAAAAAAGGAGGGGATTATCAATTCGGTTGTATGTTTTTTATGTGTATGTCTGTTTTCGCAACAGGTATTTATTTATGAACCGATTTAAACAGTTTTTGTGTTATGTTCTCGCAACAGGTTTAATACGTAATTAGTTTTCACCTGGATGTCATTTTTGTGACTTTTTGACCACTAACACCTCATTGGATTTCGGAAGAGGATCTTAGTTCGATAGCTTGATGTACAGTCTACTGCACAACATTGCTATCCTTCAATGAGGCCAGCGACACTTGACGGGTCAATTTTAAGGACACGATTAGGATTGACCTGGGGCCGAATTCTACTAAGTTCACAAGCACAACAGTAGAATTCGGGCCCTGTTACAATCACACTTCAAAGTAGTGGGTCTAAATAATTGAGCAAGTGTGATGGTACCTATGAAGTAGCCTTTAATCTACTTTACTTTATATATCACCCTTTGCACACGGTTTATTTACAGAGCTCACGAAAATTGTGAAAAAATCTGCAATCAATCTGTATCTGATTCGCATGAAATTGCATTTGTACCAAAGCAAATAATATTAAGTATTAACGAAATAGGATAGCTACTGAATGGGTGCCTATAGACGGACACCGGCGCAGAGGAAGGCCCAGAAGGAGATGGCGGGACGACCTGGACACGTTCGAACCAGAGTGGGTCAATCTAGCTCTGACTAGAGATGTGTGGGCTCGAAATGGGGAGGCCTTTGCCCAGCAGTGGGACACATTATAGGCTACGTAAAAAAAAAAAAACGAGTGAATCCGGTATAAACTGCTTTTATACTTTTAGGATTAGGAGCAGGCGACCGTACAGCTATCTACTTGTAACACAGAGATGTGCGTTCTTGTGCAAGAGCGTCTATGTGTGTGAATAAAGCGGTCATGCATGTACTTTAAGAGTAAATAGGTATTGTTTCTCTGAATGCCCTCAATCTCATGATCAGGTGTTTTAAAAAGCAAAACGCCAAAGTAACACACGACGTCTAACATAACGTATTGTAAGTAGTACTACACTCAAAAACGTTCCTTAAATATTTCAAGAGCAAGAACAAAAGTTTTGAACAAATTCTTCTTATTGGATGGCCACAAAAAACTTTTGTTCTTGCTGAAAGAAGAATCAAAGTAGATCCTTCCAGTAGTCAGCTATCCAATTAGTTTGGCGATGGCGGAATGAAACTGAAAAACCTCTTAAAATCGTATTTATAGTGTTTCTTCGTAATTATGTGTAATCAAATCATACCTCAAATAAGGTATACATAGATACCTTTATGTGAAAGCACATAGTACCATCATCTATTATACTTAATATTGTATTGAAACGTCTATATAAGGCTTTCTGTTCATAATCATTGGCTTGGAAATACTAGACGATCCCTAACAATTCCTAATATTTGAATAGATTGACGCTACGTAGATGGCACGCCCTTATCATTGGAATGGAGGTAATATTCAAAAAGATAAATTTTTAACATTGTCGAAATCTTCGGAGATAGTTAAGTTTGTATTATGGCATACTTGCTATTTCTTCTACTTGTTATTCACGAAAGTAACGACAAAAACAATCAATCAATAGACTAAATCTTACTTCAAGTAAACGTCTCGAGTATGGAATATTCATATTCATATTCATATTTGTTTATTGCACGCCATAATAACATTAAGGTCTTAAAAATAGTGTAGATAATTATAAGGAATAAGGTTTAGCAATCATTGCTCATAGTTTTAATAATGCATCTCACACTACACGCATTGATTTTTGTATTAAGATAGCAACTGGAATGCATCAAACTACGATAAAAGTTATTAAATGTCGGTACCAAGTGCTTAATCGAAGTTAAATATCAACAACTCGTGTTAAAACCATTTTTGGGATAATTTTAATAAAAATTACTTATGAAAGATTGACTAACTTTAAGTTGCACGAAACAAGTTTGGAATTTTAGCATATCCTTAGCATCAGAAACAAAATCCTTTGAGATTCTCGCCATTAAATAAAGTAAGGTGACAACCTCAATTTAAAAATCATTTCGTGTAATTCAGGGTTAGCCAGCAGGTGTGCTGGTTATTTAATTTTGTCACATTATAGAACTTAATACTTACGTCTTTGACAGCGGAATCTTCCTCGCTGTATATATAAGAGCTACATTCTAAGATTGTCGAAGTATCGAAACTACCCTCCATACAAATACTGTTGGCTGCTATGCTTTCGTTAGCTGCGTATCTTCTACATTTGGAGAGGCCTGCCTTTTCTCTAGGTAAGGCGTGAGAGACCCATGAGCTGTGGTTGTCTATGCTTTCGCATTCGCTTACTGCACATCTGGAACAGATACACGTAGATTACTTTTAAACAAATACTGAAGTTTGAAGAATAGCAAATTCTTCAAACTGAGTTTTTTAACATATTTTTGTATGTAAGTAGGTAAATTCCCTTTATTTCGGAGGGCACACTCACTAAAATTACACAGCAAGTGTTCATGCAGTCTGTACGTAGTGTTACGGCGGGGAAGTTTCATGCGGTACTGCATGAATGCTCGCAGTGTAAAATGTTACATTACACCTCGTACGTTGTTGGTCAGTTCCCACCTTAACGAGATTGACAATTTCACGGTGACTTAAATAGGTATATGACTCGAATGCCATACACTTTACAGTTACACTATGTTAGATAGCCTGTACTTATGAAATTCTTATCTTCGGTTGTTATCTACACACAGTAGTTTACGCGATGACCTTTTCTGACGGACGTAGTCTATTATTTTAATATTTACCGTTGTGCACTTATGTAGGTCTACCTTTTATTAAATTATCCTCTCCATCCTAGGTTTGCTGGAAGAGATCTCTTATTAGAGATAAGCTCGCCTTTGTACATGTTTTTTCTAATATTAAGTGTCTGTATTATGTTTTCTGTGCAATAAAGTATAATTAAATGTAATTGAATTGAATGCAATGAATTTATGGGACAAATAATTTGTCAATAATTATTGTTACTCGTATTTTTGTATTGTTCTAGACATAATTGTAACAAAAAGTAAACTTTAGAAAAAACCGACTTCCACAAACCCTATTTGATTAGATTGAGTTTAATACTAACTGTAACCCCTTATCCCCCCCCCTTGGGGAATTAATTTTGTCAAATCCTATATCAGTGCTACCCCACGCGACTAAGGAACCCCTGTACAAAGTTTCATGGCTCTAGGTCCACCGGTTTAGGCTATGCGTTGCCTGCCCGTCAGCCACGCATTGTATTTGTACCTAGTATTGAGCAGATCTGGTGGCCATATGTGGTCTTCATCAGCAGTTCCGCATCACAATATTATGCTATGTGCAGTTGCACGAGTTATTATGAAAAACACAAAAATCACTATAGGTCTGCCTATAATATTTGAAGAGTTCTCTCGATTTCTCCAGGATCCCATAATCAGATCCTGACCTGGTGTCAATGGGACCACCCTTGAGGTATTACCTATACGCCGAAAAAAGATTTGTTCAAATCGGTTCATAATTGGCGGAGTTATCGCGTGACAAACATAGAAAAAAAAAAAAAAACATACGGATTGAATTGAGAACCTCCTCCTTTTTTTGAAGTCGGTTGAAAACAGACTTACAGGTCCTCTTGTCTTCTAGAGTATGGGTAGATTATAATGGCACACGTATAGAAATATTATAATTAGTATATCGATATATTCGAGGAGCAAAATTTCGCACTTGGCAGTAAGACTAAGGTATACTGGAAGCTGATGGCAAATGGGGAAATAAAAATATGATGTGTGCAATACTGTGGAAATTCTAAAAGTTGATTCATTTCGTTTGTGCCCCCTTTGATTTCGCCGCCTTGCCACCTGCTACCTAATTTGAAAGAACGCTTCCACTCGGTCAAAAAAAACAGCTACGGACATCCAAAACTGGCGCCGCCTCTATGCCAAAAACCCTATTCAACCGACTTCAAAAAAGGAGGAGGTTCTCAATTCGACCCGTATGTTTTTTTTTTTCTTCTATGTTTGTTACGCGATAACTCCGCCAATTATGAACCGATTTGAACAAATCTTTTTTCGGCGTATAGGTAATACCTCAAGGGTGGTCCCATTGACACCAGGTCAGGATCTGATGATGGGATCCTGGAGAAATCGAGAGAACTCTTCAAATATTATAGGCAGACCTATAGTGATTTTTGTGTTTTTCATAATAACTCGTGCAACTGCACATAGCATAATATTGTGATGCGGAACTGCTGATGAAGACCACATATGGCCACCAGATCTGCTCAATACTAGGTACAAATACAATGCGTGGCTGACGGGCAGGCAACGCATAGCCTAAACCGGTGGACCTAGAGCCATGAAACTTTGTACAGGGGTTCCTTAGTCGCGTGGGGTAGCACTGATATAGGATTTGACAAAATTAATTCCCCAAGGGGGGGGGATAAGGGGTTACAGTTAGTATTAAACTCAATCTAATCAAATAGGGTTTGTGGAAGTCGGTTTTTTCTAAAGTTTACTTTTTGTTTCAATTATTCGAGTCCTCGGACCAATTGATACATTTTATTGCTGTTCTGTTTTTACACAAGAAAGAGTCGAGGCATGAAGCAATTGATTCTTCATCATGATGTTTTGGGTTTGAGATAAACCTTCAGTACCTACTTATAAAAGAGAAGGCTTAATATTATATCGGCACAATCCCCAGCAGATTACCAGGCATCGCAACTAGCATACACATTCCTGGATGGGTTTATTTCATTATTCTAAAGTTTTAGAAACTTGTCAGATATCGGGGGGCACGGCAGTGCCCCCGCCAAATCGAGCGCGAAGCAAACACTGCCGTACCATCCTTTACTGGAACCAAAATGATTCATTAGGTGATCAAAAAAGCAATTATTAGATGATCAATAGTAATCTTACCCAATTAAAATATAAGCAGGTATTTATTGTTTCCTAATATACCTTAGTCTATCGTAGTTCTAAGAGTTTGAGCACCATTTAATCCATAATGATTTCCCTTCATCACGCGAGCACTAAACAATAATTCCTCCAAAGCGGCTCAAAATCGATTATGTGCGTACTGTCGGCAACACGCAAGCATTACACTTACAGACGCTTAAACAATAGATAAGATAGTCGTCGACTAGTTATAATGTCGGGCATACTAAGGACACTAAAGATTAATAGTAGATTGTTTAACAAGGGAGTAAAGAACAATTTTTAGGGCGAGTGTTTTTTGAATCCTGAGGGAGCGAGGATTTCAAAGTACATCACTCGAGCCAAAAATATTTTTTATTCCTGAGGTGGACACTATACTTTTCATCACCCTCTATGAGAAAAGGAGCAATCAATAAAATTACAAACTTACATGTTTCTTAAGGCGCGATTCCATTATGCAAGTGACTTGCATACAAGTTACAACTTGCATGCAAATTGCATAGTGGAAACATCAACTTGTAAACAAGTTGCAACTTGCATGCAATTCGATTCAAACTTGTACGCACAACACTAAAGTCAGCTCATTTGCACGCAAGTTGCAAGCGCATGCGCTCGTCTATAGAGAGAAGGATTACCTTGTATGATAAGCACTGTACAACTACTTGTATGCCACTAAAAACTTGTATGCAAGCTGCAAGTTGAACAAAATCGTGTTTCCAATTCAAATTACTTGCACACAAGTGTGACGTCATACATGCATGCAAGACTTGCATAATGGAATCGCGCCTTAACATGCTTTCCAAATATGGAGCCCTTACTTCCAGAAGGACAAAGACTTGCTGGAGAAAGTCCAAAGAAGAGCAACCAAGATGGTTGTAGGACTTCGTGACAAGTCTTATGAGCAGCTACTTGCAGAGCTAGGATTAAGCACTCTAGAACAAAGACGCAAACGTGGAGATCTCATAGAAACATGCAAGATTCTAACTGCCTACTATGACGTATCAACTATGAAAGACATATTTACGATGAACCAGAACCACCACCTCAGAGGACATGCACTGAAACTCCAAGGGCTCTCATTTGCAAGTAACCCACGCAAGCACCTTCTGTCAAACAGAGTGGTCCGCGAGTGGAACAGACTTCCAGAAACTGTTATTAGTGCACCATCATACCATATTCCTCGTGATTTTATTGGTAACAGATCTTGTATTTGTCATTTGCGTTTGATGTTATATCATCTGGAATTAGACAATCATTTTCACTCATATTTTTTACTAATATCCGCCAACGAATTTGAAATAATTAGGGCATTCAGATTTGGCGCGGTTTGTTTACAATTTTTCTACAACTTTTTAATTATTTTGTCCGAAGTTCGTTATCAATTATGTAAGGTTGTGTCTCTATTGTCATCAATCGGTGTCAATCGATTCGGTTGATCGGATTATCTCATCTGTGTCGAGTAAGCATTTTAGTACAATTTTTTTTTATTGGCTGCGTTCATAATCGATTTCTCTTGTAATTGGGTCTGTCAGCCTGAATGGTAGTGAACCTAATCAGTTTCACTAATTAGTGACAGTATTATTTTCCTTTGTACTGGCATCAAAATTAAAAAGTTACTTTTAGTGCCTAAGGACTAAAAGTAACTTGAGTAACTTGAGCTTCTTTAGTCCCTGTTTACCGAGACTAAAGTAGCTCTTTTTGAATAGATGTGATGTAAATATTTATTATCAGGGTAGTCAGCCTGTGTGTTGGTCCTATTTTACCACTTTCTTACTCAAAAAGTCAAAACTGTAATATTTTATATATTTTTTGGCTGGCACTTCAGGTTATGAATGTTCTGCTTTTACTTGATTTGAGTGATGTCTCACGTTCCATTTGTCGAGCCTTTAGGGCCAAGTCATATTCCAAATAGGGTTGCTTGACGCGTCACCGACTATAGCTATAGACCACCCTAATATTGATCAACGTAATTTGGGGATCTAATATTAGTTATTAATTGGCTAGCCTGACCGATAAATGATTGATGGTGCCTGGGCCAGGGTCGTAATCCTGAGCTATCATTCACGAACCAATAATTGGGCGAAGTTCAAGTAATTTCAATATTAATTAACACGGCTCGTGTTATGTTTGCGGCTTTTAATGAAATACTCAAGAAAGTCTTCAGTTTAATTTAAAAACAAACTTATTAATTAGAAATGTATAAATTATGGCTTGTCGATGATTTTTCCTTTTTAGGGTTCCGTACACGTAGGGTGCCAAACATGAACCTGTTACTAAGCCTCCGCTATCCGTCTGTATATCTTGTCTGTATGTCGTATGTCCGTCGGCGGGATTTATCTCACAAATTGTAATAGGTAGAGTTGAAATTTTTACAGAATGTGTATACTTATTGCCGCTACAGCAACAAATAGAAGAATACGAAATAATAAAAAAATAATGATGTCCCACATGTTTTCTTTATACTTTTTCTTGTATGATGGTGCAGAACCCTTCGTGTGAGAGTCCGACTCGCACTTGACCGATTATTCTGTTTTGCTTGACGTTTGCCATCTTTGTCGTTACTCTTGTTACCTCGTTTTGGCAATGTAGTTGTGAGTAAGGTATATCGTTGAACGTATCATTACTAACCGAGTAAATAAGTAAATGAATTCGTTTCACTTATATATTGAAGCTTGCCTTATCATCACAAAATCTAAATATCCAGGACTAAGGGTTTCTTCCTCCCCAGCCGGGATTGAACTTGAGACCTTTCGCTTGGGAAGCACAGCCTCGACCGCAACGCCGCCGCAGAGGTCGTCATATTTGAGCGGCACTTTATAGCAGCAGCCCGTGTAATCAAAGATTCGCAGACAGACAGTATACTAGCCTATTACGGACGCATCCTCAATCCCACTGCGGCGTGTACTGAGCAACAAACATTGTCAATTCAAACCGTCACCCGCGACGAGCTGCCTCAGCTATGGACCCGGAACAAATAGCACTGGAACCGTTTCTGGGATTGAGATGGTGCGGTCGCCCCCAAACTAGAGGTCTCGAGTTCACAAATTCCGGCTGGAGAGAAAGAAAAAAAAAAACGGGCAAGTGCGAGTCGGACTCGCGCACGAAGGGTTCCGTACCATCGTACCAAAAAAGTACAAAAAATCACGTTTCTTGAATGGGAAAACCTTTATTTTTTTCAGTATTTTGTGTAGTAGAGCGGCTACAGATATGGACATTCTGTAAAAATTTCAACATTCTAGCTACTACGGTTCGTGCGATAGAGCCCGCTGATGGAAAGACGGACAGACAGACAGACAGACAGACAGACAGACAAACAAACGGACAGAGGAAGCTTAGTAATAGGGTACGGAACCCTAAAAGCCAGATGTTTGAAGGTTTGTGTGGACGCTGTTTCTGGTTCCCACGACACACGGTATATCCTAGTGCCAGAAGCAATGTACGTAAAAACGTATGTGCCTATGTGTATAAAATGTTATGTTATGTTTGTATTGTGGCTTCTATCGTGGGTTGCCGCGATAATTTCGCCAATGCCACGTGTTGAGATGAGACCTGCACTTAGGGATCAAGAATGCTTTTTAGGGTTCCGTACCCGAAGGGTGCCAAACGGGACCCTATTACTGAGACTTCACTGTCTGTCCGTCTGTCTGTCACCAGGCTGTATCTCATGAACCGTGGTAGCTAGACAGTTGAAATTTTCACAGATGATTTATTTATGTTGCCGCTATCACAAAAAATACTAAAAAACAAAAGAAATGTAATATTAAGGGGGGCTCCCATACAAATAACGTGATTTTTTTGCTCATTTTTGCTCGGTATTGATAATGGTAGCAGGTAGCAGGTAGAAGCTTAAAATGTTCACAATATATTGAGTATATTATTTATCTATTAATTAATTAAATTAAAATTAAATTAATATTTAGGGGGGGCTCCCATACAAAATGTTTATTTTTTACGGTTTTTTATAAATAATGGTACGGAACCCTCCGTGCGCGACTCTGACTCGCACTTGGCCGGTAATTTATTGTCGTTTGCTTGACAGCGTGACTTCGTTTTATGGCAAGGATGCATCCTCACAGATACTATTACTTGCAATTTTTACAACAATTTCTTCAGTTGATTCGAGGATAAATCGGATGGAGGAAACGACTAAGCAAAGTCTGCGTTTGTCAACGGGCTGCGTGACTCATGAACCGTGATAGAATAGAATAGAATAGACGTTTATTGCGTTATAATCTTACAGGCTACACATACATCCCACAAAACCAAATGTTAGTTTGGTTTGTCTGTGGGTCGGGAGTCGCACTTCATAATTGACTTAAATAATCTATGTAATATGATAAGCTATACAAAGCTAAGTAGGAACAGGTAGTTGTTACAGAAAGATTTTGTAATGATAAAAACAGATTAATGTCTCTGAATTAGGTAGTTAGGATCTAGAAGGTATTTTTTATACATGACTGAAAATTTGTTTTTATTCTTCTCAAGTCTAATATGAGATGGCATTTAATTAAATAATCTAGGAATCTGTCTTTTTAGCATTCTTCCACCGAAGTAGTTATTTACTTTTGCAGTTTCAAATTTTCCTTGAGCAACAGATCTTGTATTGAGATCGTGCTGCTTAGGTATTTTATGGATCTGACTGCCATGGTTACTGCCATGGTGATGGCAGGTAAATAATTTGATTTTCCTAGAATGTGCAGTTATTTCAGTGTCACTAGCCATTTACGAATGAAATTGTCAAATCTGCTCAAATAACTACATGCCTACGTCCTTTGTCACCCTACGATTCGATTTGATGCATGGCGTCTCCACCCTACAGCTTCCATGGCTACGAGCGTAATGCTAATTCATGCAAATCAGTCGTCGTCGGGCGGATTCCTCACACACCCTGCTATGAGCCGCACAATCAGGACCATTAGGTGAACTACCCGACATTGCTTACACATACATACCGCGCTATGTTTGGTCGGAGTATGAATCTTTCCCAATCGTATTTCCCACACTGTTCCTTGCTTCTATTCTGGGAAAATTTAAGAGTTACGAGACGTCGAGCCGTTAGTAGTACAATATGAATACGAGGATTCGTGTTTATATTTAATTGTTCGAACCTAAAACAAACCAGCCAAGCATTGGGTAACAGATAGACTGTACTGCATCTGAAAGGCATGAATATCTTTGTTGAAGTCTTTGGAACGCGCTTCCCTGCGCCCCATCAGGGACAGTCCAACTCTCTTCATTTTCAGAAATCGTGTAAAGGAGATCTTTCTCTTTCATAAAGTTAATAGGTATTAAATATGTATTAGGTTTATTTATGTTAAGATATATATGATTCTTTGGAATTACTGACACTATTTTTTTTCTGCGTGTCCGCTCGCCCATTCAGTAACTCAGCGCAACTCAACAATTAGTTAGTGAAGGAATTTCGACAGTTATTTTAATATATATTCATGTAGGTACTTAGGTATTTAGTGTATTCAGCAGTTTAGTAATATAATTCATTAATATTTTATTTTTTACTTTAGCACATTTTTTCTGATATGTGCAATAAATATATACGAAATATATATATATATATATACGAATATCATGAAGTGGAGAATGCCTTAGACACTTGAAGGCTGCGACAATCGCGCGACTGCAGTCGAGACTTGTGGCTGCCACGCTACTCAGAAGTGGCTGATTTCCATAATAAGCAGCGAGGCAATCGTGCGACTGACTACAGAAAGTGCTACTTAGTTCGTAGCCGACAATGTGTTAAGTGAGCGTGTGAGCAAGGCAGCGAGCGTAGTTACCTAGCGATTAAACGAGACGGTGAGCGTAGTAGTAGTATTATGTATCGCTCACAGCTTCACGCGACAAGTCGTCTGCATCTACGCTTGGCCACGAACAGGGAGCACTTAACCAGTGGAGAGCGCATAGATACATTGCCCTTTGAAACACAACTCACCAATTTACGGGCGGCGGCGGGGGACGAGGTAAGAGAGCTGTGGTTGGTCAGCCGCTGCGAAACTGTCTGGCGGCCCGTCATCGTACATAGGTTGCGTATGCGAACGTTTGTCGAATACAACAAACGTTTGGCGAGCCGCATTCCCCCGCAGGAGCAGTCAATTGGATATACACTATACAGAGTGTAACAAAAGGGTGTAGTCATATTTTAGGAGGTTGTTAAGGAGACCATTCTGAGCAATTTTTACTATGAATATAATAATAATAATAAAGATAAATAATTTGATCAGAACAACTTTATTTTTCATTGCTCCATATTACGTTTTGGTCCGGGCGGTCAGCTGATTTGTATAGAGAAGTGAAAATTAAAGTTGCTCAAATAGGTTTCATAGTGAAAGTTGCTCAGAATGGTCTCCCTAACCCCTTAAAATGTGACTACACCCTTCTGTTACACCCTGTATAGTCTCTGGCCACGAACAAGGACCTTCAGTGTTGCAAGCGCACGTATGCACACATTGCCATAACAAAGGAAACTCAACATCTAATCTGTGACTCTACCTACATTCTACACGCTTGCCATGCCCCGATGAACTCGCGTGCAATATCAATCTCTTACATTTGCGAACGTGGTTTGAATTCTTCACACTGCAAACTTACAAGGCAATCAAGGAATAGGTGGGGTAGCCTACCTATCGTGTTCTGAAATTCTTTGCATACTGTCACGGATTTATGCAATTATGGGAAGTAATGGTATATCGCAATAAATGCATTATTACTTAGGTATACATAATGCATTAGATCCAGTCTCTTAATCTATAATTCATGTTTATGCCAAGGTTTTGAGGTAAATTTAACGTGCAATAAAACGTGTTTTTAGTTGGGAATGGTGGTATGATGACTCTACTAGGTGCTGGTTGTCATACCGGCACGACGGCAGTCGCACTTCAGATGGTCTATAGTTGCTATATAAACATACAAACAATGATTGTAAGTTCAATTAGAGAATTGTTTGTTTGTTTCGTACAAATCTTCAATACAATGATCTCAATAGTCTGAAAACAATATAACAAAGGTTAGGTAGGTACCAAAATAAACTTCTACGGAAGCCTTTATTTTGAAGTGGTTTATGTTTTCATTCATCAAAATTTGGTTCAGCCATATTGAAAATTTAGGGCGGCCGGCGCTATAGACACATGGTTAAACAATATCTATTGGTATTATTATCATTATTATCATCATTGTTATTATGCCATTAGGTCAGTAAATGCTTTGTCTTTTGTAGATTAGGTATCAACCTGCTAGTGTGTTCACAGCTGCATATTATCTCTATCTCTTTATCATCGCTTGATCTACAATTTACCAACCAAGGAGACTAATTGGCATCAGGAAGGCATAAAGCGACACGAATATTAATCGACAATCTGCATGATGAGTACTGCTAACGGATGATTATGATTACCTACGCAAGTATTAATTTATATATGGCCAGATTTTGTACAAGAATCAACTCAATGAGTCACTTAGTTTTACCAGATGACAAAAACGTTTCACGATTGCTCGTAAAATACCGTATCTTGATCAGTCTACAAACAAAATAGGCGTTTTCGCACTATCGCTATGCGTTTTTCATAACAGAATAAATCCTCAGAAAAGTGGTAGAGGCTAGACTAGTCAGAGAAGTACACTTTCAAAGTGTAAGTTATTTTTGTTCCAGCTTTCTTACGTCTCTACATCGCCAACAGATGGAGGATTGGAGGTACCTACATATTTTTTGGCAATCAAAAACATTGTTGATTTTGATTAATTCTCGTTACGCCAATTTTGATTTGATTGATTTTACTTCACTTGATCAACTAGTCGACGAAATCACGCCGGGTGTCGTTGGTACAGCCGTGAGGTTTGGCACTATATTATAAGACTTAGCTTTGCCCAGCAGTTGACTAAAGTGGCCCGATAATGATGATGATGACGAGACAAATAATCTGAATGTCACGAAAGGATGAATGTAATTGACGATCCACTTTATTCCCTAAGCCCACAACTTCCGAACGGGGCGGTAGTATAAAATATAATAATGTTATATTGACGTTGACTCAGAAATCTGTATGATTTTATGCTCAATAAAAAAAAATTGAACTTTGAACGTTATCCCGTTCACCTTCTAGCCTCTCTGGCTGGGCGATGGCCTATCGAATGGTAAATACATAGGGAAGCCCTCATAGGTTGATGAAGATGATTCGCGACGACGATGAGGGGAAGGGAGGCCATTGCTAATAGGATAGATTAATAATATTCATATACTTTATTGCACAAAATAATAAATTTTACAATGGAAAGTGGACAACACATGACAATGGCGAGCTTATCTCTAATAATAGTAATGATGCAAATGAAAATACCAAATGTTACATTTTACAGAACAGTTGATAAATCTAGGACGAGGTAATTGATAATTGGCTCAAGAAGGTGATCCATTGACACGGAGAGATAAATCACATTCCATTTTTAACTCTAACGAAGTGCTACAAGGTTGAGAACCATTGGAATGTCTCCATGTTAGTTTTAAATTGACACATTGTGTGGTGAAGATGCCTTCCTTTTGTGTCCAGCCGGGCTACCATGAGGCACGCCATTCACCTCGTCGCGCAAATAAATGTCAAATATCACGACTCAATGACGTTTCTCAACCAACGTTCTTGTCTGTCATTCATTCCGTCTGTTAACCGTTTCGCGAATAAGTCTTAGTACATAACAGTAATATTTGTATCGTATTCCATGTATGTTCATTACACGACCACATATTATGTTCTTCGGTTGTTATTATTTGGACTGGCAACTTTTCTTCACTCATGTCTGGCCTACGACATCTACTGACGAATTTGGAACTACTGAAGTTGTTTTTTTTTTAAATATCCCATTTAATGAATGTGTAGGGAATAGGTAATTATTATAGTGTCATCATAAGTTAGCAAATCGATTTATTTTATACTTGACTTTATTTTATATTTTATACCTACGTTTATATTTCTTTTATATAATTAAAGTCATAATTTCATGCTCACTTAGTTAAAGATACATTTATAATTTGTGAACTTGAATCTTTAATTGTAGGCTGATATATTGAATATCTTTTGAATATCTGTGCCTAAAACTCATGAGGAAAACAAAATGCATGCTTACTTCTCGTTTGCATAGGCTGTTTAAAAACAGAGCAGAATATTGATTGATGATAATGCAGTCTTTATGAATATGAATTATATGTAGTATTTAATTTGTCTGTCAGTACCACCAACCAACCGCCGAGCAAAGCTTGGTCCCCAGATATTTTATATCTATTTGTAAGGTTTTTTTTCAATGGGTACCTTCTCTGGCCCCTTCACCCCTGTTAAACAAAGAGCCAACCTCTGGAGCCAACCACCCCCTTGTCCCTTCATTCTTTGACGCATGCGCGCCCTGGTGTCTAGAATTTTCATCACTTTTCACGTTTTCTCCCTTCTGAATTGCGGGAATATTTCGAATTAATGAATGAAACATACATAATACTTACAGATTATTAAACGTATTTGAGGTTACTTCAAAGGTAATGTAGAAATGCATTATATTATAGCGACACTACTATTTTCTGATAAAATTGAGGTTATGCCTGACGAAATAAAGCTTAAAATGAAAACTCACCTATAACTGATATCCGAGGCTTCGAATACATAAACAGATCCGTACATTCCAGCCAAGTATATAGGGAACAATAGAAGTGCATAGTTCATAATATTATACCGTCCAAAGGCACCGAGTTCTTTCAAAATTGCATCAAAACTGACACCGGCGACGTTATTTTGTGCCATTTTGTAGAAAATAACGCCAAACCTCAGGCCAAGTTAACACTGTATTGCACTATAAGTAGAAAGTTGGAATAAATAGTTTAATATCCATAAAACTACAAAATAAAGCTCGAAAGCACACGCGTCTGACACATTTTGATTTCCTGACAGGAATTCACTTCACGCATGCGTACCTATATATCACCTAACGCACATAACTCAAAACATTAGTTAACTTTTTGCAGAACCAAAACGTTCCACGGTAATGTGTGCGAGAGGTGAAATGATCGTTAACGCTGACTCTGAGTAAGCGTGCTATCGGAACAAATGTCGAAACATTTGTGTTCTGAACTTCTGATTATATTACTAGTGGGACGAAAATAAACAAGAAAGACCGAGCGGTTGTATGTGATTTGGCCGGATAATCGGGTAGAGAGAGACAAGTCACTCTCGCGGCATAATAGCAAGGGTAGCAGGAAGAGAGACACATATCTGGGAATGCGCCGAATACGCAGTCGTGGTTATTATCGTTCAAAATACGGTGTGAAGTTTAACACTACCTAGGTATAACATGGTGCAACTTATAATAAACTTTTACAAATGGGCTGGACAGGAATGGAAGTAATTTATCGGGCAAAGTGGGTAGGTACTAGAAAAAAATGCCGCTTTGTGGCTGTGGCATCAATGCAATATTTAAAATAAGGTAGTCCCTATATTTTAGCGGGAAAACCACAACTAACCACGTGCGCACGTTTTCCGCAAAACCATCTATTGTATTGTATGGGCCTATTAGACTACGCTGTCAGCAGGGCCCTGTCTGACTCACTGTCTCTTTCTAGTCGTTCCATCAGAGTGAGACGTCTATACAAATCGTGCCCTGCCGACAGCGTAATAAGCGCCGAACTACCAGCTATTTCTAAAAATTGCAAATTTAACTGCAAGGTCACCGCGAATAGACAAATATAACCTAGTATTTTGGAAGCAAACATCACACATTATTATGCTAATACAGGTTTTGTTCGTCTGTATTGTTATTGTTACGTCTCGCTCGCCCCATGCAGGTAGGCCGGTTTTCTTTTGTGAGACGATAGAGTCGTATGGTGTGAAGACTACCGAATATCGTACGATGCTGTGTGATGTGAGCATCGTACGATATTCGGTAGTCTTCTCATTGGTTGTTAAGTTTTCGTTGACCTGGCCCCCAATTCTACTAACGGATGGCATGCTAGTTGCTATAGCGAGGGCGCATAAACCAGTTTTTTAGGGTTGCGTACCCGAAGGTTGCCAAACGGGACCCTATTACTGTGACTTCGATGTCCGTCTGTCTGTCTTTCTGTCTATCTATCTGTCTATCTGTCTGTCACCAGGCTGTATCTCATGAACCGTGGTAGCTAGACAGTTGAAATTTTCACAGATGATGTATTTTATGTTGCCGCTATAACAACAAATACTAAAAAACATAACTAACGTGATTTTTTTTGCGTTTTTTTATAGATAATGATACGGAACCCTTCGTGCGCGAATCCGACTCGCACTTGGCCGGTTATTTTGTAGCTGGCGCAGCACGTCTCGGCGTCGTCGTTCGGCCAAGCCCAAAACTGGTTTCTGCGCCCTCGCTATAGCAAATGCCATGCCACCCGTTTGTAGAATTGGGTGCCTGTTTGCAGGCATTAAATAGTTTGCGCTTTGAATTTTTCTCTATGTCAGTTTAGTTTGGTATTTATTAGTAATTTGTGATTATGGACAATTATATCATTATTAATCGTCCGTCCGGAGTTGTTTATGTGAATTTCTGTGAATAGGTTAGGACATACGTCTAGGACGTTGAAACAAAAAGTAAACTTTAGAAAAAACCGACTTTCATAAACCCTATTTGATTAGATTGAGTTTAGTAAAAACTGTATCCCCTTATCCCTTCTCCAGAATCCCATCATCAGATCCTGACCTGGTGGTCCATGGTACCAATGGGAAGGTAAACCCTTTCAAACAAAAAAATAATTTTCCAAATCGGTCCATCCGTCTAGGCGCAATCTGGGCACATACATAAAAAATATAAAAATAAAAATAAAACATCCGGAGGAATTGTAAACCTCCTCCTTTGGGAAGTCGGTTAAAAACACGCAGGAACTGTCAACATCCGATCATTAGGATAAGTAGACTATAGTAAGATTGTTTTAACTTGGCAAAAGCGGGCAATAACCCGCTTAGAAAATGTATGCGATTTGACGTTTGCCGCCACTACCGCCGCGGCATCGGCGTCGTCAAATCACACACGTTTTTGCTTGAGGGGCAATGACCGCTGTTGCCTTGTTAAAAAAATCCCACTATAGAAGTTGACTGCATGATGGTATGATGAATCACGCACGAAATAAGGATGTTACCTTAAAACTACTACTTAAAGATTTTTTCCTAAAAAATACTACACGTCACGTGCAGTATTTACTAGGAACACCAATATTTACTCAGCGAGAAAATTAAGTTTTGGAAGCTCAATATATTGCTTATTATGAACGCAATAAGGAATTATCGAAATCGAAAGTTAAATAAAGGAATGCATATGAGTATAGCTATAGCGCAGATATAGCTCCAAGATACACAGCTATTCGCCCACCACTATTCGCCCACCACTATTCGCCCACCACTATTCGCCCACCACTATTCGCCCACCACTATTCGCCCACCACTATTCGCCCACCACTATTCGCCCATCACTATTCGTCCACCACTATTCGCCCACCACTATTACCACAGCCGATAACAAGCAGCGTGCAGCGAACATGATAACAATATGAATGTAATTTAGTGCTGTCTTTGTGATAGATAATACAGGGTGACTTTACCTTATCGACGTCCTCTGTGGTATTGCGTTCAAAGCTGTGTTCTCTAGCGAGAGGGGTCCCGGGTTCGGATCCCGGCTGAAGTAATATTTTTTTTCAGGTCTGGGATGTTTACTTTGTGATGTCGCTGTGTCTGTTTCCCACTGTGGGGTATCCAACAGGTTATCCTACTGTGGGGCCAGAAGCAATGTATGTGCCTGCATGTAAATGTTTTGTAATTTTATCACGTGGGGAACGATAGTACCTACGATTATGAGATGTACCAATGAGTTAAAAGTGCATGTGCATAATATCAGTGTGACCTTTTTCCTATAAAGATAAAGTCACCTTTGAGTTAGAAGTGTGGTAAGATAAGAACGATTTATCCGTGTATTCCTGAGGGGCAATTCTGGCGCTAGCGAGATCTTGTCCATGGTCGAAATATCGATTTTGAGATACAGGAATCTCTATCAAAAACAAGAAAAACCTATTCTTACACCTTTCGACCAACCGAGATATCTCGACCCGTTTTCGATCGAAATAAATATTAATCGAGATCGACGGATTTAGGCGGTATCAAAACCGATCTCGACTGGGGAGATGATTCTTAGGGTGAAGGAAGCCAGACGAGCGTAATTCGCAATTCGCGCGGTCGCGTAATTTCTGCTGCATTCGGTTTCGTTCACACGGGCGTCGCAAAATGAGTTGTCTTTTAGTATGAAACCGATTTACGCGACCGAATTTCTGCGACTCACGACTCACAAAATTACGCTCGTCTGGCTTCACCCTTATTCATAAACAACAAGCCTTTGATAACTAAAAAGTGTTTGATCCCTTTCTCACAAACACTTTCAAGACAAACGACTTTTATTTAACGACATTTTAGCTATGGTTTATTGGACGTCTATGAATAAGAGCGTTAGTCTAGAATATAGTTCCAATAAATTACTGATCATGTTTTTTACGCCCCTCAGTGGGTAATTTATAGCAATTACTTTTAGATTGATAATGACCGATTCGGACATTTTCACTAAACGAGGGGAAGACTCTAGAAATAAAATAGTTGTACTAGCTAGAGCGGTCTGAGTTGTACTTGTGATACTAAATAGGTTTCATAGTGAATGTTGCTAGTTGTGTTATTAGTTGATTTTAGTATTTATTGTTATTTAAGCTTTCATAGGCGACTACAGCCCGATAAAGCATTAAGTGATTTAATATAAGCCATATATAGTTGTTTATATACGATATGTGGTGTAATATGTTTAAAACGTTAATAAAGACTTTTGAAAATCAAATCAGTGGATGTTGCTATTCAAATCTCTTACGCGTTTTCTGTCTATAGCATCTCAAATATTTGGCTAACTTTCCCTTGAGTCCGCATTGTACGCGTACTGTGTAATTTATTCTATTGCTTTTATGCCTGCAACAAACGATTATTATTATTATTAATAATATGAAACGACTGTACTTATAATTAAGCCATACGACTAAATAAATAAATAAATTGGTTCGGTTCTCCCTGTATCGTATCACGCTGTACAGTATTCATGTGTGTGCAACGCGGCAATAATGGTATATGACTAGAGATTACCGACTGATTATAGACAGGTGAAGATAGAGGAACTAGAAGCCAGTATGATTAGTTTAATACAACGTAATTATCTACTGCCAACAACGCCATCTATAGAACGACAGAACAATAAACTGAACAAAAAATATTTTAAATTTTTCTCGTTATCCCTCAGTAAAAAAAATAAATAAATATAGGAGATTGCATAAAACTGGACCAAGTGATGCCTAGAATGTTCACATAGTGCATTTTGTTCCTCAGATCATCTGTAAATCCAAATCAGTATTTTGTTTATTCAAAACAAAATACTGTTTTTCTTTGGACTCCTATAGGATAGATTTAATTTTGTATGCGATTCGGTTTACAGATGATCTAAGGAACAAATTGCACTATGTGAGCGTTCTAGGCAGCACTTACTTGGTCCAACTTCCATCGCCAAGTAGGTAATGTCCTTATTTATAAACTCTCAGTAAAAATAAACACCTTTACAAGATTTCCACAAGAGATAAAAAAAACCATTTATCCAAATAGGACCAGCCGTTTGAGGGATAACAAACACATTTAGCAATTAATTTTTGAATAACATACAGTGTTCTTCTTCATAAACTGCACATGAACAAAAACGGCAATTACTGAAAAAGTGCTCGAAAATATAGGGGTTTCCCCATAAACAAACCTAAATTTAAGTAACCAGTTAACACTTTTTAGTGACTTTCTGATACTGGCAGCACCGCCTGTCCTTCAGCATCCCTATGCAGTAAATGTGAACCCTGCAAAGAGTTGAGTTGAGTTTGCATCCTCCTATATTATCTAAGTTTGCTTAAGATTTTTGCAGTTGGTACAAAATACTACAAAGTTAGCAAAAAATAATCTTTGCCTATGCCTATAAAAAAATATTGCGAGGAGAGTTTTTTTTGTTGATTATATTTGATTGAACCTCTTTAACCCTGCTCGATATGTACGTAGAAGGTTCACACTGTATATGCTAGCGGTGAAAGCAATCAACGCTAGAAAATCTTCTCGTCTCGTCTTTTTTCGTTGAAATAGCGCATCCGATTAGTATTACTTGTCCAAACAGAGACAAGTAAATTACCTGCCAGTTGTACCCCGAAACAGATAATATTGTAAATGGAGATCAATCATGAGCATTGATGAATGAGTGATCAGATTTACTTGCGGAGTAATTGCAATCTGAGTCGTATGTATATCGATGCATTTAATACAATTGGATCGATTCGCCATTTATATCGCCGGTAACTTTATATACAAATTCAAGATACATTTTAGTGTTGTTCTGAGTACCTTTGTCAATTTTTTTTTGTGAAAACTTTATTGGCTTGTGTGTTAACTCATTGTTTTTTTGTTATGTAATAGATTAAGCTGTTTGTTTTCCTAATAAAGAAAATAAAAAAAATAAAAAATTACCATTTATTCGAGGGTTTACTGGTTCGTGACCTTACATAACAGAGCGTTACATATTTTCCCATTTGGGGTGGCACAGACACAATTGTGACAATTTGGCCAGATATTACTCCATTTTGCATGCGTCACAGAAAGAGATTGAAGGTTTCCTCACGATGTTTTACATCACCGTCAGTACATCAATAATACCGGGTGTAACAGAAAGTTGTAGTCATATTTTAGGGGGTTGTTAGGGACATCATTCTGAGCAACTTTAACTATGAAACCGATTTGATCAGAGCAACTTTAATTTTCACTTCTTTAAACAAATCACCTGACCGCTCGGACCAAAACGTATGGAGCAAAATGTAGGTGTGTAAAGAATGTATAATGTAATAAAGATAAGATACATGAGTCAACGGAGCCCAAACGATTATGTTTAACGAATTGAATTTGAAAGAGACAACGACTGAATTCGCCATTTTCTAACTCATATAGATACTGAATATCTTTCACAAGATCTTTCTCTCAGAAAACCGAGGAAATAGACATCAAGAAACGACGTTACAAGGAGCATCTAGACCTGCGATCCAAAATTCTTCATTGACAAACAGAATATCTAATGTCAGACCAGAGAATAATAAGGACTGGAAGTCTATCACTATAACAAGTGGCTATAAGGTAAGGTCGAGGCACCGCAACACAATCACATTTATCCTAAAACGAAAATGTTTAATATCAGCAGCGGGATAAGTGCATGAATGGCGGTGTCTCCATTCTGAAACATTCCTGTATCAGCCGAAATATCAGCAATCGCAACATGCTCCAGCGTTTCAACTGCATACTGAATATCCTTAGAGATTACCTATCAAGTTTCAAGTTGAAGTTACGTTCGCGTGTAACTTAACCCCTTCAGTCAAGAGACTGTCATTCTCCTGGCCGAAAAGGAAAAAAATGACATTAAAATTAGGGGAAATCAAGTTCACATCCCCTTGCAATAGACATTAATTGACGTCTTGGTACCCACTGTCAAAGTCAAAGGACTCTTCTGTCCTCAAGCGAAGGGGCGGGCGTGTAGATAACTGGTGGAACCACGTAACTCCCGTTCGGTTGGGTTGCTAGAAAACTTTTGCCTCAATTTCCCCTGTTGATTTGTAGGAGAAGTGAATAATTACGTTGCTCTGGTCAAATCGGTTTCATAGTGATTCTGTACTGAAAATCCATCTTGATTGCTTTGGCAGTATTTTGGATCCCCTTAGAAGTCAAACCAATTTTTATATTTTTTTTGGTTATCGGCGCGAAATTTCGTCTTCTTTGATATATTAATACACATCTTTTTACAAGTACCTTTAGATAGTTTTTTTGAATAAAAAGTGAAAAACAGAATAATGTCGGAGGGCTTTCGAGGTGGAAAACTTGGATTTGTCATTACCCATTTTATCACTACCAACTCATAAAAAATCAAAACTAGGTACCTCATTTGATGTAAGGTACTATATAGCTTTGTACGAATTCCATGGACAGAATAGAATAGAAAAGAATAGTTCTTTATTTGTAAAACATAGGTACAAGTCCATTTATCTCTATGTTTCGCGCAATGGCATACAAATATTAATATTTATTGACTAATACTATATATGCAGATAGGTAATCAAATCAGTCAATAAAAACAGGTGAGATTCAGGTACTTTGTCACTGGTGTGCTTTAAACAGTGTCGAAGAGATATTCATTTAATAGGCTTTAGATGTGAGCAATTTCTTGAGATTATACATACTTATATTAGTCATCCATCTCTTAATGTCTCCGGTAGCTTATTATATTCGGGTGGACATGCCGAATATGCTTTTATCAAAGTAAGCAGACTATGTACCCTGTACTGTACACCCTTCCAACTATCTTTTCCTTCGTTCGGTTTAGGACAGATTCTCGTTATGGCAGATTCTTGTTATGGCAGATTCTTGCTATGGCAGATTCTTGCTATGGCAGATTCATGTTAGGGCACAAGAAGTACAGTCATAGTAAAGTAGGGGTACTACTGGTAGGGAAGAAAGGATTTTTTGGACACATCCCCACCGAGGGGCACAGGCCTTCACTTAGACAGGTGTCATAATTTTTGACAGGTGTCATTAATTTTGACCGGTGTCACTATTTTTGACAGGTGTCACTGTTTTGGCAGGAGTCACTACTTTTGACTGGAGACACATTTTTGATAGGTGTTACTATTTTGACGGCTGATCAGTGACGTTTACAGGGGGGCGCCAGCTCTACGCATCTTAAGGCAATGAACCTGTCATCAACACAGACCTTTCATTTCTCAAGTGTTAGTTGCACCTGTCACCGCAAGCCAAATTATTATTGGAAAGCTGTTTCAGTTTCTAATTCCAATTCCATGTCAAAAACCTTAGTTGCCACTTGACTGACGATAGACTCTTGAACGAAGTCGTCGCTCAACTTTTTAAACCGATAAAAGTCGCGTAAACTTTATTATAAGCCATAAATTTGAAATGTGCTCCAGTATATCTGCCGCAGTTCAGCCTTTATGGGGATTCGGTGAATTATCTTGACGCATGAAAGGATTCTGCCAAAATCCGAGGGTTTCTTACTACTACCTCGAACTAAAGCAGCTTCCATAGCATCTCAGTTTACGCCGGTCACATGTTTTGTTCTACGTGGTCTATCCGTATTAGTATAATAATATAGTATCTGTGGTACAATACAATATAAAGTTTAGTAGTGGTATAAGATTTGAATCAAACTTAGAATCAGATAATTTTTAATCATGAAATGCGACATATTTTTTTTATTTCGATTTTGAATTTCGATATCTGAAACTGAAAAACTATATTAAAATAACCCTGTAATAAATAAAACCCCAGCAAACTATACCCAATTACAATTAACTGGCGAGGACAAAAGTCACGTGGTACCGACGACGCCGCCGATGTCAAATAAAACCTATCGACATTCTACTGAGCCCGTGTTGCTGTAACCTGGGGGTTAAGGACCCTTCAGCTGAACCCTAGATTGCATCCTAAGAGCAAACGTTACTACAATAAGAATATGAACGAAATGAGTCTTCTCCTTTTTAGGGTTCCGTACCCGAAGGGTGCCAAACGGGACCCTATTACTGAGACTTCGCTGTCCGTCTGTCCGTCCGTCCGTCCGTCCGTCCTGTCTGTCACCAGGCTGTAACTCATGAACCGTGGTAGGTAGACAGGTGAAATTTTCACAGATGATGTATTTCTGTTGCCGCTATAACAACAAATACTAAAAATCAAAAGAAATTTAATATTAAGGCGGGCTCCCATACAACAAACGTGATTTTTTTTGCTCATTTTTGCTCGATATTGATAATGGTAGCAGGTAGACGCTTAAAATGTTCACAATATATTGAGTATATTATTTACTTAAAAAATAAATAATTAAATTAAAATTAAATTCATATTTAGGGGGGGCTCCCATGCTTTTTTTTTTTTGCGGTTTTTTATAGATAATGGTACGGAACCCTTCGTGCGCGAGTCCGACTCGCACTTGGCCGGTTTTATTTAAGTAAACTGTCGCAAGAGGTTTGTAAATGAATAAGAGTTACTTATTGCGTAATTATTACTTTTTCGTGACGACTCCGAAATCATAGAATGGATAACCACAGGTGGTTAGACCAATAAATATGTGCCGGCCTAAAGAGTGCCCAAATAAAACCCAATTTAAATAAATACGACTTTTTCACAAACGCCACCAACAAAAATAAATATTATTCACGCACGAAGCTTCTCGACTACTACGGATTAAACCCGAGCCGCTTACGCCATCGCGCAAGGCAAAAGCTTCTACCGAACAAAACACAAACAAACCGACCGAAAGACGTGTTCGAAACTTCTTGGTCCAGTGTGTAGCCTCTCTATTCCAGTGCTGACCATTACAACCGAGTTAGATCGCCATTAAAACGAAGTTCGCTGACTACGCGGCTGAATGCGGTCCGGTTGGAACCAACCGCCGAATATTCAGTGAGATCGTTACGAGGTGCAGATTTTATGTATCGACGCGTTCGGAGTTAAATTTTCAATTTTAATATTGCAGTGCCTAGGTATTTCGTATTTCGTATTTATTTATTTATTTGCATAAGCGCACACACACACACACTCACACACACCCTCACACACACACACACACATAAACATTGAAGATACTTAGTGCTAAACAAAATAACATATAAACATACAGACACAGATATAAAATACAGTTAAATTTAATTTGCACCAAGATAGATAGGATATAGGTACCAAAGTACACATATCGCACTAGAACTGGGGTGGTGTGGCATCTGCAAAAGGGTTCTGACTCAGCATGTGCCTGAGAAGTAGACTCCTCAGGCGCTGATCTTCCAATATTCCGTCAGTACACATGTAATAGGGATCGAGGTGTAGTATAAAATAATTGTTCGTATTTACGGTAGTTGCCTTATAGAGATTCTGAGCATTATGTTGTATGGTGTAAAAGTGTAAAAGCATTGTCTTGGAGCATTATTTTTATTTATTTATCAATATATTTCAGATACAAATCCATATTTTTACACGAAACACCGGAATTATATACCAAATAGCGTAGTTTAATTAAATAAATATGCATACACACACACTAACACACCCTATATATTCTGTAAAGTATGGTGTAAAAGTAATATATGTTACAAATAACTATACAATACATATAACTCTTTTTAGAGATAAGATGGCCTTTGTTCATGCCTTTTCTCTATTGTTTGTGTTTTTTTCTGATATGTGCAATAAATATATACGAATATATATACATACGCTCTCACACTTTTCCGGAAAAAGGCTATAGTGTTACCGTGCATTTAACCAACCTAATTAGCTTCATAAACAACACATGAAAGTACCATAGCGTCGTCAAAGACAATAAGCATTTGCACAGTAGAATCGCCTAATTTTCCACACAATTTTCTTTTAGTGGATCATTAATCCTCTATCACATAAATCCTCTTTTTAGATGCTGTAGCGGCTTTTTCAGAAGATGTGCACAGAAAATTAACTTTACTTCGGTCACAGTCAGTTTATTGTGCTCATTCTTATAGTTTTTAAGGTTCTCTACCCGAAGGGTGCACGGGACTCTATTACTAAGCCTCCGCTGTCCGTCTGTTTGTCTGCCTGTCCGTCCGTCTGACCATCAGCTGGTTCCCTCGAACGAACCGTAATAGCTATAAAGTTGAATATACAGAATGTTATCTGTTGCCGCTACAGTAACAAATACTGAAATACATGAAAATAATAAGGACATATCCATAGTGTTGTGCTAAAATATAGCAATCCTTATCTGCAACAAAGACTACACAAATCTTAGATCTTGGATTGATTTTGTGTAACACAATATGGAAATAGGCGTGACGCTTTGCTATCAATAGAAACTGTTTTTTTTATACAAAGCCACTTTATGTCCAATATCTAATCAGTGAAATAGGTTCTTTACCACAATCAGTACGTATAGTCTGTAATCCCTACACTACAGTGTTTAGCAACATAGGATAATATTATGAAGATAGTGTCAGCGGCAGAGCTAGCATAATGTGGCATCTGACTTTACAGGTATGGTGCGGCATCGCAAATGACGCTTGAAAATGTCTTCACTTGATAAGAGCTAAAACTTCTTTTTGATTTTATTGTACGTCAAATGCTGGGCGCTATGATTTGGTAACAAAACAGCAAATTAATTTGAGCATTTAACACTTTTGCACAACATCGGCATAAATAAGTGCACCTCCCCGCTCTACTTCATTATTTAGCAAAAGTATATTTGCTATGGCGCCAAAAGTATATAATAGGCTGCCTAAATCGATTAGGGACATTGACCAACTACATTCCTATAAGGCTGGACTAAGAAATTTCTTAGTCGAAAAATCGTACTATAAGTTAGAGGACTACTTGGAGGACAACTCGATCTGACATATTTTATTATTATTATTAAGTATACGATGAACTTTAATAAGACATTTTTGGATAGGCAACTAATTTAATTTTATGACCATTGTAATTATAATAACATTTGCACGTCTGCATGACAGAATATAGCGTAAAATATTTAAGTGACATTGTTATAAAACCTGATGTACACCTATATTCAAGCAAATAAACGCTACTTTACTTTACTTTAATGTAAGGACTATGAACCTTCTTACTATTACCGAACATTGTGAAGAAATCTTCACCATAGCAGCGGGGATAGGCTTGGAACTTGTCACGCAAAACAGACTATTGAATTTAAAACTGGCTAAACGCGGATACAAATATGCCTCTGCCACTTCGAACAGGAAAAGCCGATACGCAATTTTGTTCTTAACTTCGAGCCTTTGATGATATATCTAAATATTCTCACCGATCATGCTAGCTCTAAAACCAGCTTATCTGTTCTGACCATTCGCCCAGCCGTCGACAGGTATCTTAGTTACGAGTTGACCAGTGGTTTATAGCTTGCTATCGGGCTCTATCGGCCCTGGTTTAGTAGAACTGTCGGCTTAGCCGGACTTTAGGAATTAGTCCGTCGACGGATGTAGGAGTGTCAGCACAGGCTAGGGAGGGCAGTATTATTAGTCATATTATATGAAATTCTGAGATATTCTTATCCGTATTATTTGTGGGTACCTACTAATAATCTGCTCTCAGCTCCGATAGCTCTCTCAAGCGCGGGAAAATGACACATTCGCTACGGCATAACCACGAACTGTGTGTTGCGGAGGTGTTGCGTGAAGTAGCTATAGGTATTCTATACAATAACTCTAGGATCTGAAAAACAAAGATGTTTCCTCCTCTAAATTGGCACCTGCAAATTGTCATCCGCAAAAACTTTATCGTTACACAACTCGATTGATCTGCTGATATCATTGTTATAAAAGGAAGCTTGTTATTTCCGCTGCGTCTTGTTAGTCCTTGTAGCAGTTTGAAATAATGAGCAATTAGATTTTATGATATCTCAGTAGCAAACATCTTTGCTTCCCTGACGATTTTCTAGAAAACTATTGAATCTTATAGTTGGTACCGGGGAAATAGTTGCTCACGTCCGCAGGAAATAGTTACTTCGATCCCACCCACCATACTGCATGTATCCCTTGGGCAGGGCTAACGAGCAACAATCCACCCATACTGGTTGATGATTTTTGTGTGTTTATTTGTTGCTGCAGAATGCAGTCGCAATTCAGAGTATGAGATATTGAGGTCAGATTTTTCTCTGGATCAATAATTATGCTTGAGGAAGGCCGTGTTTCGGATGGCACGTTAAGCTGTAGGTCCCGGGTACTATCGCTACTTAGTAGTATGTAGTAGTCGTAAAACCCCTTCACCAACCCGCACTGAGCCAGCGTGGTGAAGTATGGCTCAATCTTATCCGGGTAAAGGTCTGTCTGTGCCCCTCGGTGGGGACATTAATAATGGGCTACATTTACGTTTTTAATATGCATAAACGATAACTTAAAATGTGACGGTATTTTACTCGGATTATGACGGCCATTTGTAAGCAATAATTTATTTGAGTATCATTCTGTGTATTAGCCGTTTGTCTCTAGATTGGTATGTAGCTATCGTGTGGCACACCCGGACACTCCATAGAACGCTCGTAAAATAATTACCTATTACTACTACATAGCCTAATGACATTTGTACACGTGCAAATGTGTGCGTAAACTCGTTCGTTTGTGAATGTGTGTGTTCAGCGCCTAAACAAAGTGTCTCCCCGAAGAGGCTCCCCGACTCCGGGGTGAGGTGCGGTATCTGAATCCGCGCGGGGAAGGGAGTGGCCGTTCTGTACGTAGTACTATTATCTCTTCTGTGCGTGTGATTAAACTTGACTTTATTTTTATTTTTATTTATAACGTTTATTCATGAAAAAAAGCACTTAATTACGTAATTTAAGTCACTTAGATCACTCAAGTCACTTTTATAAAAAAATCTGTGTAAGACTGCTACGTTATATACATATGGGTATTCTTCGAGAACAAAAATGCGGAGACAGTGGAGTCCCCTGTGACCGCGCTACTGGATTAAAAGTTCAACCACTGATGTATAATTCTCTCTAGATGATGCTTTTACATAATAATATTTCAGTAATATTATACTCAAGCATCAAGTGGGTGGGGTGGTGTGGTTTACTTAGTTATTTAATTAGGATTCAATGAAGAAGATGACGTTAAATGTTTATGAACGATCTTACAGAGTGATGGTTTTACGCTTCTTCGATATTCTGATTTAATTTATTATACCTACATAATAGACAATAATTATATCTATGGTTCATCTATTGTTCTCGGTCCAACTTCAGTGGCATTTAGCACAATAGCGTCAAAGCGACAACGCCTCGTGCCGATCTGATAAAAGCCTTTGAATAGAGCCTTCTTACCTGGCAACCGAGTCTTGAGGCAGATAAAATGCAGAGATTCTATACAAAATCACAAATAGGATACTTCCGCCCGCTCACCTTATCCTATCCATCTCCTATACCAGACACACCACATGAATGTAAGCTGATTGAAGAAAAATAAGCATGTTTGCTCGGAAAGATTTTTCACCCGGCGAGCACGAGGCAGGGTATCTCATACCCAGACACAGTTAAAAAGTTCTGTAATTATTTAAGGGTAGGCCCTAGGCAATTAGAACTTAGAATTTCATCCTTAACTTATTTTTAGATGAAATAAAATAAAAAAATAAAAAAAATATTAAAGCCAAGCTAAGCAAGTCTGACTGAGGAACATACTGTGCCATTTTTATAATAACAAGAACAGAAATTCTGATGCGGTGCGAAATTGTAAAATAAAACATTTTGCCAGACAGATTTTCTGGCAACTTCAGGAGACTTTAAATCGAGCAAAATTAATAAAATTACGTTTATGGGAAAGCAAAGTCACGCTGACACTCGTGATAAACAAGCTTAGTGAAAAAACGTACAGCAAATAATACTCATCACTCCGAGCGATTTGTGTTTTTGGCTGAAGGCTGTTTTTGCCTAGGGCGCCGTCATAAATAACCGTTTAGCAGCACTGGCGTTCTGAGTAGCTGGCTGGAGGCAGCAGGGATGTGCGGGAGGGCTTAGTGGCAAAATCGCAGGGTATCTTGAGGTGCCTGCTGAGATATTCGCGCGCAAAGCTGCCTCATTTCTAATGTATTTTTTTAGGGTTCCGTACCCTACCCGAAGTGTGCCAAACGGGACTCTATTATGAAGGCTCCGCTATCCGTCTGTGCGTCTGTCCGTCTCATCGGGTCCTACAGCACGAACCATAATAGCTATAGAGTTGAAATGTTTTACAGAATGTGTATTTCTAATGCCGCAACAACAACAGATACACGAAAAATGGGTGTTTAAAATTAAATAGTAGGTATTAACCCGGCGAGCTCATGCTCACCTCATGGTGAAAAAAAGTTACACCAAGAATGAGGCAGGGTATTTCATACCCAGAATATAATGTGTCTCTAGACAGTTTCTGTTACCTAGTTATTATTTGATTTTATTTATTAGACTTTTATATCTGAAGGTGTCTTTAATATTATGGAATAAAAAGTAACTTTATATTATGAAAGAAAGAATATCTATCTGTCTTTTCTTAACCTATGCATTTCTGCAATTTGTATGAAATAATCATGCTGATAACGACACAAGTAACTAATTGTCTTTTTAATAAAAAAAAAAAATAATCATTTTCCAGAAGGATATCTATCTAATCATTAATAAGTTTTAAGTTGTTTTGTTTATTTTGATCAGTTTTATTTATTTTTATTGTTGATTTCTTAAAACCTTTAATTTTTTCCCCAGAAATGCATAGTTTAAGAAAAAGACGGAAAGATATTTTTTCTTTCATAATATTAAGTTCATTTTTATTTCATAATATTAAAGAAACCTTCAGATATAAAAGTCCGATAAAGAAAATCAAATAATAATGAACAGAAACTGTCTAGAGACACATGATTCTGGGTATGATATGTCCTGCCTCATTCTTGGTGTAACTTTTTTTCACCTCATGCTCGCCGGGTTAACCGACACGCAACGCAGGCATACAACGGATTTGGATTTGGCGGTGAACGTGGTTCTATAGTAATACATTTATTTATTTATCATTCAAATTCAATTGTACAATTTTACAGATGAATCCAATGCGGTGTACAAATTCTATAAAACATCAATAATTAATAAACGTATTCAACACGATTACAAATTCATTACCAAAATATAGAAAATTAATAATCTGGACAGCAGAATCATGCAATCCTCTCACAGAACCTGCCACATTCTCTCTCGCACAATATCACTCCATGCATCGCCAAACAGTTCATTCAGCGGTGCTGCAACCTACATATTATACTCCTACAGTTGCCTGCATTGCGTGTCGGTTTATGTAAGTCCAACTTTACACAGCAAGGAAAATAAAAATACCAGAAAATGTGTATTGAGGAGCTCCATGCAAATACATCACTGAACGTGGAGGGTTCTGCTGTAAATGCTGTCGGTTTCCCTAACGAACCTCTTTGTTACACCTGCGGAACTAAAAGCTGCTGCTGCTATTATTTTAGGCTTTGCTGACCGGTCGCGACGTACGCGAAATGAGTTTCGCAAAAATCCTGCTTCTCTCCATTCGGAAGTTCCGAGCATTTTGTGCTCGCTTACCGGGGAACAAACGGTTTTTATGTGGTTTGGGGGAATTGGCAGTTTAATACTAACATAATATAACTGTATATTCGCATGACATACCCAATTCATACATTTGTAGTGGCATCTGCTTGACGCAAGCAAGTGGACGTGGAACTAATAGTATCAAAGTTCAAAAGTTCACTTTTTTTTATTGTACCTCCTCCTCTCCTCCCCCGTACCTCTTTTAAAATGTCAGAGCCTTAAAAATACAATGTTATGTATTTCTACTAAAGTCTAAGGAAATACACCGAGGAGAGACGTACTGACTCAGTCCATCGCCCCTCTTTGGATTTCGTATCGTACTCGTATTTAGCATCCAAGTTAAAATTGCCAAAAAATTAAATTTTAGGGTTCCGTACCTACCCGAAGAGTGCCAAACGGGACCCTAAGCCTCCGCCCCGTCAGACCGAGTCAGCGGGGGGGGGGCAATTCTGGCGCTAGCGAGATCATGTCCATGGTCGAAATATCGATTTTTAGATACCGAAATCTCTATCAAAAACAAGAAAAAGCTATTCTTACGACTAGCCTTTCGACCAACCGAGATATCTCGACCCGTTTTCAATCGAAATAAATATAAATCGAGATGGTTTTCGACGGATTTAGGCCCGGGGAGATGTTCTCGATAGCGCGAGAATCGAGGGCCTGTATCCCACGAACCGTACCCGTACCCAGCGATCGTGATGTTTACTTACCAAAACTAATAAATAAATAATAGGTATAAGAGTTAAAATTTTCACAGAATGCGGATATCTGTTGCCGCTACGCCTACATGTACTTTTTCTTGTACGATGGTGCCACGTATGAGAGTTCCACTCGCCCTTGCCTGACTCTCGAAATATTGATTTAAAGATATCTTTCAAGAATGTTATGTTAAATTAAACAAATACAAACGGAGCCTAAGAAAATACAGGGAGCACGTATCCAGTGGAGATCGCATACATACATTTTCCTTTGAAACACAACTCACCAATTTACGGGCGGCGGGGGACGAGGTAAGAGAGCTGTGATTTGTCAGCCGCTCTGCAAAACTGTCTGGCGGCCCGTCATCGTACATAGGTTGCATTCGTTGAATACAACTAATGTTTGGCGAGCCGCATTCCCCCGCACGCAGGCGCAGTCAATTGGATGTTAGTCTCTGAGTAGGGTACACATACACACATGGCAAACGTATCGATGTCGCGATCTCACTCGCGTCAGACGCACGGAATAGGGCTTGTTCTGAAAGTTTACCGATTATCGCTTATCTTCTGTGGCCATCGGCGAAAGTAAGTTTAAACTGGTAAAGTTGGATAATGCCGTCTTTGGGGAGATTTGTGAACGCGAGTATTGGAATGTTTTGAATTCGGTTTGGCCGGTTTCTGATGTTTCGCTTAAGTTTAAGTGGGTCTTGCTGCACAATTGCCATTTTTAAGCTTTAGTACCTACATAACAAGTAGGTAGGTACCAAAACTTATAAATAATCTACATACTAAAACAATTAAAAAAAGTAATGTCATAGAACAGTTTCGCGATTTAAAATCTATCGTTATCACGTAATTGAGATAATTCGCAGAGTTAAATAAAGTCTTCACAAAATAAAAGGCCCGTTTTGACAGTTCATTCCCATGAAGTTTTAACCCCTAACGCGTAGGTAAGGTGCAACTTGTACGCTTTGCTTGTACGCAACAGTTGGCTTTTATTACCTACGCATTAGGGGTTAAAACTTCATGGGCGTGAACTGTCAAAACGGGCCTTTTATTTTGTGAAGACTTTAAGAGCAGTTTAGTATTACGGACCTTGTTGTACGCGGGATTGACCTGGGTTTGACCCCGCGTGGTTGTGCTATTCAGTATCGCGACCCGCTTGCCTCTGCCACGCTGCACTCATTACTTGTATGAAAAGTACTATGTAAATAAATAGAGCTTATTCTATCTGAAATGACGCGCCCCACTACCGCAAATCGCAAATGAAGGAGTGGGGCGCGTCATTTCAGTTTGGACAAGCTATACTTCGGGTTTTACGCCCCTGCGGGCAAACCCCGCGTGTGTGATTCCGTGTAGAGAAATAACTCGCTGCTAAGATATATTTATTGTTACAGATTTTACAATCTATTTTACTATTTTTATGGTTCCGATTACTTCCGATCCTTAAAAGGAAAAAACCGGTCAAGTGCGAGTCGGACTCGCGAACGAAGGGTTCCGTACCATCTATAAAAACGGCAAAAAAAATATGTCCGCTGTATGGGAGCTCCCTTTAATATTTATTATAATCTGTTTTTGTTTTTGTATTTGTTGTTAGAGCGGCAACATAAAAAGAAATACATCATCTGTGAAAATTTCAATTATCTAGCTATCACGGTTTAAATAATAAATAATTAAATTAAAATTAAATTAATATTTAGGGGGGCTCCCATACAATTTTTTTTTGGTTTGTTATAGATAATGGTACGGAACCCTTCGTGTGCGAATCCGACTCGCACTTGGCCGGTTTTTTGTACTACATAAGAATGACATACTGAAAACTTATATTATAATATAGATAATGTACAAAGGCAAGCTTATCTCTAACAAGAGATTTCTTCTGGCAAACCATATTTGATAATATCTACAGAATTAGGCTCATAAATATGTTTGACTTTGACTTTGACGCGGTAATAAAATAACATTTAATTTTATAGATTGATGAACATTTGTAACCGAATCGCAAGTGGCCTTTAGTTGAAGCTAATCTTAACAGATGGCGCTACATGTATCAGTTAGATGCAGGTAAGTTACATTTTTGCTTACAATCTCGGGTCCTATCACGCTTACGTATGAAAAATTGGTTTGCGGTTAGTTTTTAAACTAAAAATGTCTGTCTGCTTCCAGAAATATAAAAGCAAACAAAAATTCTAGCTACGAGACCCAGTAAGCTACGAGCGGTCGTAGCGCCTGTACGACTCCGCAACGCTACGCGGTTTCGTAACGGCTCAATATTTCACCGGTTCGGACCAAAATGCAGGGAAAATTAACTATTTATGAATAAAATATAGGTCTCTTTTCGCATTACGTGATGTGTGATACATAATATCGCAGTAAAAAGATTGTGCATTTATTACTTGTCAATTGTCTACCGGTTCCGCGTCTGGAGTTATAAATTGTAAACACCGACAGATGATGCAGTTTCATTTGTTCAGTAATACCATTAAAACCAGCTTTTACAAAACAAAAAACATCTGCACAGTGGGAAAGGTGAGTTTGCACAATTAGCTATCATTCTACTTGTGTTGTATGTACCTAGATAAACATTAAAGTACACATATATAGTAGGGTGGTCCTTAAGTGGCCGAAAAAATTTTTTTTTAAATTAATTTTGGGGACACCCTTTTATTATGTTCTATAACAAAAAATATTAACACTGTATTTTTTTCGGATTTTTTATTCAACTTTTAGGGGTCGCTACCGCTCAAGGAAAATCCTGATTAAAAACAAATAAAATACACTTAAGCATTTTTTTATTAATACCAAAATCAATCATGACATTGTTAAAAAAGTTATAAAATGAGGTCAAGTTACTTAAACAACATTAAAAATTAGTAATTAAGTTGACAATAAAGTAGATTTCTTCGTATTTGGAAACTTCTTTCGATAGTCTTTAACCAATAACAACAGGTATTGTTTCTGTTCTTCATTGTTGGTGTGTAATTTATTATATTCCTCCATAAGTGCCACACCTCGCTCTGCGGTGTCGTTCACAACACGCATGTTCTGAACTATTGCCTTATTTCTGGTATAACCATTATCGTTATTCCATGTTTCCACATCATTCTTCAAAAAATCGGGCGACATTCCAGTTATGCGAAAAAATCTGTATGTGTTACTTGATACGAAATCTTCAAGGTTTTTGTTGAGAACCAAATCACTTTCTAAGGTTATTCGCTTAGGGCAGTACACTAAACCTTCATTGTTCAATGCTTTTACCATATTCTTTTTGGTTTGTATGTCTATTCTGTCGTCGAAAAAAGCGAATCCTACAAGTTCTTCCGATAAATACCATAACTGGCCCATCATTTTTTTCAATGCAGCTTTTGATATTTTCTCATTGATCCTCTCATATAGTTTGAGATCTTTTAAAAGCTGCAGATCATTCCTAGGTGCAGATGCCGCAGAAGGTGCCGTGTACCAATACTTTGCATATATTCTTACGATGAATAAGCAAATATCGTTTATACCTTCAAGCTCTTTCTTGGACATTCTGAATTGATCTCCAAATAAGAAAATTTTTAATGAATAAATTGCTTTCGCCATCCATCGAGCTCTGTGTAAACCTGCAGGTGCTCTGAAGGTCATTGGTTTTTCAAACGTACCTCCCAGGAATATCACAATCAGCTGCAATAGTTCTTTATAATCATCCCTCGGCTGATATAACGTTAACTGTTCTTTGGCGAATGAAATGATGTCATAGGATATGGTTTCACAATGTTTCAACAAAGAAGTGTCGGTAGACACAGATTTGAATTGCTCTTGATTAATACTTGTCCAATTGTTCTTGAATCGCTTAAATATAAGAATATCAGGCCCACTGGACGGGCCCAAACCGGGACGAGGCGATATCGGGAAGGGGGGAGGGGGGAGAGGGTAAGGATAATGAGTGCATAGCTCTCTTTAAACGTTCTTTATGTTGTTATTGTAATCGTAGAGTATTACAATGTTATTTAATCTGAGTAGTACTACAGGCGTAAAATGATAAAATATTGATTTTTTAAAGTTCGGTAGCGACCCCTAAATATCATTTAAAATTAAAATAAAAAAACATGCGTTCGTTTTTTGTATGTAAGAACATCATTACAGGGTGTCCGGTTGAAATTTCTAATCTTCGATTTTAAGGACCACCCTAATATATAGTTACTTATTTATATGTCGTCTAATATTAAATCCAGTACCCAATTAATATACGGTCGGTGTATCAAAATACTACAGTTTTTATACGGACGTTCTCTCGGTGATTGTAATCACCTTCATGTCTTCATAACTGCTGGGATGAGCAGCTCCCGATCACGCAAAATGGCGCATTCAGTAGGCTGATAAACCAGGCCTAAATATGCTTTCGTCGCCCCGTAAGGAAATTAAGCGTGATGAGGTGTTTTTGTGTCGTCTGATAGAATAAGATATATTTTTTATCCACTACTTACTAGGTTGGTAAACGTCCACAAAATACCCAGATTTTTTGTTGTGTTTTTAAACTTTATCGGAGAGGGTAGGTTGAAAATGGCGGGCCGCGTGGTGTTTGGTCGGAAGGTCGTGTACCTACAATAGTCTAAATACGGTTTAACTGTGTGTGTTAATATTTAAGTAATAAAGCACATGAGTTTCAAATATTTTTAATTTGAAGATTGATTCCGTGAAATACAATATCCATAGCCATAATTGAAAAACATATCTATCGGTCAGAAATTATTTTATCTACGATACGAAACCATTTCTAAATTAAATTCTATTTTAACGTAGATCTTCCAAATCTCTCTGCGTTTGGTGTACGAATAAAGGATACTGTGTGTTTTTCATTAAAATTAGCCTTTTTTGTGATACGGGACCCTTCAAGATGTAATTACGGTATTGGACCCAAATGAAAGGACCCCCGAGGACCTTTAAATTGAGGTTCTGCCTCTGGCTATATTTCTACCGAACGGCCTCAGCTTGTTTGAATGAAGACATTTTGGTTTTGTGCGCCAAATAATACAGAGACCGAATCTACTTAACCCTGGCCATAACAGGATAGTTGTGAAAGAAGTGCGTTTTTAGGGTTCCGATCCTTAAAAGGAAAAAAGGAACCCTTATAGGATCACTTTGTTGTCCGTCTGTCTGTCTGTCTGTCCGTCCGTCTGTCCGCCCGTCTGTCACGTCACGACCCCTTTTCTCAGGAACGCGTGGAGGCATAATGTTGAAATTAATATCGATTACTCAGGTCTATGGTCCCTTGGAGCTGTGAAAAAATTAAACTTCTAGGTCCACGCAATCAAAACATACCGCGATATTATGTCATAATTTTGCTGGATTTGTATGAACTCGCGTGGAACTCGCAAGGGAATCAAAACCTATAGGGTACTTCCGGTTGGCCTAGGGTCATGAAATTTGGAATGTAGGAAGGTCTTATAGCACAAGTTAAGGAAGAAATCCGAAAACTGTAAATTTCTGTCTGTCTGTCTGTCTCACCGTCTGTTAAGACTTTTTCTCAGAAACGCATGGAGGTATTAAGTTGAAATTAATATCGATTATTTAACTCTGTGAACTCTTAAAGTTGTGAAAAAATCAAACTTAAAGGTCAACGCAATCAAAAGATACCGCATATGTCTCAATTTTGCTGAAATTGCTGATATTCGCAAGGGAATCAAAACCTAGAGGGTACTTTACGTTGACCTAGAATCATGAAATTTGGCACGAAGCAAGGTCTTATAGCACAAATAAAGGGAAAAATCTGAAAACTGCAAATTTCTGTCTTTCTAAAAAATATTCAATTTCGTTTACATGGATGACATCACACTTTAGTTTTTTATGTGGAAACCTAATTACACGTGTTACGCTCTCCAAGTGTGATCGGAACCCTTGGTGCGCGAGTCCTACTCGCACTTGGCCGGTTATTTTTTATCAAGTTGTTAACCATCAGCTGATGCGAGATATGGATAGAATAAAGTCTCAGAGGTACTAGGAGGGACAAATGAAGCAACATGTTGAGTAACTGTTCCTCAATAAGGGAGCTTGGTAAGCCGGGCTGTGCACTTGTTAAAATGATTGTTTGTTTGTTCCGATTGTGGAACGCTATATGTTATTTAAATTTATTATTAAGTTACTGTGCAATAAAGAATATGAATATATGAATAAGTTTCGATGGTGCTGCACCAAGCGATAATGGCCTCGAACTAAAGAAGCTTCCGTAGCATCTCAGTTTACGCCGGTGTCATATTTTGTTCTAGGTGGTCTATCTGTATTAGTATAATATTATAGTATCTGTGGTACTACGTAGTGCTAGTGATTACATGGCATACATACGATCACATCTTTTTTCGGAAGAGAGGTAGACAGAGACTAAAGACCCTTGAAACACACTTGTTATATAATCCTGGCACAATCGTTATAGATCATGGAATAAGCCCCGTAATGACGACGACGTCACGAATTCATAAGTGCGAAAATACGAGAATTGTATTTAGTTCTCCGTGTGAATGACGAGCAGAATTACCAAAAAATAACAGAAAACTAATAGATTTCCCGCTTTAAGTAGAGCCTATAAGTTTCAAACTAAATTCATATTCCACGGTTAATAAGGATTAAACCCTCGATTTAAGTGAAACTTCCGCCTACTGAACGGAGCTTCAACTGTGTGCCCACGGTGTTAGCTTCATCCCAAAACTAAAACTACGTTTAGTTTCGTAGTTAAATGTGTTAAATTTTATACAAATATAGCTTTATACTCGTAACAGAGGTACAGTACTTATAACTATAACGCTATTATACTCGTATCATTATATTTATAACATAACTATAACTTGTCGAATATCTTTCTAGTGTTTTATCAATAGAAAAGCCTTTTGAGAACATGCTACATAAATTAATCGATCAATCCATAAAATATTACTAACAAATTTTTACTTACTAATTCGTAATCGTGATTTAATTAGTAGTTTGTTAGACAAGGGGTGAAAGAGAGCTATTTCGGACGAAGGTCCAATTTGGAGCCCGTGCGAGCACAGCTCGCAAAGGGCGCTAAGGATCGAGTCTACCCGAGATATTTAGACGCCAGAGCGAGCAAAGCGAGCGAGGGCAAATATAATTCGAGGGTGAAAATAGTACATAACTTTTTATTATTATATTTATATTCTGTGACGATAAGAGATATTGGACAGTATTATCTAATCTGTCTTTATGTTTTTAATAGACATATTTGTCATATAAAGTCAGCCGTTGAAGTATTATTAAAGATAACAAATTTTGGCCCCTTCAATTCAAAACAGCGGCTAACGTAGGCCTCGAGGTCGAAAACTTACAGTCTTCGTGGCTAGCTTATACTTAGGTAAGCAATACAAATCAAAATTCTTTCTTCTCCACCTTTTGTAAGGTAAAAACCGCTGGTGACTGGGCTAATAGTACCATAAAATGAAAGGGAAATACGGTACGAGCTATATCGAATATTTTGTTTCCGAAAGTTTGTCGGAAGTCTGATTACATCTGTATAACTTTGCCGTTCTCTATAAACCCCGTTTGAGACGGTGTTACGATACGAGTTTCTACACTTATCCACCTACGAATATTTCGACCATGGACATGATCTCGCTAGCGCCAGAATTGCCCCCCAGATCAACATTTTCACTAAGTACTCCTTATTGAATTGCTGGATTCAATAAGGAGTACTTTGTGAAAATGTTGATCTGATCAAATCGTATTCAGTTTATTGGAATGCAGCGATGTCACTTACAAGTATACGATGTACATTTCTAAGGGTGTTTCAAGAGGTCCCGATAAGCCCTATCGAACAGAAGAATCATACATTTTCTATGTAAGTGACAGATGAATCTGTCACATTTATAAAGCTTATCGAAAAATAGCTTCAAACCTTCAAATAGACCATATATCACATTTTACATAAATTAAACCTTTTGGTAACATTCCGTAATTCTGTATCCACATCGTGTGCTATGTCGGCAAACGTATCATTGCAATCAAGGGCTGTAAAATTTACTGCCTTCAGGTTTACACCGCAAGATGTTCAGTGCGATAGCATGAATCTTTTATCACCTGAGCTGGTAAAGACTAGTATAAAAATCTTATAAATACGATCATTTGAGGTTATAAATTTTTTGGAGTTTGGAGCGCAGGTCGTAAATTTTAGGGCGTATTTTAAGTCTAAAGCGCTGTGGGTTGAATAATAATTCCTATAATTACTGCCTTTATTAGACCACATCACTCGCTACGACCTAAGAAAATGTTTGTATTCTCCATTATTCTCCATAGGACTGGGTTTTTGCTATGTTTTTTTTCATAAGGCCAGTTTTTCAGTATTCCCTTGGTGTGACAGTTAATGTGGGATGTTAAGTTAATAAAAAACTAGCTGAATGTGAAAGCCATTTCTAGTTCTCATTCGTATATTAGTTCACTATTTTCTTAAATAGTCTTTTTGTGAGTTGTCAAGGATTATACATCTGAAAATATTGCGTTTCATGTGACAATTAGGGAGGTACCTACTACGGTCCTTGATAGATATTCGTATTTTGCGCTCAAAATTTAGCAGAATCACGTTCCACCCATTTATATTTCGTGGCGAGAAATCCATTTCGAAAATATGTCTAACGGTATATTTTACGTTATGCTTAAAAAATCTGTTCCAAGGTAATCCTATTTGTAAGCATATCTCGTATATTATGGGTATACATGTTAAGCCAAAAAATATGAAATCCAGGCATTCTACATAATGCCTAGGGATTGTCTAGATTACCGGGACTCTTTAGGATGTCGGCTCTGGGGGATTTATGTTACACCCATTGCCTAGCCAGGCAATGTATAGAATGCCTGGGCATTCTGAGAAGTACATGGAAGGTTACGACATCTGTTGGGCCAGCTAGTTAAAAAACATTTTATGCGCATATTCCCCCAGGCGCTGTATATTTGATTGACTTATCGAGGCATATTTTTTACGAAGAATTTATTTAATTCAGTTCAATTCTTTTATTTTCAGGCATAAGCCCATAGACTTTTTCATAACATTGTCAAAGATTAATAAAATAGTATCACATGAACAGAATCAAGTTATGTTAAGTTATTATTATCTTACTTTATGTTACACTCATTTGCGTTGCTGAAGTCACAAAATGGTTTTACGTGAAGTCCTGATATTAACACAAAACGATAAGTTCATAACTGAAACCTGACTACTATATATAGCATTGCGCTCTAAACAGTATGACAGCAATGACCACCGGTTGGCAATACGCTACTAACGATTGGAATTATGACAAGCATTAGCCTTTTTCCATTTTGACCGAAATAAATTCCGACAGTTGCGGTCTATCAGTCTGCTCAGCCACAGGAAATAACCGGCCAAGTGCGAGTCGGACTCGCGCACGAAGGGTTCCGTGCCATTATCTATAAAAAACCGCAAAAAAAATGTATGGGAGCCCCCCCTAAATATTAATTTAATTTAATTATTTATTTTTTAAGTAAATAATATACTCAATATATTGTGAACATTTTAAGCGTCTACCTGCTACCATTATCAATATCGAGCAAAAATGAGCAAAAAAATCACGTTTGTTGTATGGGAGCCCCCCTTAATATTAAATTTCTTGTGATTTTTAGTATTTGTTGTTATAGCGGCAACAGAAATACATCTGTGAAAATTTCAACTGTCTAGCTACCACGGTTCATGAGATTCAGCCTGGTGACAGACGGACGGACAGCGAAGTCTCAGTAATAGGGTCCCGTTTGGCACTCTTCGGGTACGGAACCCTAAAAAGTGACTGTCAAAATACCGAGCAGCTGAACCATGAAAAGAAGAATGAGATGATGATGAGGCCAATGATGAACCACATGTAAGTTGATTATTTTGACTTCCAAGTTTGTAAAGTTGTAATATCAGCATACATGTAGTTCTATATACCAAATTATTCTACTACTTATTATAAGTAATACCCTTGTTATAAAGATTTGTAAAATTAACACGGCAAATAGATCCATGTCACCTGCTAGTTTTAAATATGAATACTATTTTCGGTCTTTGTTAATATGAACGAACTTTGCTTAAAATTTTAATGTGCTTTCAGCCGGACCGAGCATTTTCCCAATGAAGTTCTCATACAGGGTGGAATTTTGTAACACCACCTGGAGGGGAAGTATTAAAATTCAAATTAATAATTCCGAAACACAAGACCGCTGGTTTCAAAGGCAGCTTTAAGTATGCGGCCTCAAAAATTTGGAATGACTTGCCCCCTCCTCTTCGTAGCAAGATGTCGTTGCTCACTTTTAAACAAAAACTGCGTAAGCTGCTTCTTGAGAGACAAATGACCGACTCAGCCCAATATTATAGGTAGTGTTTACAACAACAACGACAACATCATAGCGCCACGCCTTTTCCCATACAGGGTGGCAGAGGCACAACTGTGCCCACTTTCAGCCAATGATTCAATACTCCATTTAGCGTGACATAGGTACTTAGGTAGTGTTTAGTGATCTCAAAACCGTTTTTTGTTTTTTTTATATTTTTATTGTTATACGTCTGTTTGTTTGCTGTCCTATAATTATTATGTAATCCAATAGTCTGATAGATGGATTAATAATTAATCTATGAGTTCACTGTCTCACTAGTGTATGGTCGGCACCGGAATTCGAACCTGCATCTCCTGCGTGAGAATCGGGCAGGAGGCCCACTAGACCACAGAGCTCTATACTTTTTATGTCATTTTTATTAATTTTATTGTTTTGTTTTGTTACTTTATTTGTTTTTGTTATAATTTGTTTTTTTTTCTCTCTTTTCCTTTACAGGTACGGTCTGAAAACCAGCGCTGTGAGCTAGAACATGTTTGTGCTACTCACAGCAAACGCTGAGACCGTCCCTTTTTTGTCTTTTTAAACTAATGTACCCTATTTAGCTGTACTTTTTATGTATATTTTTTTTAAGGCAAAATAAACTATTTCTATTTCTATTTCTATTTCTAAGTACTCTAAATAACGGAGATTGCAAATTTCCTTCAATTGAAATATTCCTTTATTTTTGAAAAGAAACAAAACTGCATTCAAAGATTTTGAAAAATACGCTTGCCACAACCAGGAATCGAACTTTTATGGCGTCAATCGACAGGGTCAATCATAAGGATCACATCTCTTTAACAAACATAGTAAATTAAATGAAAGGAAAACCATGAAATCTTAAAACTTATTTTATTATTAACCTAAAAACATGTAAAAGCTAACTAATTAGTTATTCGAAATAGGCTCCCTCTAAATATATTCTTCAAAGGAACTCTTTTAGGAGCTTATAAGATTTTGAGGTTCACAGTACAATAAAATTTTGCATGTTCACCACAACACGCTATTAAAAGCTAGGTACTTCCCCTCCAGGTGGTGTTACAAAATTCCATCCTGTATAGCGAGCCTGAAATAGCGACCGGTTATAAAAGTTTTTAAAAAAGATTAAGTTGTTTAGTTGTAATGGTTCATTAAAACGTATACATAGGGGCAGAGTGTAATGCCGGCCTTCCACTGCGAGGGAACGGACTCCGTACGGAGTTTAATCAGAGCAACTTTATTTTTCTCTTACCAGTACATTTTGGCCTAAGTGGGTCAGCTGATTTGTATAGAAAAGTGAAAAATAAAGTTGCTCTGAGCAAATCGGTTTCATAATGAAAGTTACTCAGAATGATGTACCTAACAAAGAAGTTTCTCATTTTGCATTAAATTATTTACACCTTGTATGTTTTCAAAACAACCTGAATTCTGTCTTTTTGGTAGGTACCCTTACATATGAATTTGAGTTGAGACAACAAATCGCGTGACTGCTTAACGTGTCTTCCGAAAGAACAAAGCACTAAAATACGAATAAAATGAAACACCAAAAAGAGTAAAAGAACAGTAACACCGCAAGCGCTTAGAAAACCAAAACTTCCCAAAGAATGTATCTGTTACGTACTTAGCACTCAAGTCAAAACGCCCCCGTTTCTGTATTATCGTCTTAGCTTACGTCCCGACCACAGCCTGGAACAGCAGTTCAATGCGCAAATTCCTAAGTATTACGGATTCAGTGTCGGGTAAAAAGTTGTTAATTACTAAAGGAATAATTAATGAAGCAAGGAAGTGACTTGGCGAAGTTGTCCGGCGCTTCAACTTGAGAGTTCTGCTGGAGTTGTGCGAGTTTCGCACAATATCGAGTTACCTATAAAGAGGCGCGATGTACTTTTGCGTATCGAATATTGGTTAATTGATGCCTTCAGGTAATTTCTTAGCGAGTATAAGTGCCTTTTCACACATACCGGTTGCCGGGTAGCCGATGCCGTCTAACCGATAACATATTCAAACGGTTGCCCGGCAAATTACGCCGGTACCTACGTGTCAATGTGTACACTACAGTCGTACATGGCCATTTACTTCACCGCAAAAAAAAATATACTAAGCTTTCGTCCTGGATTTTTAAACTACCTACCGGATGTCCGACAACTTCAAATTGACCATTCAATGTGACCGCAGTGAACGAGATTATTTGAATAGATATGTCAAAATAAAGGTTTAAGTTATTCGATAATATGCCTTCACACTCTTCTTCGAAAGACCCAGAAACAGTGATGGGATGACACAAAAGTGATGCGTCGGAAATCCGTTTAAACTGGTCCCAATATCTCACCCCCTGCATCACCTATACAATTGACCATACAATAAGGAAACTTGATTAACAAAAAATATGTTTAAATAAAGTAGATTCAGTTGATGGATTAAGGAAATTCCTTTCATATTGCTGACAGGGCGAAATATTCAAACTTTTGAACTGCCCGATCGCCTGAACGGAAATGAGTTTAACTTTACTTCCACTTACTTCTAATGAAAATTCTTTGATATTTTCATCTAGCCAGACTTCGGAAGTTTCAAGGTTTTGTTCGGGAATGAATGAATTATTCGAGTTCTCGATATTACCCATTACCAATAATCTGGATGATTTCTCGTATTTTTTACTTCGGTACAAGTTTTGATGTCCCTTGTGGGACTAAATCAGTTCCAGTTCAGTTCAAATTTTTTATTGTCAAGTGGCTTAAGATGTATGTTGAAACAGTAATTTATTTCAGTAAATCTTTAAACACTCCGTCGCGGAAGTGTCTTTTCACACATACCGTTGCCGGATACCTGATGCCGCCGGGCGGTGAAGTATATGGCCGTGTACAGTCGACGTCAAAGATATCTTTACAATTGAGTGTTCCATAAATAATATAAATATAATATACATAAATATATATAAATATAATATACATTTAACAATTCTACACACAGTATGACAAATACTTAATTACAAAGTATGTGACAGTTTCATCTTTCCAATCAATGCTCCAAAGTTTCGTTTATATACTTACACAGAATCATTGGCGCATATTTTTGCAGATTGCAGAAACTACAGTTTTTAGATTTTTCCCTATACCTGTGCGATAAAACCTTGTTTTGTGCTAAATTTCACGATCCTAGTTCAACGGAAAGGTTTGAGTCCATTGCGATTACCTACTATAAAAATCCAAAAAGATTACAATATTAACGGTCGGCGTTTGATTGCGTTGACATAAGTGGTTGATTTTTTCATAGATCTAAAGAACCCAGCTTGATACCTACACGCGTTTCCGATAAAAGAGGTCTTGCTTGACAGACGGACTGACAGACAGACGGACAGACAGAATGACATACAGACGGACAACAGAGTGATCCTATAAATAATAGTAGATTGTTTACCAAGGGAGTAAAGAACAATTTTTAGGGCGAGAGTCATTTTTTAATCCTAAGCGACTGAGAAATTCCAGAATCCTGAGGGAGCGAGGGTTCCAATGTAGGTACATCACTCGAGCCAAAAATAGTTTTTACTCCTGAGGTGAACACTCTACTTTTAAATAAACGCAAAGGCCAAACCCTTGGATTCAATTCATAAAAGTAAGTATGCAATTTTTCATCAATGTTTTCTTATGACGTTATCACATAAAAATATCGTCCATAAACCGACTTTACAGACAACCATTTTTTTCCTTTAACGGATCGGAACCCTAAAATGGTTCCGAACGGTTTACCAGCTGTATCCCAAATATAATATTCTCGCCGACGACGACGAAGTATGTGTCATTTGGGAGACATTATTGAAATCCACGGCTTTATATTGAAATGAGTTCCCCCTACGCAGAAATATTATGAAAAGAACTATTTTCCTCCTGGCTTACCTACCTAAAGATTTTACGCGTGTATATTGTATTGTTTGTGACATGTCTTGAATAGATAAAGTCCATATTTTATACAAACATATACTCAGTAATCGATGTACTCAAGTGTGTTTTGAAAACAGGGATACAGATAAGAATAAGGCCTCAGATACACGGGACAATTTTCTCTCAATATGTCGCTGCACCTTGTGTGCATGAATAACCTGCAATATTTCTTTACAGTAAATTGTATCGGGGCGTATGAAAAATATCGCAGGGCTTGCTTCAGGGCACTTTGCCATGTTGTGATGATGGGAAACATTTCGTTTCTACTGTGTCTAGGCCTTTGTGGTAAAGGCTGATTTCGTATATTGCGTATATTTATTGCACATAAAAGACAAAACACAGAAAATACAGAGAAGTAATTTACAAAGGCAAGCTTCTCTAAAAAGAGATCTCTGATTTTTATTGAACCAATAGCTGGATCCAGTATCACTGGATTCCAGCACTGGATTGACACTGGATCAATGTTAACATGTTTCCATCCAGTACAGTGTACAATAACTAGCGTTTACATTAATCCAGTGTCAATCCTGTACTGGAATCTAGTGATACTGTATCTAGCTACTGGATAAACGAAAATCAGCCTTGATGGTTCAAATGAAATCAAATCAAAATCAAAATGTTTATTGTTTAACCATGAGTGAGTATTAACATTAAGTAAGCTGAAGCCGTCTTTTAAGTATGAAAATACTTGTGCCAGACGATTTCGCTCTTTGACCCAAGTCTTATTATATATCATATCATAAGTTAAACAATTAAAAATAGATTAAATCATGGTTGTTCCGAGTGATGCCCTAACAACCACCTTGTGATATGCATATTTTCCTGTTCACTGGGTAAACATTCACATGACATCACATGACATCAAATATTTATTGCTGTTTCAACCTTGTACCGCGCGGACTCTATATCGGCAATCAAAGAGGTACTTATCCGTGCGCCGCCGCCCGGCTACCCATTACTTAGTTACATACATGTTACATACGCGTCACGCCTTTTCCCATATGAGGTGACCACATGAGTGACAGAGGCACAATTATTATTGTGGCTCATTATTATTACTTAATTCTAATTGAGAATCTGATTATTTGTTTTTTTCATGGGCCGCTGTATTATTTTCTGGATATTTAGAGATAAGCTTGCCTTTGTACATTCCTTCTCTGTATCTTTTTGTCTTTCTGTATCTCTCTGTATCCCTATGCAATTGAAATTTTTAATATTTAATAATAATATAATAATAATAATTAATTTATTAAGTTTACTTTACTGTTTTAAATTTAAGTACTATTAACATTATATTCCGATACCTAGTTTTGTTTATCTGGATCCAAAGTTCTGAGGGTTCAAAAAACCGACAAAGTGTTTCGACAAAAGGTAGGTAGGTAGTGCCGTAACGGTAGTGCCCTTGCGCTTCGCTTTGCTCGTCTTGGCAGTTTATTAACTAACTAGATTGGATTCGTTAGATTATCTACTAACTTTTGGCTCAACGCCGCAATCTATGATCTAATTTGATAGGTGGTCAACGATTACGTTTGCAGTTCAATATATTATATTAGGCGTTTATTTCAATTACCTGTAGTCGAGGCGAAACTGATATTAATTTAATCTCGCCTCGTCAGAAATAATTAGATCGATGCACTAACAGCAATATCAATTGAGACATTTCAGATGCTATGTGGTGTATTGGAGGAGATACATAAAGTAATAAGATGATTACAAATTCCTTGAGTGAATTGTTCAGAACGATGTCCCTCAACACCTTTTTGACATGTCATCACCTTTTGTTCATCATGCATGATTATAATAACCGGCCAAGTGCGAGTCGGACTCGCGCACGAAGGGTTCCGTGCCATTATCTATAAAAAACCGCAAAAAGAATGTATGGGAGCCCCCCTAAATATTAATTTAATTTTAATTTAATTATTTATTTTTTAAGTAAATAATATACTCAATATATTGTGAACATTTTAAGCGTCTACCTGCTACCATTATCAATATCGAGCAAAAATGAGCAAAAAAATCACGTTTGTTGTATGGGAGCCCCCCTTAATATTAAATTTCTTTTGATTTTTAGTATTTGTTGTTATAGCGGCAACAGAAACACATCATCTGTGAAAATTTCAACTGTCTAGCTACCACGATTCATGAGATACAGCCTGGTGACAGACGGACGGACGGACGGACAGACGGACAGCGAAGTCTCAGTAATAGGGTTCCGTTTGGCACCCTTCGGGTACGGAACCCTAAAAACACACATACCGTCACCAACTTCCTATACGGGGTGACGGAGGCAGAATTTGCTCCCGCGTTTAGCTAGATATTCAATACTCTATTTTACATGACACGGGGGGCTAACCCGTCGCCGCAGCAATATAATTCCACAACAGATTTTGCAGAATTGGTTCGAGACTCTGTCCTACGAAGCTGTTGAGAAATTATTAGTTTCTTAAAATAGTTAATTGTAACTTTTTACTAAAATCAACAGATGGGATGTGTGAGATGTGATTTGACAACTTTGTATGTAGTATTCTTGTGTGAATTTTATTTTTATTTATTTATTTATTTATTTATTATATATATAATGTTTTTATATTATATTATTTTCATAGTTTTTTTATTTTTCTTATATTTGCTAGTGTAATGTGTAAATGACGCAAATCAAGAAACTTACAATCAAATTGAGTTTCCCACGATACAGGCATGCCTAGTGTGGGAATCATTGTTAATCTGTGCTGTAAATTGTTTTTGCAAATAAATATTTTTTCATTTTTTTCATTTTCATTTCAAAAATCCGCTGTCATCTACGTCTTGTTTTCGTTCTCGTTCACATCAACATAAGCTGCGACACCTATACCTAGTTCTTCCGTGGATAGACAACGACTAAAAAAAAAAACTATCGGCTGTTCCACGCGAATAGAAAAATGTCCGCACGAACCCTCCGACAGTCCAATTATATTATCAAGTTGAGATGCAGTTATCTGTTCCTGATACCTCTTTCCTAGCTTTCAGAGTTCCGCACAGTTTGAAGAAAATCGTGTTCGTAAATGTCCCTTGTTGTCCATTAAAACAATAACAGAACAATACTTACAGAATGGACTTATACAGGTACAAAAGAGGGGTCATATTCCAGAAGACAACGAGTGGGATATTCAGGTGAATCTTTATTATTGTATCAGTAAGTTGTTGTAGTAGAGTACTGCCATTTAAAGTAGGTTTTCATGTCAATAACTACTTACCTACAACAGTATAATCCAAAATATCGTGTAACCACGTGTTTTACGAGTAAAAATAGCGTTAGTAAATACAGGCTGTTGATTTGTAAAGTTACGCCGAGCTCAGAGGTTGTTATTTACACGACACAGAAGCTAAAAAAAAATATTTTGTTCAGTTTTTTTATATATTTTTTATTTTAAAAATATTTAAACATCATGTAAATGTGGTCCGAAAAGAGTCGCACGGGGTAGGGTGGGGCTCAGGGCACGAGGGGTAGTCTGTCAGCACTTGTGCGCGGTGGCTGGCGGGGGTATCCACACTTTTAGGTAATTTCAGGAAAATTTTCAGATGGTTATTTATGAATAAAAATTATGCGAGGGAAAATATATTTTTTTGTCATCAGCGACACGTAAACTATCAACCCTGAGTCGGGAGTAACTTTAAAAATAAACACCTTGTACACTTAAACAGTCCGCTAACGAATTGTATGTGTCACCGTAAAATTGTGAAAACCGCGAGAGTACAATCTGACAAAAAAATCGTTAGGCGACAGGCGAAAAACGACAGAATATATGTCAATAAATTGTTAACAAGATCGACAAGGTTTAATATGGTATTAAGTATTTTACAGTTCACAATTTATCGACAGATTACAATCAAATGGATTTAAAACCGTTAGATTGTAATCTTATGCATACCTACCAACTTATGCATACCTACCAAACCTACTAACCGTATAACGTATAACCATATAACCTACCAAAAAGACTGACCGTGAGGCACGGTGAAACTCTACATTTAACTCGCAAGTAAACATACACGTACCTTTTTATCTATTTCATCCCAAAATCAAAGGTACGGAACCCAGTTTAAAAAAATGCCTTAATCTGGAATCTAGTGCACTGTTTTTCTTGGCCGTTCCTGCTTCTGAGTTGGAAAAATGAAGGATATACTGAATAATTGGACCGTTTGAATAGAAATAAAGCGGCCGTAGAATCTTTCATCAGTATTGCTTACTTCCTCCTTCATTATAACAATGAACAACAGACTACTAAATATCTATAAAAAATCATAAACTTATAGTAACGGGTTTCCCAAGAATAAAGACACACTTTATAGGAATCGCATCTTACAAACGATTCGAAGCCTTCAAACTTTGTTCAAAGACGTAATAATGACAGCGCAGGTTATCCAACTTTGGGTCTGCCCAGTCACATTGTTTGCCGTCGTACCAAATGAATGCCCCTTTGAGTGACTGTGGGGCATCTAAGGCCAAGTAACACGGTGTCTTAGCTGCTTCCTCCATAGTTAGTTGTCCCACATCCTTCGTCATGTCGGTCTTCACAAAGCCAGGATGAAGGGCGTTCACGGAGATATTGCGCCCCATTTCCCTTTGTTGAACCATTGTCAAGGCATTTAATGCTATCTTAGAAATCCTGTACGCAAGAATCGGGGTCTCTGCGAAATCTTGCTCATTTAGGGTACCACTCTTGACTGAATTCAGGAACCAATCGACGAAAGCGTTTATGTCGTCAACTTTGCAGTCTTTTTTGGTAAGGCGTTCAATCCAATGCGCATTCTTCAAATTGGAGATATGACCACAATCACTGGTTATATTGATGACTCTAGCATTTTCATTCAAAATCGGGAAGATATATTCTTGAATCGTCAAAATACTTCTATAGTTGATATCAATGACTCTCTTTGCATCTTCGTAAGTCGTTTTTAAGAGGTCTTGAGTGATCACACCTGCGTTATTGATAAGAATGTCAAGTCCTCCATGTTTTTTCTTTAATTGACCAGCTAGGGCTCTAATGCTGTTTGGATCTGACACTTCAAGCTGCACGAATTGAGCAGCAAGACCTTTGTCTTTCAGTTGGTTCACGGCTTTGATTCCTCTGTTTACATCCCGTGACGCAAGATAAACTATTCCCACTTTTCTTATGCACAATTCTTGAACTATAGCAAAACCGATGCCTTTATTAGCACCAGTGACCAAAGCGACTTTGTGAGACATATTTCAGAGCTGACTGCTGACTACTTTCTACTTTTGATGCAGAAAACAGATGCAATGAACAACAAGAAAACATTTATATATTATATTTGTAATGATAACCTATTGCATGCTGTCTATCGCTTAGAAAATAAGGGCAAGTTTTTCAAAGATTGTCCTTATAATCGGCCGGTTATCCCTAGATATTTATCTAGGATTCGCTCGGTTATGATGAAAACCGTCGGCTTGTGAAACTGGCTTTGTGTTATATAATAATATAATCTTTGTGTGGGACTATCATATTGATAGTGCTCAATAAGTAAACTATGATGATAACTGATAAGTAAATATGTTTGTACCAAGTATCTGTTACGGGCAATTTGATAAGTCCGGTCATTATTCATAATGCCCGGTCATTATTATACTGCCCGCATGAATTGTAGTGTTTTCGTGTATTTAATCCAAGTTGCGCTCGTTTTGCTCACTTCGCTGATGGTTGCACTTTAAAAGTCGAATCAGATCTAACCTACATTTACCTACAAAAAGTCAACCACATCACAATTTATCACTTGGGTCCAACTAATAAATAGAAGCAATAATATAATAATTATAATGTATAATGTGATATGGACTCAGTTCCTAGATAAACAAATAAACAAATAAGCTTGATTTGGCTCTTGGGTTGGTTACATACTGCCCGGTCATTATGCATCTGCCCACTTAATCAAGTTGCCCGTGACATATCGATGTTTACCTAACATAATTGGACGGTGATTAGTCTCTTGTTTGCTTTAACATCGGTATGTAAATACTCAGACAAGTGGTCGATCGGATATAATAACTTACAGTACGGGGGCATTGTTTTGGCACAACGGGTCTCGTCTCGCTGTCTCTCTCTCTCTCCCGCCAAGTAAAACGCCGAGTATCATACTTGAGGCACGTCGTCGGGTCCCGCCCCAACTTGCCAAAACAATGGCACCGTAGTCCCGTACTGTAAATATTCGTCTTCTTTTCCATAAACAATACAAATTACCTAGCAACTCAAAGCTATCTATAGTACGTATTATTGTAAACTGCGATACCACATTGCGTGGCCTACTACATAATTACGCATTTAGAGTGCGTTCGCCAATGCTGTGTCAGTATTATAGATGTGCCGCTGCCGCCCCGCCGGCTATATTGCTACTGCCGTGCAAAGTTGCTATTCTGTGGGCAATATTGCCTGTGATACCAGTTGTAAAAAAAACAGTTTTATCCAAAAAAAAAAAAAAACAAAACGTAAAAGTAAATGATGGCTACATTTGCAGACTACCTACTGCGTGTTTTTATTAAAGACATATTAACTTTTTTATACTCAAGAGCAAACATGCCTTTGTCCATTATAGTTAGTGCCTATGGACAGTGGCAAGTTTGCTTTCACACACCCTGTTTATATTTTTATGCATATTTTTTTAAGTATCTATCATAATTATGTTTATTTATTAAATAAAACTAAGAACTCTGCTACATGTTTATAATTATACTAGCTTGACTTTATATACACAACTTCATCCCCATTTTCACCCCCTAGCCCTAGGTGGTAGAATTTTCAAAAACACAAAATTTGAAGACCATAACTTCAAAACTGACGGACTTATATACATACTTTGGACCCCCATTTCACCCCCTCTGGGGTTTATTTATGAATAATCCTTTCTTGGTGCCACCTTATAAGGAACCTATTTGCCAAATTTGGAGTCTCTAGGCCCAGTGGTTCAGGCTGTGCGTTGACTTTCTATACACAACTTCATCCCCCCTTCACCCCTGAAGGGGTGGAATTTTCAAAAATACTGAGACACATGCACAATAGTTTTAAATTGTCATCCTAAACACAAAATTTGAAGATCAAAACTGTAAATCTGACGAACTCATACTCATACCCCTTCAGGGGGTGAGTTTAAAAAAATCCTTTCTTAATGAACTTTTTGACCTCATAAGGCACCTATGTGTCAAATTTGGAGTCTCTAGACTCTAGACCCAGCGGTTTGGGCTGTACGTTGACTTTGTACATACTACTTCATCCTCCTTTTCACCCCCTAGGGGGTAAAACTTCCAAAAACGCTGAAACCTGTATTCATGAGATTTTAATTGTCATCCTAAACATGAAATTTGGAGACTATAACTTCAAAAATGACGGACTTTGAAACAAACTTCGGACCTCTTTGGGGGTGAGTTTTGAAAAATACTTTCTTAGCACACCCCTAGACCTTATACGGAACCTATGTGCCAAATTTAGAGTCTCTAGACCCAGCGGTTTGAGCTGTGCGTTGATATGTCAGTCACCAATCAGTCAGTCAGTTTCTTCTCTTATACAATACATAATTAAAGATGCTGTTTGTAATTTTAATATTTTATGTAGTTTAATTCCTCCGTACATCCATATTATTTTCAAGTAGAGGTATACCCATTACTTTCTGTGGAAGTACATAGCGCCAGCAGAAATGCACCATAGTAAATTTACCGACATCGACATATTATATCAACACACATCACAGCACTAATATGGTTACCCAGTCAGGCATAATAAATTGTTTACATAATAAGCCTTTTATTTTTGGCTGCCTGTAGTTTATAGCATTCTGTTAAAGTACAGCGCCGCATGCGCAACGATGGCGACTAATAATTATATCGAAAATAAAGAAAGTAGGTAATTACCTAAACATTATTATACGCGGCTACTATAGACCGACAAGGATGTTTTGGCACTTGGAAAGAGCGCCACTGTGATTTTTTTCGTGTCAGAGAGCACACACATTATGTGGAAACTATCATAAAAGTGACTTTTAATTAGTTTAATTCCGAATTTGACCACGTAGTAACCACGTAATTAGTATCAATAATTAATATTAATAAATAACAGGCCAAGTACGAGTCGGACTCGCGCACGAAGGGTTCCGTAACATTATCTATAAAAAACCAAAAAAAAAGGTATGGGAGCCCCCGCTAAATATTTATTTAATTTTAATTTAATTATTTATTTTTTAAGTAAATAATATACTCAATATATTGTGAACATTTTAAGCGTCTACCTGCTACCATTATCAATGTCGAGCAAAAATGAGCAAAAAAATCACGTTTGTTGTATGGGCCCTTTATATTAAATTTCTTTTAATTTTTAGTATTTGCTGTTATAGCAGCAACAGAAATACATCATCTGTGAAAATTTCAACTGTCTGGCTGCCACGGTTCATGAGATACAGCCTGGTGACAGACAGACGGACGGACGGACGGACGGACGGACGGACGGACAGACGCGAAGTCTCAGTAATAGGGTCCCATTTGGCACCCTTCGGGTACGGAACCCTAAAAAGAATCATTTATAACAAAAAAGTCACTGGGAAACATAAAAATCGATTTTGAGAACTTGTTTTGCCAACCATACCATAAAAATAAAAATAAAACTCGATTTTTTCTATATCTGCGCGGCCACACACATACGTAATGCTCACGCCTTTTCCCCGGCAGAGGGGTAAGCAGGCAGCTTAGGTTATAAGATAAGGTAAATACCAAATATTTAAGTAATAAGTTAATGATAATAATTTAAGTAAATACATAAGTTAGTAATGAGATAATATGTAAATACCAAAGTTCATACAGTACCAGATTCATTGGCTTATGATAACGATTGGAGGAAAGATTTAATAGAAATAAAACATAGTTAATTAAAATAATAATCATTATTATTTATTAATTCAAAATTGTATCACAGTGTAAAATTATAATACATGTAGTAAATATAAACAAAAATAATCAAGTATCACCAATCATAAACGTAGCAATGGAAATAAAAAAATAAAAAGGTATTTATTAAGGATTGAACCCCATCACATCATCTTACATGAAAAAAATGACAGTTAAAGTAAAACTTTTCGTGCCGTAATCACCAATGAATCGATTGAAAGTTTAATGTAATCTTCCAATCTAGCTAACTAAACTACACCTAAAGTAAGTTTGTAAGTCACCATATTTTCGAAATTAAATTATTGCACAGAGAACTTATTGTCATATAATTCAACTTGAAATACAAATGCAGATTTGGATCGTCCCATGGATAGATAGTCTTATCATACCACACATATGACCCTTTTAACGTTTGTGGTGCGTCCAGGGCGAGATAAACAGGAGTATCAGCAGCATCATCCGCCTTAAAATTACCAAATGATTTCGTCATATCCGTCTGTACGAACCCTGGATGAACAGCGTTTACAGAAATATTTCTCCCAATTTCCCTTTGCTGTACCATCGTCAGCGCTGTTAAGGCAATCTTGGAAATTCTGTATGCGAGCACTGTCGTTTCAGAAAAATGCACGTCAATGATAAAACCATATTTCACGCTCCGTAAATACCAGTCGACGAATTCATCAATTTCTGCGACTTTGACATCTTTCTTTGTGAGGCGACTGATCCAGTAAGGGTGTTTTATGTTAGAAATATGGCCACAATCACTTGATACGTTGATAATTCTTGCGTTGTCTTTCAAGATTGGAAAGAAGTGTTCTTGAATAATAAAGTTGCTTCTGTAATTCACATCGATTACTTTCACAGCAGCTTCATAAGTGGTCTTAGAAAAACTTTCTGATGCAACACCAGCATTGTTGATGAGTATGTCTATACCACCATGTTTTTTTTTTTAGTTTTTCAGCCGCTGCCTTAACACTTTCCTTATCACAGACATCTAATTGTATAAACACTGGATTAAAACCTTGGTCCTTTAGGTCTTTTACGGCTGTGGTACCTCGATTCACATCACGAGAGGCTAGATACACGACAGAGACTTCTCTATGACACAGTTGTTTCACGATTGAGTAGCCTATGCCTTTATTTGCGCCGGTAACTAAAGCGATTTTACCCGCCGTCGTCATCTTGTTCCACGTGAGTAGCGTTCTGTTCGTAATATCATACTGCTTAGCACGTTTATTTGAGTATGTATCGGTGTATATGGTTACGTGTATGTGTTTTCATTGGACGGCAAGTCGGGTAATAATTAAGTATCACGATAGTAAACAGAATGGAGCGTGTTTCCTTCGTGTGGTGTTCAAGGTTATTATTTGTTATCCGTACTTAATTCTGATAGCGTCATAATTTTTAACGTTCTTTGAAAACGTATCTGATAGTTTGAAATCCAAAAGGTCTTGTCGGTTTGCCATGGGTTCTGTTTTTAGTATAGATTTAGTAGAGTTGGCTATGTGTGACCTCTAAAATAATTTGATTGATTACTAAAATTCGTTATGCGGTTGTGCCTGAAATTTTGGACACATATAACCATTTAAAGTAAAGTTCATAACAACTTACACCACAACATGGCTGTGAAATAGTATATACAATAAGTGACCTATTTTAATAGCCCTTTGTCCACATTTTACACAATCATAAATTTCGCGGTTTGGCCAATTGCGCCATTATCAGTGAAGGCGCAAATGGTTTGATAACGAATTCGCACGACGATGCCACACATATAATAATAGGAATCGCCCTATCTTGTATTACCTAATAACTCAATGGAGTCACATCAATCGGGTTTCCAGCAAAAGACACCCTAGCGTTGGGGATGACACGGCAGCGAGTAGCTGAAAAATTCGCCCATTAGTCAGAGCAAAAAGGTTAATCTCATGGATTTGCACAAATGGGCAGTCGCATGGATTTAATTGGCATTCCGTACCCTTATTCAGGCTTCCTATCGGGTGTGATAGGGCATGCAATTCTGTCTTTGATCGAAGGTTAATGTAATGATTAGTCAAATAGTTATTCAAGAATGCTTGTCTTAGGTCCACCTGCATCTAACTAACTGCTCAACTTAATTATGTGTCGTACAGTGAATACGTTTTATATTTACCGTTCGTGTCGTGGTTGATCCAGTGAATGTGTATGAATGTGAATGGAACTGAATTTTAACAACTTCTAATTGTTGTAAAAGTACAAAATCTCTATTGTTTTCATTAGGTCTTGCCCTTCCTTTAGCTAAGTATACTTGTGTAAACAACCTTTTCGAGATTTTTTTAGCCAGTTACCAATACACGACACAATCTCTGATTACAACATGTAATACTCTTTCAGACTACAATAATTAAGTAATCCAGTAATCTTGTACACAACGAGATTGAGTAACGATTGCATTGCTGTTTAACATATTTGTACAAGAAGCAACATAAGTTGTTGTAGCAAACTGAACTTTAAACCAGGGTGAGAGGTTTGATTCTGAATGTGGCTTGAAGATAAGATGGTGGTTGCCTGCACGCGATTTGATTCCTTCGGCGCCCTAAATAAGTAACTTTGGAACCGCCATACGAATGAAATGTAGTAGTGTAGTACAAAAAATTCAACGATTTGTTGCTGGGGATGATATATCGCCTATAGGAAGAAACAGACTCTCCCATTGACAGAAATGCATTTTAAATACAGTATACCTGCCTCAGAAAATATGTCTGACGAGATTGTAAAATTTCAACTTTTTTTTTATAAAGCCAACGAGCTTCCATCTTATCTTAACGGTTGAGAATTCGAAAGGGAACTTACATCTAACTTTATAGCTTATAATGTTTGAATAACCTCCTTGGGTATATCAAAATCATCATCATTATCTTTAATAGTCATCAGACTTTTTTTTAGGAAATAATATTTTTTTCATTTTATACAGACAAAGACAGACAGACAATTTTATTTTCATTTCACAAATATAGACAGACATCAAGTCTAAAAATACTAGTTAATTAAAAATGTATGATGGCGTCTCCATTCTTCCACCTTCTAGCTCCGAAGTGATTAATACCGTTGGCCGGATCTTAGAGCTACAACCCTTGGGCTTGAAGCCTGTTATTTGTTTTCGACCTCGATAATCACAGTAACAAATGAAGGTTGGATTGTATGAATAAATTAGCGCCGACTGTCTGCACACCGGGTTTGCTTAGGTTGAAAAATAAACAACGTAGGTACCCGATGATGGAATAATATAACTCTATAGTTTGATAGATAGATATATAGATACATATATTTTTTCCTCTAATCATGGTTTACACACATACACATAATTAAAAAATAATTTAAGAATAAAATATGAAATTACATCGATAAATATTAACACAGATAAAATATTTACAAATAAATAAAATAATTTAAGACACACAAACATAAGGGTACGGTAAGGATCACTATGTGGTATTGTGGATGTACCGCGACAATGAAAGGGTACGGTAAGGATCACTATGTGGTATTGTGGATGTACCGCGACAATGAAAGGGTACGGTAAGGATCACTATGTGGTATTGTGGATGTACCGCGACAATGAAAGGGTACGGTAAGGATCACTATGTGGTATTGTGGATGTACCGCGACAATGAAAGGGTACGGTAAGGATCACTATGTGGTATTGTGGATGTACCGCGACAATGAAAGGGTACGGTAAGGATCACTATGTGGTATTGTGGATGTACCGCGACAATGAAAGGGTACGGTAAGGATCACTATGTGGTATTGTGGATGTACCGCGACAATGAAAGGGTACGGTAAGGATCACTATGTGGTATTGTGGATGTACCGCGACAATGAAAGGGTACGGTAAGGATCACTATGTGGTATTGTGGATGTACCGCGACAATGAAAGGGTACGGTAAGGATCACTATGTGGTATTGTGGATGTACCGCGACAATGAAAGGGTACGGTAAGGATCACTATGTGGTATTGTGGATGTACCGCGACAATGAAACACCCTGACTCAGCAATGTCACAGACGTATCTGTGACGCTGGCATTCTGCCAGAACCAAAAATGGACGAGATGCTCGAGTAAATATTACATTAAATACATTGAAATTCAATGAATTGGTCGGACTCGCACACGAAGGCTTCCGCACCATTGTCGTCTGTGCCACAGAAGAGATACAAACGGCAATACCTTCAATCTCGTCGTCAGTCGTCTCTTGCTTTTAAAAAATGTCAGGCGCTATTGTATTGAAATTGACTTAATACCTACTATTTAATTCTTAAAACCCTTTTTTTCGTGTATTTTAGTATTTTTTGTTGTTGCGGCAATAGAAATACACATTCTGTAAAATATTTTAACTCTCTAGCTATTATGGTTCGTGCTGTAGGACCCGATGCTGGACAGACGGACTGACGGACAGCGGAGCCTTAGTAATAGGGTGCCGTTTGGCACCCTTCGGGTACGGAACCCTAAAAATAATAAATGCATTTTTCTCCCTCTCACTCCGACGTCTATTGTTCTCCATTGTAAGTTTGTTCGGCCTATTTCCTTATGAGAGTAATCCGATTACAGCAAATAGTACGGTTTCTGTTAAAAATTTAATGCATTATACATTAGAACTGTATGGCAACTAGAGTCGGATAAATCTTTACCAAATGCAGCAACCTACAAATAAAAGGCTTTGTATTACATATCACGATAGGAACGTCAATAAATAACGTTCTCATTTGTATTTATTCCAAATACCCACGTAAGTTAAATCCTGCAGCAATTTATTAAACCCACCAACGTAATAAAAAAAAAACCGTTGCATTTTAAAGCAGTTTAATATCCGTTTGTGCACACCAAAAAGGATTCAGTGAGAATGTTGCCAACTACAATTTACGGTGGCGGAAAAACTGGCCGAAAACGGCCGAGAGCTGGCCGAAAACGGCCGCAATCCTCCACGGTGCGGGATAAGAAATTAATCATACTAGGTCACATGCGGTTGACCTCTGTTTGTTCAAGCCTCATTCTATGCGCGTTTTAAGGGGGCGTTCTTATTGCGCGGAAAAAGTTTCAGCGGTGTTATTATGCTGTTTACCGATTTATATTATTATGCTGTTTACCGATTTATATTTGTATCGATTGTTGCTTGTTATGTCGTATGATAATATTTTTTTAATTTCTTTATTGTACTCACATGACATAGGTACAGACAGCATATGGTAGCGAAAACATGTAAAAAGGCTAGCTTATCTCTAATAAGAGATTGGGTAGTAGGAGTCAAAGATGATAGGAGGTAAGGGGAAGAACTGCGCGTGCAATAAGACTTTTACTATGCTACTCTTAGTTACGTAGAGCTCGTCTAAGCTGAAATGACGCTCCCCACTCCTTGGTTTTGTATGACAAGTAAATACGAAACCAAGGAGTGGGGCGCGTCATTTCAGCTTAGACGAGCTCTATCGTACGATTCTGAAATATTTTAGTGCAATCAACTTCTCACTTCTGGTTCAATTCCACGGCGTATCAAGTATTATTATTTTTTGTTGCAGATGCAGATGCAGAGTTGTCGCTGAAACCAATCTTTTAATAAGTGAAAAATAACCAATAGTAATGTAGTGTGGTTGACGATAATATCGCACACTTCGGACACTTTGTGAGTGGGGTGAAATTTTATTTATTCCATTTTTCCCTTTTACACTTTTCGCCATGACAGTGGTATACAGGACAGCATGTTGGATGCTACTTCAAGGACTTGTATTACTCCCTACAACAGCTGTTAAAGGTAAGTGATAATTAGTTTTCTCTGCTTATTGATTTACGCCCGGTCTCTCGAAAGATTAATCTCTCTTTAATAAACAAAACAGTCATTTAACTTCATTTCACACTTCATGTACGTCTGAAATGTCAAATGCGTCAGTAAAACAAACAGAAAAACGCAAACCAAAGCAGTTTTATATAAAATTTTGAGATATTTAGCTATTCAGTGAATGAACTGCTGCTTTGTCAGTATGAGTAAGCAGTTTGTTTATATCTCGGTTTTTAAAATAAATAGTTACAACAAAAAAGTGACCAGTCCATTGATGAGAAAATTTGTAGAAAAAAGGTGGCATGTTAACGAAAAAATGTTAACGAAAAAAAAAACCGGAACCATTCTTACCTTAGATTGTGTCAAATCTAGGCGAAAAACACTAAGCTACCTAATTTTATTGAGTGTTTGAAAATGGTATCTGCGTTCAGCTCTCCAAAAATTACTAAAAACTCAGTAATCTACTTAATCTTTACGTCTTTCAAAATAACTCAATGTTTAGAATAATCTGACTCTTCTAGTCTGTAGTAAACTTAGTATCCTTAGATTCAACATTAATCTCATTAAAAATTAGATGTTTACGGCATAACACTTAGCATCATCAAAATATTGTTATATCGACAACACGGTCCTAAAACTATGTTACAAGTTAGTGGCTGTATGCCAGAGGGTGCTTCAGATAGCACCCGTGCCCCAAAGTATAGCTCTTCAACAGTCAGTCTGCATCTAGCAAAGACTGTACAAATAAACGGTCAAGAGCGAGTAGGACTCGCGCACCAAGGGTTCCGATCACACTTGGAGAGTGTAACATGTGTAATTAAATTAGGTTCCCACATAAAAAAACTAAAGTAAGTATTATGTCATCCATGTAAACTAAATTAAACATTTTTGTAGAAAGACAAAAATTTGCAGTTCAGATTTTTCCCTTTACTTGAGCTGGTTATGCTGTAAGACCTTGCCTTTTACCAAATTTCATCATTGTAGGCCTACGGCCTTGCGTTGACCTAATACATTGATTTTTTCACAGCTTTATGCGACTACCTCATCTTAACAATTGATACAAATTTCAGCTTGATACGTCCACGCGTTCTAGATATAACTCTTTATTAACCTGTGTTGATATAAAGGTTGTGTGTGTGACACACAGACAGACAGACGGACGGACAACAAATTGATCCTATAAGGGTTCCTTTTTATTAGGGTTCCGTACCCGAAGGGTGCCAAACGGGACCCTATTACTGAGACTTCGCTGTCCGTCCGTCCGTCCGTCCGTCCGTCCGTCTGTCACCGGGTCCGCCTGCACGAACCGTAATAGCTAGAAAGCTGAAATTTTCACAGAATGTGTATATCTGTTGCCGCACCAACCACAAATACTGAAATACGAGAGATATTACAAATTGAAAGTGGTCTCGGTACAAGATACGTCTTCACAACACGCTTTTAAAGTTTATACCAAGGCCATTTTGTTTTGGTAGGTAAGCCTTCTTTTAATGAAACTAAATTTAAATGATATGGCAATGTCGTCCCCGGACTTCTACAAAGACTTTAAATATTAATTGATGAATTACGACGTCTCTATTTATTATGTAGAACTTTTAGAAAATAATTATAAAATTAATAGTTTTTAATTTGTTTTCATACAAATCTCAGAGCACAGAAATTATTTTTTTCCTTTTGGCCACTTCAAGTTTGGCTGCCAGTGATGTTTTAATTAAATACTCTTTGGTGCGTTGAAATGATGTTTTGCAGTCTGCATGACATTGACATAATGAGTGAGTGAACCTCATTGTACGGAAATTGTAGATGGGTGTCTCACGTTTTCCAGTAGGAGTAGGTTGTAGACAGTGCTGCTTACGGCGGCGTTTAGTAGGTACTAAAGGCCCTAAAAGCGCGGCAAGCTTTGAATCAATTCAAATGTTATTTTTCAACTAGCTACAAAGTTATTCTGACATAAGATGATAATTTGAACAAAACTTTTTGGGTATTTCATGAAAAATACAGTTACAGATCACACATATACAGGGTGGAACAAACGAATGGGCCCTGGAGGGAAAGTACCTTAAAATCTCAAGATATCCGTCCGTCCGTCTGTCTGTCACCAGGCCGTATCTCATGAACCGTGGTAGCTAGACAGTTGATATTTTCACAGATGACGTATTTCTGTTCCCGCTATAACAACAAATACTAAAAACAAAATAAATTTAATATAAAGGGGGCTCCCATACAATTAACGTGTTTTTTTGCGGTTTTTTTAACCGACTTCCCAAAGGAGGAGGTTTACAATTCGTCCGGATGTTTGTTTTTTTTTATTTATTTTTTTATGTATGTGCCTCGATAGCGCCTAAACGGATGGACCGATTTGGAAAATTAGACCGATTAGACCTATAGTGATTTTTGTGTTTTTCATAATAACTCGTGCAAATGCACATGGTAAGCATAATATTGTGATGCGGAACTGCTGATGAAGACCACATATGGCCACCAGATCTGCTCAATACTAGGTACAAATACAATGCGTGGCTGACGGGCAGGCAACGCATAGCCTAAACCGATGGACCTAGAGCCATGAAACTTTGTACAGGGGTTCCTTAGTAGCGTGGGGTAGCACTGATATGGGATTTGACAAAATTAATTCCCCTGGGGGGGGAGGGGATAAGGGGTTACAGTTTGTATTAAACTCAATCTAATCAAATAGGGTTTGTGGAAGTCGGTTTTTTCTAAAGTTTACTTTTTGTTCCAATTATATAGATAATGGTACGGAACCCTTCGTGCGCGAGTCTGACTCGCACTTGGCCGGTTTTATTCATTTTAAGGATACCCTAAAAACGTATATTAGTCCCTGAATAATATAATAGTGTCGGGATGATTGCTATGCGAAACTGGAACTTGCTAAATTTGTTCTTTGATTGCATAATCTTGTAGCAGGAGTGTAATGTAATGAGGGCTGACTGCGCGCCAAAGTGTGCCACAAATTAGGTTATATTTAGACAATAAACAAACAGCACTTATTTCCAAAAACTATAGGATAAAACCACAGATACGAGTACTATAATATTATACTAATACAGATAGACCACCCAGAACAAAATATGACACCGGCGGAAACTGAGATGCTACGAAAGCTTCTTTAGTTCGAGGCCATTATCGCTTGGTGCAGCACCATCGAAAAATTGCAAATACCACGAGATGGCGCTAAGATATATATAGTATTTATTCTAAGATTAGCGCCACCTAGAAATATGTCAACTGAAACCATGGCGGTACAAATCTTACTCCTCACGCCATCTCTTCTTTACGAAGGTTTATTAATTCTAATTTGTATAGGATGAGAACCCCGTGGATCAAACGCAATACAAGTAGGTGATGGTAGTGACAGTGTGGTGTTAGCAGTATGCAAAATTATTTTTGAATCGTTGTTTTAACATGGGTTACAAAATGTTACCTACTTATCTAAAAATAGACTGCACATATTTATACTTTATTGCACAAAATAACACATTTTACAATTGAAAGTGGACAACACATGACAAAGGCGAGCTTATCTCTATTAAGAGATTTCTTCCAGCAAACCTAGGATGGACAGGAAATAATTTAACAACAGGTAGACCCAAGTCATATTATCTCTTCTGTGCCCAAGTGCACAACATTAAATAAGTTAAAACAATAAACTACTTAACAATACGTACATAAATACCAGACTTATAGATATAAATTTGTTAAGCAAATATACCATTAATGCACATTAACAAATATAATTTAGATATTTTTAACATAAACAAATGAAACACTGATTAAAAAGTTACTCAATCTGATGTTTTCCAGAAAAGGTTCTTCACTAATTAAAAACGCCTGGTATAATTCAGGGTACTGTGTAGCTGCTATGAGATTAATCTAAAAGCCAAAACCACTAATTCTACTCAGGGAATAGGAAAATAGTATTTTTTCGGCTCCCTGTGGTTCATTATTCATGTTGTTTGCAACACACAGAGAATTGTAGAGTAGGTAGAACGCAAAGTAGTCATGCATAGTATACTCGGCGAAGCAGGTGCGATTTCTCTCGATTTTCACGCAATTCAGGGCTAAGGAATACAGATTACTGTGTTTTACTTATTTATCTATTCCCCAAACATATTCTGAAACCAACGTCAGCCTTCACTTCAAATATTAATAATTCAATGAGGTATACTCACTGCTCACAGAAGCACTAAATAGTGCTTGAATTTGGCAGTGACTACCAAGACGTCAATTAATGTCTATTGCAGGGGGATGAGAACTTAATTTCCCCTAAGTTTAATGCCATTTTTTGTTCCTTTCCTGCCAGGAGAACGACAATCTCTAGACTGAAAGGGGTCTACTACTTGCTTGCTAACTTGCTTAGATAATTCAAATATATTTCGTAATTACGTAATTTCTTTATTGTACTCACATGACAGTAAAAATAGCTTAACATAGAAAAAGGCGAGCTTATCTCTAATAAGAGATTTCTTCCAATATATCTGGTAGTTACAACAACTATTTACCACAAGCATAACGTTTTAGCTTCACACTTTTTCTCATACGGGATGGCAGAGGAACAAACGATACCCACATCATTACTCCATTTTGGATGACAGGGGGGCTAGCCCATCGCCGCAGCTATTGCGATAAAGATTGAAGGACGCCTTACGATACGATTAAAAGCTAGCTGAATTTTCTCATTTTACTTAACAATTGTTTTTTTTTTGTCACGACAAGACACATATACATACCACTTACCTAGTCATTAAACATATTGTCAATATTGTACCAGCTGATGTCGATTATAAAAAAAAGTTTATGCCTAAACATACGAAACATTACAGTACAAAAACCGGGTTGTTGCCGCTAGGGGCCAAAGAGTATTACCGCTAGGGGCCGAAGCCTTTTTCAACTATTATTATTTACTCGCACTTGGCCATAAAGGATTGTAACAAGTACACAGTTAAGGAAACAAAATACAACACAAACATCTTCTCATCATTTCTTTTCCCATAAGGGGTGGCAGAAAGCATAGTTAAAAAAATTATATTCACGCCACGTTAAGCAAGTTATTTGAAACAACCATTATAAATACAAACGTGAAAGCTTTAACGTGTCCGTCCAATTATTGTTTCTAACTAGTCCTAATACGAGCGATTATGATCTTAATCTTACTGACTGAGCACAAAATAATTGAGAGAGCATCGATCACCCATTTTACTACGTCACACGACTTGGTTAATAGCTATACTCCGTTCCCTATAACATTGGAAAAATATTGAACTTTTCTTCTTCATATTAAAATTTTCAAATTCTATATGGAATTCAGTTATAGCCGTGTGGGAGATAAAAGTCTTTTACACAGACAACGCAATGCAATGATAATTTACCAATTCTTAACTCCATAAAGGATTGGAAATATGAAGAAGGAAAGTTCAGAAAAATTCCAATGTTATATGGAATGGAGTATGAAGCTACCACCCCGCACGAGAAAAGGTGTCACGTTTTGTATTTTTATGTAGAGCCTGAACGTAAGTTGTATTCATTCATCTAATCCGGAAATTAAGCTTTACTTCAAGGTAAAAATGCACTAAAAATATCTCGACTTTTGTATGTAAAGCTGCAATTCAGAATTTGTGGAAAAGATAGTGGAAATATCTTAACATTTTACCTACATTTACGTAAAGCGTGAACCAGACCAGACAGTATACATGCTGTCGGCCCCGTCAGTTGTGCTTCTGCGACCCGTAAGGGAATAAATGTTGTACCATGACATGACACACAGAACTTGAATAGTCGCGTAAATAATTTTGGTATTTACTACTTAGGATATTTAGGCTGGATTTAACCAACAAAAACTTATGCGGGAATAACTATCCCGGGGATAATTTGTATGATAGATAACGACAGTTCAAAATGAGGTCATTGTCAGGAAAAGTAGAAGATACTCTCGAGTAAAAAGTTACTCTTCGTTGGTAAAATTCGCTCTTAAACTGTGCTCGACAAGCATATTAGTTACAGAAATAAACAAAATAACAGTTTGCATACAGAGATAAATCAAAGTCACTTTGAAATGGGTTCACTAGCCCATTTCGAATTACATTTCGTCGGATAACAATTCATCGATGACACCTCGTCGATGAATTGTTTGGACGAACTTTATTTACCCGAAAGATGTTAATTCGATGGTTCATTTCATCGAATGACGCTTAGTCGACCATTTCAATAACATGGTCGACTAAACAACATTCGATGAAATGAACCATCGACGTAACAACTTTCGGGTAAATAACAATAACAAATCGTAAAGCGGTTCACAGAATACATCTACGTACCAAGTTTCAACTGTGTAGTCCTGATAGTTTTGTCCGTCCGTATGTCATCATAAGCCATGTACAGATTGCTGCAACGCAACATGCAATGCAACACGAAACGAGCATCTACATTATGAGAACTTTGTTACATTACATGTTACATTGCGGCAGTGTGGACGTCTTTTGTATGTTGCATTGCATGTTGCGTTGCAGCAATCTGTACATGGCTTATGACATACGGACGGACAGACAGACAGACAGACTTGACGAACTATAAACGTTCATTGTTTCTCTAACGGAACCCTAAAAAGTGTCCCTAAGGTCATCGAACCGATTAGTTTAACTAACTTTAGTTGCATGCAACTATAATTTTCTTAGGAAAAGGCTCTTGTTAATGGAAACTGTCATTCCCCTGAACATAGTCAACAGTTTTAATGCCACGCTGTATACTCTTGGTCCCCCACATTCACACCCTGCTTTCATAATGGTTAACGCAATTTACAATCAAAACAGCTAGTGCTTAGTGTCGTATTTCAATGAACAAGTGCTAAAATGTTAATACTGGCTGGCTGGTTGTATAATTCGCTTTGTCAATATGCAGAAAACCCACATATAATGCAGGCAGAGAGACTAATGCGATATGCTCAAAACAATTAGCCCTGAAACCGCTCTCAATCCGCTGCCGAAGTTTGTAATGCATCGTTGCATTTCATGTGTGTGTAAAAAATAATGTAGAGGAACGACACGGTATGCCAGCAATACTTATCTTAGTTAAGTAGCAATTTGATATTTACAGCAATGTCTTCTTGGTTTACAAAGATCTAGTTGATCTTCGGATTATTTTTCATTAGTCCTAATTATTTTAGTTATTAATGCCGGTCGTACCCGACATTTAATGAATACTGAAAATTACTCTGAATTTGAATTAACATACAAATTCCTTCACATATTAATGAATGAATTAACGAATCCACGTTCGGGGCGGTCAGTAAACTACGAATATTTCTAAAACTGTTCGATAATGGTTATAGTTACAAAATAAAATGGTTATAGAAATGAGAATATTTGTGACTCATATAAACACAGGGCCGCATTCAGAGCCTTGTAACTTTGTACCCCGAATTGTAAAACCCACATTAAATATTCCCTTAATGACGAGTTAACCGGCAAAACCTTAGCAATTATGTGAGGCTGAAGCGATCGTTAATTTTCCTGTTTGACAGTTTTAATGTTTCAATTATATTAACGGCGTTTTGGCTGCCAAATTATTTAACCGATATCGTTATGCCGTCGTTGTAAATATTTACTTATTTAAATAATATAATTTTACAATAGTTTCAGGTGCTTTTATTGCGACAGTCTCAAATTCCCATTCTTCAGAAAGGAAGTAATCTAGATCGGAATTCCAATTCATATCCATCTGAGTGGATTTCGGCCGTTTGCAGTCAGGGGTTTGGATGCACAAAAATTTCATTACATTATGATGCCGGCACATAGTTATTACATAACTATAGTTACAGGGGTGTTATGAAATGTTTTATTTTGCCGGACGGTACGCGGACGCTTATTAATAGGGTCCCGTGTAACATCTTGCAACCTTTCGGGTACGAAACCCTAGAATTCTAGGTACACATTATGACAAACCATTTTCAAACGCACTAGCCAAGTGTATTACAGGAACCATTGCGAGATACTTACGTATCCCTCAAAATTACTTTTACTTATACTTTACTTTATTGCACAAAAACGGAATACAGACACCTTTCACCTTTTTGCGTGCCGACGTTTTAATAGTAGATTGTTTACCAAGGGAGTAAAGAACTATTTTTAGGGCGAGAGTGTTTTTTGACTCCTGAGCGACCGAGGGATTCTAGAGTTGAGTCCCGAGTGTAACGAGGGACTCAAAAGTAGAATCCTGAGGGAGCGAGGGATTCAAAGTACATCACTCGAGCCAAAAATAGTTTTTACTCCTGAGGTGGACACTCTACTTTTCATCACCCTCTATGAGAAAAGTAGTAAGTAATCAATAAAATAACACACATGTACCTATACAGGGTGTAACAGAAAGGGGTGTACAAGCGGAAAGAGGGACATCATTCTGAACAACTTTCACTATGGGATCGACTTGATCAGAGCAACTTTATTTTTAACTCAGTACATTTCGGGCCTAGCGCTCAGCTGATCTGTATGGTGGAGTGAAAAATAAAGTTGCTCTGATCAAGTCGGTCCCATTGTGAAAGTTGTTCAAAGTGATGTCCCTAACAACCTTCTTTCGGCTTGTACACCCCTTTCTGTTAGACCCTATATTTATTTACACAATTGTCGTGATATGTTGTGTGTAATGGTTTGTTGGAAGAAATCTCTTGTTATCTATTATAACTTTTCTGTATGTCATTCTTGTCTTAGTACAATAAAGAAATTACGAATTACAAATATGTCCTCCACATAGTTAAAGATTGTTTAGTATTGGCTAAATCTTGAAAATTGGTTCAAAAAGCATTTTCAAATAACCACTAGTTTTTACATACCTATATTCCTCGTGATTTTATTGGTAACAGATCTTGTATTTGTCATTCGCGTTTGTTGTTATCATCTGGAGTTAGACACTCACTTTCACTCATATTCTTTACTCATATCCGCAAACGAAATTGAAATAATTACAGCATTCAGATTTGGCGCGCTTTGTTTACAAATTTTCCACAACTTTTTAAATTATTTGGTCCGTGTTTCGATATCAATTCTGTAAGGTTGTTTCTCTATTGTCACCAATCGATTCGGTCGATCGGATTATCTAATCTGTGTCGAGTCGCATTTTAGTACAAACTTATTTTTTTATTGGCGGCGTTTAGAATCGATCTCTCTTTTAATTGGGTCTGTCAGCCTGAGTGGTAGTGAAACTGATTAGTGACAGCATTTTTTTTCCTTTGAACTGGCAACAAAATTAAAAAGTTACTTTTAGTCCCTAGGGACTAAATGACCTACTTTAGTCCCTGTTTGCCGGGACTAAAGTTGATCTTTTTGAATAGATGTGATGAAAAACAATTATTGTGTCCTTCGAAAAATTTTACTTTGTCGCTACCGAGAAAAAGGTAGAGACAAAAAGGAAGTTGCCTAAAGTTTTCAGTGTGATTATCCCGAAAAGACGTAATTAATTTGACGTTCTTGGGGCTCTACCCTCTTTAATTACAGGAACGGCAAATTAAGATGCCTTAAGCGAAAATTATCTAAAATATTAGCTTGTTAGGGAAACGAAACGTACCATACTACGTGACCTTTTTTTCCATTTTTAGGGTTCCGTCGAGAAACAAGGAACCCTTATAGTTTCGTCAAGTCTGTCTGTCTGTCTGTCTGTCTGTCCGTCTGTCCGTCTGTCCGTCCGTCCGTATGTCACAGCAACTTTATTCCGAAACTATTAGCACTACACCGTTGAAACTTGGTATGTAGATCTATTCTGTAAACCGCTTTACGATTTTCATACAAAAATAAAAAATAAGGGGGGCTCTTCTTGAAACCATTTTCTTTTCGTCAAACCTTTATGTATAGGGTTTCTATAGATAGGGACTTTAAAAATGATGTGGAGGTTCCTGAAACCATTTTTCCGCAAAGTAAATCGTTAAAGAGACAGATCCTTCCAAAGTGTAAAAAATTGTGTTTTCCCTTCTAACTTTTAAAGAGAGTAAAAAATCTAAAAAAATAATATGCTTTGTATACACACACTTTCAACGAAAATTGGTTTGAACAAAAAAAAAAAATAAGCAGTTTGAAAGATATAAAACATTTATTAAAAACCGCAAAGATAACTTTGGAATTCATACAGAACACAAAACAAAGTGATTATTTGCTGATGAAGAATGAATTTGGGCTAGGTGTATCAGGTGTAATTATGATGCAGTGCTACTACGGAACCCTTCATGGGCGAGTCTGACTCGCACTGGGCCACTTTTTTTACCCCTTCCCCTCTTGGTGACCATCAGTGGTATATGCCCAGATTGCCTAGCTAGACCCATCCCCTTTCCCCTTAGTTTTTTATGAATAATATTTTTATATGAAAGATTTTTACTTTATTGGACTAAGTTTAATTCTTACTTAATTTCCCAAAATATATTATTTTCAAAAAAAATCAAGACGCAAACCATAGTTTTCCATAATATCTGAAACATATCTCAAACAAATAGCCAATGAGAAGTTTTGTATGGAGAAAATGTTATTTTATTTTCACCCGACGATTAACCAAACCTTGTTATTCTAGTGCAGAATAATGTAACGATCTTAGTATAGCAATACTTACCGCTATATACCCAGTCCGGCCGGGCTGAGCTAGAGGAGCTCAAAGTTTGTAACATTTATTAGGTTTTTGAGATGTATTGGTATCCTAGGGGACATTAATTATAATCAAAGCGTAATCATGACTCAGCTTGTCTCGGTCATCCGGATCGATCGTTGAGGTTAAGCAACACCAATTGTGGTCGTTTTTTGGATGGGTCAAGTAAAACGACGCTTCTGACCATCTGTGCTTCGGAGGTCATGTAAAATCGTCAGTCCCTGCTGTGTGACTTACAACTAACGTGTTTTTTTTTGGCGGTTTTTTATAGATAATGGTACGGAACCCTTCGTGCGCGAGTCCGACTCGCACTTGGCCGTTTATTTATTATTTTATGTAATCTAATAGATATGTAATGTAGAAAACAAAACTAGATATTACAAACATTCTTAGATTCTCAAACGTAATTTTTACTTGTTTATTATTAATAAAATATCATAATTGTTTACCTATTAATCTTTTGCTATCTACATTCGCACCCTATACGAATGTGCCTGGTAGGCACGAGTGCGCAGTAAGTACATACAGTAGGTTCCATGTGCGGATTTAAAATTCCATTTCGGAACGCGTGATCACGCCTGTTCCGTCCGATCCAGCGCGGCTCTGTTTGCGGTACGGTTTAGGAAAAATGGGTTTTAAGAACTTAGGGTCCCTTATATGTCTTCAGAACGACATTATCTTTGAATTTGCCTAGTTCTTTATACTCGAGACTTTGCGAGTTTTGGCTTTGAAGTTGCTACAATCTAATTTTGTGAATTCAACCGAGACTGGCCGAAACGCCGCCGATATGTCGTGAGTCTATCTAAAGAAAATAAATTTAACATAGTTAATCAGTAGAACCCAAAAACTGTAAATATTATATTCAATGAAGTCATAGGGACATTACTTTTGTAAGGTGGCTCATTTAAACATTTCAATTACAAAATAAATGATGATGATGAATGATAGTGGTGTCATGTGTTATACAACTTACGAAATATGCTAAAGCGTACAATTTTGCAGAGTCGACTCAGACTTTACCAGATTTGTTTTGCTTTTAAAACGAGTACTCGACTAATATCCGGTGTTTTCAAAATGTAGTTTCAGCCGTAGAGTAAATTTTTCAGTGATAAAACTGTTTAATGATAAGTTATGAGTTGGGTCTATGGGATAAATGGTGGAAGGAGATCGCTCAGGATCGAATGGAGTGGAAGAGGGGGAAAGAGAGAGGCCTTTGCCTAGCAGTGGGACATTACAGGCTCGTAATAATAATAATAATAAAGTTATATTCAATGTAATTCAAGACTCTTACCCCTCGGTGGGAACATGAATGGGCTACATATAATTATTATTTATATTCAATGTTGTGTTATGCCGCGGTATAGGCAAATAATGGTTTTCAAAGTTACGCAATGGCTGTCGCGTTAGATGTCAATAATTTATGATGATAATTTTTAACCTCACTGTTATCATTTAAGTATTTCATGATTATTTCCTGAATTTAACGGCAAAAATATAAAAAAAAAATGTGATCATTCAGCTCTTAGCTATCTAAATGCTCATAACCAGATGTTCATATCGACTATGTTATTATTTTCAGCGAGCAAATGCACGTTTTACTGTGCCCACCCTCACGTATCTCAGCTACTATATTTTAAAGCTTTTTTTCCATAAAGAAAATACCTAAAAGCACTCATTACACTAATGGATGCAAAAGGTCTTTTGAACCACGTAGTTCTTACAGTCTGCGGTGAACCTTTTGGATATATATTTATTTTAAATTACTCGTATTTTCGGAATATTTATCGTATGTAGGTATACGAAGGTAATCAGAGTGTTGACTCGTATTACAAAATAATATAATATTCGTGCGGCACAGTCACAGTACACGCATGTGCAACTTTATAGTGATATTAATTGATCAATGCACTTTGAAAATGCCTTCAGCTGTACGTCTGTCACAAATATCCGGACGAATTATAGGTACTTAACTTACAAGTTATTCTAGCAGAATGAGACACTTTCTGAATCCAGAAAAAAATATGATATCAAAACAAGGGACGTTTTGATATCATATTTTTTTTTCTGGATTCTCTCTACAAATGTACCGTTGTTGGAAAACATCATATAAACGTTTCTTTCTTTCTTCTTTCTTAATATAATCGGCAAATTCATGAAAAAAAATAAAACCGATAGTTGTTTTTAGGGTTCCAATCCTTAAAAGGAAAAATTGGAACCCTTATAGGATCACTTTGTTGTCTGTCCGTCTGTCTGTCCATTTGTGTCACAACCTTTATAATATCAAGAACGCGTAAACGTATCAAGCTGAAATTTATATTAATTGTTAAGATCTGTAGTCGCATAAAGCTGTGAAAAAATCCACCTTTTAGGTCAACGCAATCGAACGATACGACCGTTTATGCTGTAAAATTGTTGGATTTTCATAGTAATCGCAATGGACCCAAAACCTATAGGGTACTTTCCGTAGGCCTAGAACCATGAAATTTAGCACAAAGCAAGGTCTTTTAGCACAAGTAAAGGAAAAAATCTGAAAACTGCATTTCTGTCTTTCTACAAAAATAATTTAATTTGGTTTACATGGATGACATCATACTTTAGTTTTTTATGTGGAAACCTAATTACACATGTAACGCTCTCCGTGTGGTCGCTATCCTTGGTGCACGAGTCCTACTCGCACTTGACCGTTTATTAGGGTTTCGTATCTCAGAAGGAGAAACCCTTATAGGCTAAATCGTGCGTCTGTCCGTCCGTCCGACCGTCCGTATGTCACATGCAATTTATTCAGAACATATTGGACCGATGAAGTTGAAAATTGGTACACATATTAATATCTTTAACCCAAAGACAGAAGTGCAATTTAAATAAATAAATATGGAATATGGGGGCTACTTTTGGGGGGACAAATTAAAAATATATATATTTGCCGTGTGACATATCAAATGAAAGCGCATGGTGTAAGGATCTTAAATTTATTTTTATAATTCCATACGCAATACCTTGTCACATGGATTCGTGAAGTGAAGTGAAGCCTCAATCGATCGGTAGTCACACCATTTTAACACACTAACTGTGACGAACACGTTGAAAATGGTATCGTTCTATACATTTACACTATTCTCGTCCACCTTTAAAATTTTTCGATGAAACGTTTTTTCAAAACACTTTTCTATCACAAATGGTAAGACATATATTAATATCTGTAACCCACTGTACTTGGGGCCCACAAAATTAAAGTAGCTACTTAGTTGCTACTAGCCTAAAGCAAGAGCTTATGTACCGTGGAAGCTGTCCTATCATTTAACCTTTTCCCCGTAGTAGCCTATCTCCTCACAACTATTTGTCACAAAGCATTATCTTGGCATCTGTATAGAGAAGTTACCGTCACAGAACTGTCTCAAAAAAATTGGTTGCCTGTAAAGTCGGTATACGGGCGAAAGTTTTACTTGACAACGACTTTGAGTGGTAAAATAATTTTTATGTGAATATTCATTCGTATAGTAGGAAGAAGGATGAAATAATAGTAACAATTTAAAACATTTATTTATACAAAGAATTAGTGGAAGGGACGCGTGCCTTTCACTTTTTATGTCTGTCTCTCTCGCTCTTAGGCGGGCTAACGTGCCTCTCACTCGCTCTCATTATGAACGCATAACGTGAGCGGAGCGTAACGCAGTTTCTTGAAGTGTCACCCGGCAAACCAATTTATAAGACGTTGTCACGTCAAAAATAATGGCAACATATGTGACATATTAGGGCTCCGCTGCGTGTTTTGATTAACAAACCAAATACCTATGTAATTAAAGAAAAAAAGGAGTAATCTTTAAATTTTGCCATCATTTAATGTTTTAGCATTTCATGACAAAGTATATGTCTGTCTGTTTCATTGTCAAGAACTTTTTGATCAAGGATCGAGAACGCATAAAAGTATGAAGCTTAGATTTATATCGATTGCTCAAATCTGTGGTCCCTTAGAGCTATGAAAAAATCAACCTTTTAGCTAGGTCAACGAAAAAAAACCGGTCAAGTGCGTGTCGGACTCGCGCACGAAGGTTTTCGTACCATAATCAAGTCTGTTATATGGGAGCGCCCTTTAGTATTTATTATAATCTGTTTTTTAGTATTTGTTGTTATAGCGGCAACAGAAATATCATCCGTGAAAATTTCAAATATCACGGTTCATGAGATACAGCCTGATGATAGACGGACAGACGGAAAGACGGACAGATAGACAAACGGACAGCGGAGGCTTGTAATAGGGTCCCGTATGGCACTCTTCGGGTACTGAACCCTAAAAACTGTAAATTTCTGTTTGTTTACATGGATGACAGAACATCTTTTTTACCACAACGAAACAATCTACAAATGTGATGTAACTACCATTGGTGCGCGAGTCCTAATCGCACTGGACTGTTTATTTTTTCATTTCGGAAAACTTGCAAACAGCAGCGTCTATGGCAGTGTCGTACCTTCGCTATGCAACGTTGACTTAGACCGCACGCACTGGCTTACGGTCGTTCTTACTGACAATTTATTACTGTACCCAACTTCATACATACCTTAGCATTTCTATACTATCACTACCTTATTGATGGACCAGGTTTTGGGTATAAACTGATGTAATATTGTTTTTATCAAAGGTTTTTTTGACGTGATAACGTCTTATAAATCGATGAAAGACCGGCAGCATGTTCGAAAAAATATCACGCTCTACCTGTTAGCTATAAGCATAGCTATTTTCCAAATTCCAAATTCCAAATTATTTATTGCTACATTGTGGTTGTAGAGTTCTTAAAATAAGGAGGTCCCTGCAATTTCATTCAAACTAACTTATATCTAACACAGATTTCATATTATAAACGTACCTGTACGTATAACGTACGATAATACGATAATTTTTATTTATAACAAGGAAATCAAATCAAAAATTACGTATGACTTTCATAAATTAGATCTATAATACTATTTATTGACGTGACAACGTCTTATAAATTGGTTTGCCGGGTGACACTTCAAGAAACTGCGTTACGCTCCGCTCACGTTATGCGCTCACAATGAGAGCGAGTGAGAGGCACGCGTCCCTTCCACTCGGGCATGGTTAGCCCGCCTAAGAGCGAGAGAGACAGACATAAAAAGTGAAAGGCACGCGTGAAATTGTTACTATTATTTCATCCTTCTTCCTACTATACGAATGAATATTCACATTAAAATTATTTTACCACTCAAAGTCGTTGTCACGTAAAACTTTCGCCCGTATACCGACTTTACAGGTTTAGGATTAAGATGACTGTTATGATGATGAGGAGGGTTGATGGTATATGATGAGTGTGACATGGTTGAAATGAAAGGCGAGTTGCTTTGGCAAGAGTTGCGTACACACTGATTTAATTTGTCTTTGCGGGGCGGCGCGCGGGCAGCGCGCGTGTAAACTGATATTAAAGCACAGCTACGGTATATATGCTACATACCTCCCCTTCTAAAAGAAGCTAGGGGGTGAAAAAATAATAATGAACCTAAATACAATGATGTTAACTTACAAACATGTAAAAAGTAATGCTAACATTTGTAAAAAACATAGAAACTTACATAAAATAGTAATAGCGTGGATAAACGATCAGTCAGTGTAAAATTTATGAATACAAGTAAAAAATATAGTGAAACAATAGCAAAATAGTACTTTAGATATTAAGTCAAACACACACTCATTGTTCATTATTGATACCGCGCACGACACGCACTTCTTCGAAGTCACCACTTGAGATGTCGAAGGCGGGCGGGCGGCGGCGTGTCGGTTTGGGTGTTTGATATGGGATGTTTATAAGATCTGCGAGTACTAGGCGGGTTCTTGTTCGATCCCATGGTCTCATTACTTGACGGTGTCGTATGTTGAATGATGTATGGTTTTAGGCGGTAAGCACAGCGAAACGTTTGTTCTCTACTTATCGATTTGAATGATGTAATGCTTCGGTGTTCTTTCTAGTACTTGGTATGATCCGTTGTATGGTGGTACCAAGGACTTTTTGCATTCATTGCGTTTGAAAACGTGTGTGGGATCTTTCAGATCCTCATGTATGAAATTTTTTCTCCTTTCTTGTCTTCTTGTATTGTTTGTCGGCATGGGTGCCAAGGAAGTAGATTGCCGGAAGCTCTTTGTCGTATGTGCTGTAATTTTGTTGCGTTTCGTTTTGCTTGAAGGAACAGGTTCGGCACGCTGATTTCTTCTATTCTTGAGAATACATCAGCGACTGAATTGTTTTGTCCTTTGATGCGTTGATTGAGTACTACGCGAAGATGATGCGGATGCGTCGGTGATTAATGTAATGATGATGACGCATCGGGGTGTGTCAATAGAACGGCGTTTTTGATGCTTGCTTTGCATTTCTTGAACGCTACACATGCAGCTGTAGTCCATTCCATTGCACGGTGCTTGCTTGTGGAAAGTCGGTAATGCATTTGACTTTCCCGATGCTCGGTCGCATACCATGTTGGTTTGAGTGATAACCGTTGAATTGCATGTCATTGATTGTGATTTGCCGAACTTGCACTTGTCGACGTTGATTGCGAATTGCGATGTGAGCCCGTAGTTGCATGGGCGTGTTAAAATTGCTTGTAAGTGTTGTTCCTCGTTGTTCGAGATTGAATGATGATGCGATATCGTACCTCCGTTGTATGGGCGCGTTGCTTTGAGCCGTGTATGTAGCTCGACGATAAGTTGCTGTGCGAATTTGAAGTCGGCTCCGAGGATGCACCGTTGTACACTTGCTAGTACAGATCTCTATTTGATCACTCGGCGTAGGCCATAAGTATGTTCGTCGATTGCAGTGTATGTCGACGAGTATGTAGTAGATGTGTGAATTTGCAGTTGGCTCCGAGTATGGACCGCTGTACACTTGCTAGTACAGATCTCCATTTGAACACTCGGCATAAGCCTTTTGCATTTGTATTTGTATTTGAATTTGTATTTTGTTTTCTCACCGTAGCGATTGGTGTGCCGTTTGCAGTGTGAAGTTTGGTGTTACTGGCACGTATAGTTGCAATCTTGTTGCATGCGAGGACCATATGTTTGCACCAGAGTCATCATGAAAGGGTTGCTGGGTCTTCCAGTCTGCTAAGAAGATATTGTTGCGGTTGCGGCGTATGCTGCGCCTCGGCTGCCCCAATTGATGTGTCGGCGGCCGGTGCATCCTGTTCTTCGGGATTCATGTTGAAATGCACTAAACTTGTCACAAAAGTTCACTAAACTTTGCTTTGTTTCACGTCCGGTTCACCAGTTTAGGTTAAATGACTGTTATGATGATGAGGAGGGTTGATGGTATATGATGAGTGTGACATGGTTGAAATGAAAGGCGAGTTGCTTTGGCAAGAGTTGCGTACACACTGATTTAATTTGTCTTTGCGGGGCGGCGCGCGGGCAGCGCGCGTGTAAACTGATATTAAAGCACAGCTACGGTATATATGCTACACAGGCAACCAATTTTTTTTGTTATATCTTTATGTCTGTGTGAGATTTTCGTCGCAGGCTGTAACTAGGCGGGTGGCCGAGTCGTATTAGTCAAGACTCAAAAGCGCAGAGGGTCCTGAGTTCAAACCCATAGCGGCTGCTTACTTGTGTTTTTTATTTTGTTTACATTTTAGTAGTAAATGTTGAGGTTGCGCAATTCCTTGAGGTTTAATTTTGCTTCTTGTGACGTAACACGTAAAATTATTGTTCGTAAACCGACTTTACAGTCAACCATTTTTTGTGTTAGAATGTACGGATGCTGTATTTTATTTATTTTATTTATTTATTTATTGTTCAAATTAAATTGTACAAACTTACACGTGCCTTATTATTTACAAATATTTTAGATTTATATATTGTATCAAAATCGATGTAAGTTTTTTTTCCTGACAGCAAAAAACTTACATGTTTTAGCTTCACCATACTGGGGGCATTTCCAATATATACTCACCGGAAGATCTTCTTATCTTCCGGTGACATATATACCCTTTCACCTACAAGGTGTAAATGAATAAACGCAAAATGAGAAACTATAGATAGTTTGTTAGGGACATCATCCTGAGCAACTTTTTATTTAGAAACCGATTTGATTAGAGCAACTATTTTTCACTTCCCCGTACATTTAGGCATGAGTGGGTCAGCTGATTTGTATGGAGTAGTGAAAAATAAAGTTGTTTTGATCAAATCGTTTTCGTAGTGAAAATTGCTCAGAATGATGTTCCTTACAAAGTTAGTTTCTCATTTTGCGTTAATTCATTTACACCTTGTTATACAGCCTAGCGCAGCTTGATCCGATTATATCTGTCTACTAGTTTGTTCTAGACATTTACAGGAAGAGTTCTATTATGGTTCTATTCGTGATTCCGAATAATCAAACCGGCGGACGTGAGCTGCTCGAGCAAAGGATGGGCAGCAGAATAGACTGAAATGTCCATAGATGACTTCTACGGCAGTCGTCGGCTGGATGAATGCATTCCGATACACAATACTTACTAGAGTCTGGCCAGCGAATCCTGTCCTTTGGTAGTTTCCAAACTGATGACGGCAACATTATTTACTTGTCAAACAAGTTTGACAACTTGGCTTACAAGTTTTTGATACCTACTTTACTTGACTATTTATTATTATTCTTTAATTTTAGTTACTAATCTGTTCTTTTGGATATTATACATTTATTCAAATGTGGTTGATTGCAATTACTCATATTTGTTTTCAGGTGGCTTAAATACGGGTTTTGAATTATTTGAGTCTGATTGTGACTATGAAACATAATAATAAATAGTAAATAAATAAAAAGTAAACAGAATAATAAAGTTTATTAATTAAGTATGTTTACTTTATACTCGAAATGAAGGCTTTTGCCCAGCAGTGGGAAACTGTATAGGCATGGTAAAAAATATATTCAGTAGGTACCTACTTAACCCATTCAATGCTCTATGAATTTACGAACGCGCGTTTTTACTAATATTATATTCTCTTTTTCAACCAATCAACCTAGTCATGAGAGTAAATAGGTATCGAACAATAAAATAAAATAAAAAAAACATCAAAGTATCAACTCCGTTAATTCGGTGTACAGTAAATGGGGCCACATTAAGATTTTTTAAATTTGTCGCGGTTTTCTTGGGACTTCTTTCACTGGCCAGACTCTATGCTCCAAAACGAACTTCCATTTTTTTTGGATGAATGCATGTAACGTATTCATTAGGTTAGACCGTTGAAGATCAAAATTAAATACTAAAATGTGGCGTTATAGGTAAAACATGGATACATTAAACTAAATTAGTATTTTCTAACACCTGGTACTAGCAGCTGCGAAGTGTTTAACTAAAAAAAAAGTCGATTCCCGAAAAATATTATCTTCTTTCGTTTTTCACTATGCTTGTAAATCTAGAAGGTATAGTAAAAACTTTTTTTGCTGGTATTATATGGAAATATCTCGTCTAATTACTTCGCTGTGATTGATGTTCGTATATCATTCTCTAGTACCTAACATTTCGTAGGCATAATGAATTGAGTAACTTACAATTATTACGTTGTCCCGGAGGTTCATACCTCTTGGTCCCAGCAAATATACATACACACTTAAATGTTAGTTTCTATTTCAGAGCAGCAGAAACTATTGTCCGTTGTTCCATCGGTCTGACTTTGGGTACGTCCCAAATGGGTCCAAACAGGAATTTACCATTTGTTTTAATCCACATCCAGATTCTTGACAAAGACTGATTATATCGTCACTCACTTGCTGGAGGAGTTCGTTGACTTATTGAACAAAGGATTATTATTGGGTATCTAAAAGGAATCATAAACACGTGGACAGATCATGTTTTATTTGCATTTAAAAAATATACACCTGTCAAAATCATGACATCTAGTGATGATAATAGTGAAGTTGTGCCTCTTCATATGAGAAAAAACATGTTATTTGACTGTGATATTTGTTATTAATTTTATTTTCTTAATTTCGTTTTTTTTTTTGGTCATCAACACTGTTTAAAGAATGACAGCGTGAATCGAATCTTTTATTTGTATTTTGGAAGGTAAGCATAATATTGTGATGCGGAACTGCTGATGAAGACCACATATGCCCACTAGAACTGCTCAATACTAGGTACTAATACAATCTACTATCCGTGGCTGACGGGTAACGCATAGGCTAAAACGGTGGACTTAGAGCCATGAAACTTTGTAAAGGGTACTACTGGGAGGGTTGTTTTTAGAATCGTTCATCCATAGTTTGATTATAAAAAGAGATGTTTAATGGATAGCTGGTGGTTACCTTCCTCACTAAAGTGCTTTTCTTTTTGAAAAAAAATTAATGAAAATGCGTAGTTTTCCCGGAAAATAAAGTTGAAATTTCCAAAACATTGGCTTGGGTTATATATAAGTACGCACGAAGTTTGAAGTTTGGAGTAAGTACTGTCCTGTAACACCATTTTCTGATTTAGCAAACCAATTGAAATACTTACTTATTTTTTTTTGAATTCGTAAAATATATTTATCGCGATGTACATCTTTGAAAAATTGGGTAAGTATGTCACATGTCAAATCAGAAGCTCTAACGATGGATATTGGTACATGATTTGAGAACAAATGACAACAGACGTTGCAACGGTGGAAAACGGCGGTGGCCATTTTGGGCGATATTTTTTTTATAAAATTTCAGCAGCGGAACTTTTTGTTTTAGAGTAACTTTACGTCGCGACTCGCGTCGGTGCATTGATTCATGAAATTCCAATTATCTAAAGAGCAAAAAAATATATCAAATCCAATGTCAGGAATTTATTTATTTATTTATTTATTTATGCTCGAAGCATAATCTTCTTCTCGTCGTTTAGGATTTGTCAATAGATTATATTCTCATGTTATCTTTTTAACCGACTTCCCAAAGGAGGAGGTTTACAATTCGTCCGGATGTTTTTTTTTTTTATGTATGTGCCCCGATAGCGCCTAAAGGGATGGACCGATTTGGAAAATTATTTTTTTGTTTGAAAGGGTTTACCTTCCCATTGGTTCCATTGACACCAGGTCAGGATCTGATGATGGGATCCTGGAGAAATCGAGGGAACTCTTCAAATATTATAGGCAGACCTATAGTGATTTATTTCTTCCAGCAGGCCTCGGAGAACTCAAGCAGTGTCCTTGCTCATAGTACCACCTCATAGCACCGCGTCCTATGAGCACGGATTTAGACTTCGTGCTATCCGCTTGTGGAACGCACTCCCCTCCACCATCAGGGATAGTCCTACTCTCAATATTTTTAAGAGTCGTGTGAAGAAGCATTACCTGTCTTTATAGAATTATAGGTAGTATGTATAGTATTTATTAGTTTATGTATATTATATAATATACTTCATATTTATTTATATAAGTATGCACTAGTTTATGTAGTCTATTGATTTGTAAGTAATTATTATATGTATTGTACACATGGGTCTACTCCTGCTCAGCAATCCACCTGTCTCATCCCTATTTGGTTTGCTGGAAGAGATCTCTTATTAGAGATAAGCTCGCCTTTGTACACGTTTTCTATGTTTTTTACTGTCCTATGTAACTGTTTGTGTGCAATAAAGAAATTATGAATTATGAATTATGATTTTTGTGTTTTTCATAATAACTCGTGTAATACACATGGTAAGCATAATATTGTGATGCGGAACTGCTGATGAAGACCACATATGGCCACCAGATCTGCTCAATACTAGGTACAAATACAATGCGTGGCTGACGGGCAGGCAACGCATAGCCTAAACCGGTGGACCTAGAGCCATGAAACTTTGTACAGGGGTTCCTTAGTAGCGTGGGGTAGCACTGATATGGGATTTGACAAAATTAATTCCCCAAGGGGGGGGGGGGTTAAGGGGTTATAGTTTGTATTAAACTCAATCTAATCAAATAGGGTTTGTGGAAGTCGGTTTTCTCTAAAGTTTACTTTTTGTTTCAATTATCTAATCTGCTCTCTCTCACTAATTAGGCAGAACCTCGATCACTCCGCTCAAAGGTCGTACCTATATTTTATAAACCGCCAATCAATCAACCCAAAGTCTGATCACAAAACCCGCAAGATAACATTCAGAACAAAGCCGTTCTATCAAGTCCATTGTCTTACACTACCATAGTTAGTACACAGAGAGCCTATTGCATGCCACGGAACACTCCATTGAATAATACAAGAGGGTTGATTCCGCATCGCATAAGCCACAAAATACAAGCGTTATTTAGCAAAGATTTAGATTAGATTTGTTCACGAGAACAAAATCTTCACATTTTACACATTCACCATATCGTATCCAGCCAGAGTCGTTTAATGATTCAGATGACCTCCTATCTACCAGAGATCCTTTTTTTTTTTGCATATTATTTTTCGCTATTGTTCGGTCGTTCGAGCGGTGTGCTTCTGCGAGTGAAGGGAATACAAAATGCACTTATTTTTTCCTTGAGTTGAGGTTAAGCAACAGCAAGTTTGGTCGATTTTTGGATGGTTAAAGTAAACGACTAGTGGTATTACTTAGGTGGCTGTTTCTGTACTTCGGAGGTCACACAGCACAGCAGCAACTGACGATTTAACATGACCTCCGGAGCACAGAAGGGCCGTTTTACTTGACCCATCCAAAAATCGACCACACTTAGTGTTGCTTAACGATCAATCCGGATGACCGAGCCAAGCTGAGCCATTTATTTATTTCTTTAGTCGTATGGCTTAATTATAAGTACAGTCGTTTCATATTATTTAATTACAAGTTTATGTCAAGGCTTTTAACCCATTGGGCTACGTCATTAGAAAGGTTGAACAGGTCTGCAGGGTCGCCATGGTATTTTCTGCGGGGGCAGTTCTTAAGCTGAGCCATAATTATTGTAAAAAATTACGTTTGCATACTTAACTTGCCCCATAGGAGACCAATACATCTTAAAAACCTTATACATGTTACAAACTTTGAGCTCCTCTAGCTCAGTCCAGACTGAGTCTGTACATGTCATAGTAAGATTTATTCGTTACACTAGAAAAACAAGGTGTGGTTAATGGCCGCGCGAAAGAAAAACCATTTTCTCCATACAAGATTACTCATTGGCATTTCGTGGTACATACAGGGGATGTTACACACACAATTCATAAATTGTCAAAGAGACACGCTCCGAGTTTCCTCGTAAGTATGCAGAATGAACTCAATCGATAAAGTTGAGCAGAACTATTGTTTGCATAACATATAAAGTAAAGTTTTTATTTTAATTAGTTGGCCCGTCCCAACCACTAATGATTCAATCACTAGTGACCTATATAGAGCCTCCGGTTTTTATATTATCCCCGTTTCAAGGCTACACACTGTATTATACCTTCATGATACTATCTGGTTTTACATCTTCAAAATAACACGCATATTAATATTTCCTGTTTGCCATACGGATGAATCCTTCAAAGGTGACGTCAAAGCGTACCTAATCTGTCACATTTCAACACCGAACGCGCCGATTCCCTTAGCCCAGACATGGTCAAATAAAACTGGTATTCTTTTTTCTGCAAGATTCACTAGAAGTTTTTTTGGTGTATTGTGAGTGAGAGTAAAGGTCGGGATTTGATCGAAGTAGTTTTTGACCGCCGCGCTACCAAACGCAATGGCTATATTGTTGTAAGTACAGGTAGGACTAACCCTGTCCAGCAAGAAACATTTATCATCTTTACCTGGTTTGCTGGACGATATCTCTTATAAGAGATATGGTCGCCTTTATACATAATATTTATTTTGTTCTTGTTTACTGCATACATTGTCAAATTATGAAGAACATAGTCTCGTCTCAGGGTCTCTACATGAAAAAGAGTAAATCAAGTATGTTGCAGTAAGGGCAATTATATTGAATAATATTGGGTCAGGTAAAAAGTTTCTTCGTATTTTGTATGAAGAAAATAACGGGTCGGTCGGTCGACTTAAAAAAATTCCGGATTAAAAACCAACTCTGTGCTACTTTTAGTGACACTGACTACATTCACTCATTTTGACAAAAAGAAAAACAAATAAAAAATTGTCGGAAACATCATTTTATTACATTTGTTCCTTTTTTGAAATATAAACTTTTTAATGACATCAAAACCAGCCAGATACAATACAGTATTGGCCTAATTTTGGAAGTAGTTTTAAAATAAATGTTATTACATTTTCAGCGCACTTCATTAATATATCCGGGATATCTTCTGTAGTTTCAATAAAAAATAATAATATAGTTGAATTTGAAAAAAAACCTCTCCAAAACGCTGTATTTCTAATGGCGCCGGTCACATGACTCACGTGACGTCAAATGCTCGTGAGTGAACGCCGGCCATCATTCTGATTCAGTCAAGCAAGATGTCAGAGACGAGCGTGTGACGTCACCTGAGAGATAAACGTCACACAGAGCGTTTTCGTCATGTTTTCGTCACAGATTATACTTTGATAGTTTATACATTTTATTTCCTGGAATCCGCAAAAAATAAACATATTTTGCTCTAAAATGTAATGAAATATAGATTTCTACGCTTTTATCAGATAGGATTACCACATTTTGTCGAATATTTTTAATGTTGTCCAGTACCGTATTATGCATCCAAAGATATTGAGTTACAAATATACACATACAAAATACGAAAATACTTTTACCCGACCTATGAGTATTCTGGTCATTGTGGGCCACTACTGCTTGACATGATTATTATTATTATTACATTTTTTAATTACTATTAGTTCGTACAACCACACCTCATTGTATCCAGCTTTGTCCCGGGCTTGTGTTTTCTAGAAAATATTCCCGGGATCAAATCGGAAGATTGATGGCCTGTTGATGTGTCTCGGAGTTACGCTACGAGAAAGATTGATTTGTTCCCTCCGGAATAGTGTAATATATTTAGCGTTCTGTCGCGGGTCAAACTCGGTGATGTTTATTTTTACCCTAGTTTTAATTTTTTTGCATAAGTTTTCAAAGTACTAAGCTCGTAGCAAAAACAATTGCCAGTCAAAACTGTTAAAATTGAGATTTCTTATATTTTGCTGGCCATGGTTTTATATAATAATTTATTTTATGATTTTTGCTACGAGATTATACAATCGGGTTTTAAAAGTACATTGTAGAGTTTTCAGATGATATCAACACAAATGTAGAATACCCGATATTTCCGCGTGCAGACGCATGACGATCCTTGTTGATGACGATGTCCTCCGCGACGTATCCGTGGACGGCGACACCTTGTCAGCTCCTGGCGTGTGCTCGGATGTGACTCGCGAACCCGAACTTGGTTTTGAACGTGCGGCTGCATATGTTGTCCTTGTTCCTATGTTGAATGCAGACGCGGGCCGCGTTCTGACCCAGTAATATTTGAATGATGGAGAGCGGCAGGGCGTCGGGTATAGAGGCACACCTCGGACACTCCATAGAACGCTCGTAAAATAATCACCTATTACTACTACATAGCCTAATGACATTTGTACACGTGAAAATGTGTGCGTAAACTCGTTCGTCTGTAAACAAAGTGTCTCCCGAAGAGGCTCCCCGACTCCGGGGTGAGGTGCGGTATCTGAATCCGCGCGGGGAAGGGAGTGGCCGTTCTGTACGTAGTACTTATCTCTTCTGTGATAGAGGTACAGTTTACGATTACACCGTCAAAAGGTCTGTAGGGAGGCGGCTGTCAAATACAATAAACTCTATTACGCATGCCGCACCAAGCAGGCGTTGATTCAGAAGCGGGCCTGCCTGTTATATCCGCTTGCTATACCGCCCACCCCGGCCACCGAAACCAGAGACTATATATCCAATTAACTGCGCCTGCGCGGGGGAAAGCGGTTTGCCAAACGTTTGTTCTATTCAACAAACGTTCGCATACGCAACCTACGTACGATGACGGGCCGCCAGACAGTTTCGCAGCGGCTGACCAATCACAGCTCTCTTACCTCGTCCCCCGCCGCCCGTAAATTGGTGAGTTGTGTTTCATGCGCTCTCCACTGGATAAGTGCTCCCTGGCTGAAACCTTTAAATTTAAACGGCACTCCTAAATACAATCTACAGTGACGTGAAAATGTACAGCCAGCGTCCTTTAAAATTTACATGGCGAACATTACTTTACTTTCGGTACATTACAACTTTGCGGTTTACTTTGTCGCTTTCGCGGCGCAACTTTGCATGTGCGTGGTGGGCTGTGGCTGTGGCCTGTGGCTAAGTTGGATGGAAACGTCAAGCTGGGGCACGGTTAAGTTTGACTTGGGATTGGGGTTGGTAATGGAATTATGGATGTTTGTTACTTTAATTGACTCTTTGAGTGTCTCACGCAAGAACATAAAGGCTCTTGATTACTTACCTTCTTTAAGTTTATACGGGAATCATGCTTTCCCGTACTGGGTTGCAGAGTTAATAGGTGTGCAACCAGTTGACTCAAATCCAATAGGCTTGTGGCCTGTCAAGTCAAAATAGATACTTTTTATGAACTGTCAAAACAGAACTTTTGTTCCTGAGTTCTATGAAATAACAACAGAATGACGTCATGTAAAAGTGCCATCAAATTTTAATGCTGTCTTTGTTTGCACTAAATTGACTTTATATAATAAATCTGGTGAAAATATACAATTCTGAGAATGTCAAGCCATTTTGTACATTGATTCAACTTAAGAATTGTTCCTAGATTTATTGGATTACCTTGGCCACAAGCCTATTCTGTTCGTACAATCTTATGTACCCGTGGAAAATAAACACAAACAGTTGGGTATTTTTGCTACTTTGAGATAGATAAGACATGTTACTTAGTAATCCTTTTAAGCTATCTTATCGCGATGTCTTGAAAACGCGCCACACGCAATTTCGAAATCACCAAACCCTAAATTACTCAACCTGTAGATAAAGTGCTAAAAGATGTAAAATGAAGGTTTTATACAGGGTGACATTTAATTAGCTGACCATATTTTGGGGAATGATAGTACCCATCATTATGAACAACTTTCCCCAAGAAACATACAGTCGCAAATGAAAAAAAAATTTCGTCCCTCAGTACATTGCCCCGATCAGCTGATTTCAAGTTACTATGGGAGACCCAAATTTTTTTTTTCGGTTGCGACCATATGTTCCATGGGGAAAGTTCTTCATAATGATGGGTACTATCATTCCCCCAAAATATGGTCAGCTAATTAAATGTCACCCTGTATTTAGTATACCTACAGGGTGTCTCATTGAAATCGGTCAGTATGGGAAAGTCTGCGAAACTATAAGACAAACGAAGATCTGTTCGGACCATGTCATCGATTTTAATAAGAAAAAAAACTGCATTCATATATAAATAAAAAACCTTTACTCAGCGGTTATTTATTATAGAAAAAGATATATATTATCTGAAAAAATTTTAATTCGTTTTATTTTATTAGTTTTATTATTTGTATTTCGGGAATCGAACCCGGTTGTTTTGAAAAAAAAAACTTATTATATTCTATTTAGATATCGATTGTGTAGGTCTTAGGCTGGATTCGACCAACAAAAAGTTATCCGGAGAATAACTATCCCGGGTATAACTTGTAACTTTTTCATAGACACCAGTGACACCTACATCAGATCACCTCACCTAGGTGTCACTGGTGTCTATGAAAAAGTACAAGTTATCCCCGGGATAGTTATTCTCCGGATAACTTTTTGTTGGTAAAATCCAGCCGTAAGCAGTAAATGGCTCTGTGAAACCCAAATAATGAAACGTTAACCATAGTTCTAGATAAGTTGATCAAAGAAGTTGTGTACTAAATATTCGATTTTATGGATTTTTCGTACAACAAACGAATGTAAGACCTATAATGTTTCTTGGAGAAATTTTATCTTTGTCATGACGAGTGCAAAAAGAAGCGAGTGTTTATTTTTGATTTTTTTTGCTAGTTTGACTCCGTGGTGTGACTAGCGAATTAAAATAAATGGTCAAGTGCGAGTAGGACTCACGCACCAAGGGTTCCGATCACACTTGGAGAGCTTACCACGTGTAATTAGGTTTCCATATAAAAAAATAAAGTATGATGTCGTCCATTTAACCAAACTGAATATTTGTGTAGAAAGACAGTGCAGTTTTCAGATTTTTAGGGTTCCGTAGAGAAACAAGGAACCCATATAGTTTCGTCAAATCTGTCTGTCCGTCCGTCCGTCCGTATGTCACAAACAAACTTTATTCCAAAACTATTAGGACTACACAGCAGTTGAAACTTAGTACCTAGATGTATTCTATGAACCGCTTTACGATTTTTATGTAAAAACTGAAAAAAATAAAAATTTAAGGGGGGCTCTCCATACATAAAACTGAAACCAAAAAATTTTTTTTCATCATACCTACATGTGTGGGGTGTTTTTAGATAGTTCTTCAAAAATTAAGTGGAGGTTCCTAAAACCATTTTTCCTCAAAGTCAATCTTGAAAGAGACAGACCCATCCAAAGTGGAAAAATTTGTGTCCCCCCCTCCAACTTTTAAAGTAAGAGAGTGATAAATCTATAAAAAATATATGCTGTGTATCTCAATATAAACTTTCGATGAAAATTAGTTTAAACAAAATATAATGAGCAGTTTTTAAGATATAAAACATTTATTAAAAACTGCAAAGATAACTTTGTCATTCATACAAAGACTATGAAAAACAAAGTTACAACACAAAAATCCAGTCTAATAATTACATGATACCACGGAACCCTTCATTGGCGAGTCCGACTCGCACTTGGCCACTTTTTTCCCTTTACTTCTGCTAAAGACTTTGCTTTGTGCCAGATTTCATGATTGTAGTCCTACGGAAGTACCTTGTCTGTATAGGTATTTGGTTCATTGCGATTACTATGAAAAACAAACAATTTTACAGCATAAACGGTCGTAGAGTTCGATTGCGTTGACCTAGAAGGTTGATTTTTTCACAGTGATATGCGACCACAGACCTTATCAATTGATTTAAATTTCAGCTTGATACGTTTACGCGTTCTTGATATAATGGTTTTAACTTGACACACGGACGGATTGACGGACATACGGACGGACAGACGGACAGGTGGACGGACAGACGGAAAACAAAATGATCCTATAAGGGTTCCTTTTTTTTCCTTTTAAGGATCGGAACCCTAAAATTATGAAGGCAGTTTTGTTTATTTTTCAAATAATAGCATGTTTCCTTTGTGTAAAACTAGATGGCGCTGCCGGTCTCCTGCCTCGCGCTATGGTTTGGTTTTTCGCACGAGTCATAAACGTTTGAGTTCCCGGTTTCGGTTGACAGACACAAATTTAATGCTTATTTTTTGGAGATCACAATAAAAGGTGGTCATATTATAAGGTTGTGATAATTATGTTTCATTTCCTCCAATTTAAGGCCTAATTGCTTTTTCTACCCTCACATCACAGTAAAAAATATTGTTTAGGACTACATATTTTATTTATCACATAAGAAATACATATTTTATTGCGCAGCAGCGAACGGATGACTGTAGAATAAATGAGGAACAAAAATGTTTTATTTTTTCATAAGATCCGATTCAGGTTATAAAAGTACTACTATCCTGAATCGTAAAAGTAGTTCATTTGCCGTTAGCCCTATAATATAATTGAAACAAAAAGTAAACTTTAGAAAAAACCGACTTCCGCAAACCCTATTTGATTAGATTGAGTGTAATACAAACTGTAACCCCTTATCCCCCCCCCCCCCTTGGGGACTTAATTTTGTCAAATCCCATCTCAGTGCTACCCCACGCTACTAAGGAACCTCTGTACAAAGTTTCATGGCTCTAGGTCCACCGGATTAGGCTATGCGTTGCCTGCCCGTCAGCCACGCATTGTATCTGTACCTAGTATTGAACAGTTCTGGTGGCCATATGTGGTCTTCATCAGCAGTTCTGCATCACAATATTATGCTTACCATGTGCATTTGCACGAGTTATTATGAAAAACACGAAAATCACTATAGGTCTGCCTATAATATTTGAAGAGTTCCCTCGATTTCTCCAGGATCCCAACATCAGGTCCTGACCTGGTGTCAATGGGACCAATGGGAAGGTAAACCCTTTCAAACAAAAAAATAATTTTCCAAATCGGTCCATCCGTCTAGGCGCTATCGGGGCACATACATAAAAAAACATCCGGACGAATTGTAAACCTCCTCCTTTGGGAAGTCGGTTAAAAATAGTTTGTCAACTTTAGATAACACCCTGGAAAAGATTGGTCTCGTTCTAGCTTCGGGAACAGGCTATATTCGTCTCCATTATGAAAATGCCAGGGAAATAGATGCTGTTTATGCTTCCATTTGGTCAAACCTTATCGTTATTATCTTAGTACTTATAGGATTCTATAATTATGATGATTTTTAGGGTTCCGATCCTTGAAAAGAAAGAAAAGGAACCCAGGAACCCGAATGTAGAAAAAAGCCCCCGCTCTGTCCTTTTGGGCCTATTAGACTACGCTGTCGGCAGGGCCCTGTCTGACTCACTGTCTCTATTAGACTACGCAGTCGGCAGGGCCCTGTCTGACTCACTGTCTCTATTAGACTACGCTGTCGGCAAGGCCCTGTCTGACTCACTGTCTCTATTAGACTACGCTGTCGGCAGGGCCCTGTCTAACTCACTGTCTCTTTCTAGTCGTTCCATCAGAGTGAGACGTCTATACAAATCGTGCCCTGCCGACAGAGTAATGTAATAAGCTCTTTTGCCTATCTGCGTCCGTCTGTCCGTCAGCGAGCTCTATCGCAAGAAAAAGAGATTCGATCATTTTTGTATGGTGCCTGGGATACTGGGGAATTTGCATATCTGTTGCCGCTCTACAGCAATAAATCCTGAGCTACACTAAATATTGAAGAAATAAAGATGTCACTATACAAGAAACTTTTTTGGCACCTAAAATGGTGCGGAACCCTCCGTGTGAGTGTGCGACTCGCACTAAGCCGATGATTTGAAGTCGGTAAAAAAGGATAGCGCGGATGAAAAGCCGTCACCAAATAAATGGCCAAGTACATCCCAATTGTATACTCATTCAAGCATGGACAACGTTTCGCTACACGTATACAGTCCTTCTGTCTCGACCAGGGAGCACTTATCCAGTGGAGAACGCTTAAATACATTTTCCTTTGAAACACAACTCACCAATTTACGGGCGGCGGGGGACGAGGTAAGAGAGCTGTGATTGGTCAGCCGCTGCGAAACTGTCTGGCGGCCCTTTATTGTACATAGGTTGGGTATGCGAACGTTTGTTGAATACAACAAACGTTTGGCGAGCCGCTTTCCCCCGCAGGCGCAGTCAATTGGATATATAGTCTCTGGTCTCGACCAACCCGTCCCTGGCACACCTCTCTTGCAGGCTTTTATCTTGATTGCGCGAAGGTCCGTGGTGCTGGACTTGCCCAATTACTTCTAATTTTCTACTAAATAATTGAGGACAGAACCGAAGACCTTCACTGTAGGCCGTTATAAATTCCGTCCGTGTCGTTCCTTTGGCCCGTAATGTATTTTTTTCTTTTATATGATTAACTTGCAAAAGGGTTGGGTTTAGCTTGATGTAGAGTTGAGGTATTTTGCTTTGGTGTTTTATACGGCGACTTGATTGAGGGTTGAGATTCTATTAAGTAGTGAATAGGCATTCACTCGGTAGATATTTTGTGGTAAATATACCAACAAACATACCATTACGCCGTTTCCTTTATGAAATAGTTGGCAGAGGCATGGTGATAGCGCTCGTTATCGCTGTGTCACAAGTGACAATGCAATTTTTCTCGTAAAAGGCTAAATTAGCGACTTGTCACTTGAGAGAGGATTTAATTTGAATTAAAATATGAAATATTAAATGTAATAAATATTATAATGTGTGCAATATAAATGTAATAATATAGGTACTACACTATCACATTAGGTTAAGCCTGTAAAGATTGTGTATATGTGGATAAATAAATAAATAAATAAATAATAAATAAAAATTTCTAAAAGTGAATCGGCTTTCACTAGAATTTCAATGGCAATACCAACATTAGTATCTACTTTATGAGTCTGCATAATTTTACTTTATAATCTTGAGCTCGCGCGATATTCTTCAAATAATTATTTTTCGTCATTACCTTTTCGTAGATGATTCCCTTTTTCTGCACAGTCGCTTATTTTTGGGAGCTCTCTTCAATCAGAATAATGAAAGGAAATAAAAACGTGATGAACTTTTATTAATTACTCGCGATTCCAATTTCCTAGACTCTTATTATGAGAAACAGAAGGGACACAATGGTACAGCTTAATGGAACGGATGAATTAGAAACGTCTATTCAGAAAGGTATACCTTCGGGGCATCAAGATGATTCTGTGCTACTCGTAAAGAATAATGAGCTAAAATACCTTAAGATAGTATATATTTTAATGAACGTCGACGGCAAAGAAGTTTTGTTAATTAAAACGAAAAATAACGTTGGAATTTCAAGAACTCATTCAGCTTTATAAAACTCGATGGAAGTTGGTCATATTTTTGTTTTAAGATTCCGTACAAGTGCCAAAAGGGACCCTATTGGAGGCTGTTGCTCCGCTGTCCGTCTGTCTGACTGTCAGCGTGCTTTCGGCGGGTAGAGAGTTGAAATCACAGAATAATTTCTATTGCCGCTACAGGAACAAATCAATAATCAGCAGACTAGCTATATTTTTCCTCAACAACGTTCGGGGGTAGGACAACTTTGGATCAAATATATCAGGGTTGGATCAGGCCGGAGGGAAGGGCTACCGGGGTCTCCACAAGAGAGCCTCTGAAAAAAAAAAACTTTCAAATTATTATTTTTTTACTTACAGTTTGCAAAATTGTGATCAAGTAAATTGAAACACTATCGCAAATCGTATACGCTTTGCTTGCAATCTATTTACGATCTATTTGCGATTCTTTAGGAGCATACCAAATGACGCCATTTTGGGTGTTTTAGATGCGATAGCGATCCAATATAAGTGCGTTTCTCAGAGCAGCATCGGGCCCCTGTTTTATGCAATCTCCTTTAGTTGAATTTAAATTAATTTAATTTCTATCACGGACCCAGTGAAAAGAAATGCATAAAAGGTCACTTTCGTTCGATATCCGTAAAATAATCTTCTAGGTTTTATTATAAAACTCTGCACCACATTTTATAATAAATGTGACTTGCTCCTATATACGAGGTTGAGGGAACACGCTCAACTGTATTTCCCCAAAGAAGTCGCGTCTCACAATTGGTCCTTACCCAGCCATTATGCTCAAGTGTCATTCAGTCTCCCCGGGGAAGGCTCGTGTTGCACAGTTTAATATTCAACTGAGATGGAGCTGATTATGATACTAAAGCTATGGGTCACATATCATGGTTGTTGTACCCAAGGCGGTGTTTCTCTGGTTTTTTGTATCTTAAGCGTGTTTGTCTACAAACTAGGATGAGGTTACATTATACTCAGGGCTCTGTCATGCAATCTTTACAAACGCTAACGATTTCTCGTTATTTGGAACGTCAAAGGAACTTGAGAATGTACAGTGCTAACATCAGGAACATTATTTATTACTTGACATGACTTAAGATACCTATAAAATTTCGTCAGTCAGAGAGTCATACAAATCAGCTGACGCACTCAGGCCAAAATGTACTGGGAAGTGAAAAAATAAAGGCAGTTTCATAATGAAAGTTGCTCAGAATGATGTCCCTAACAACCCCTTAAAATAGCTAGGGGTTTCACTGTCACTCTGTTTATACCTTTTATGACCGGTAATCGTGGCATATATACAAATAACCAGTAATCATATTGATTAAAGGACGGATTTATTGCAAGGGCCATCATAGATGAAACACAAACAAGTAAAGGATTATAGCGACTGAATTACGACCGTGGGGACCGATGATTGAATCGCGAGTGATTCAAGTGTTATAAATGTTATAATCCTGAGCGACGCGAGTGATTCATGGCCCTCGCTATAAATCCATTTTATTCAAGAGTTGCATACTATACTTTATACCATGACTACGAGTAAAAACTTTTATTCTTATGTTAAACCTTGTTAACAATCATAATTATAATCAACTAACCTCCCACCACCATCCACCACCAATAAAAAATCGACCAAGCAAATCTCGAGAAGTTATTTTACACAAGGAGTTTGCATGACGAGTATTTATTCGCGCTCGCCCCGCCCCCCATTGCGCCCCTCGGGCCCCGGCCGCGGTCTTAAATATCTAGTTCTGAATTCAAATTCAAAACAGTGAGTAAAAGGGCTTTTTACTCACTGTTTTGCGTGAGTAAAGGTGACTTATAAGAGGGGGGTGGTATAAAACTCCCTTTTTTCATTCGCACTATGCGATTCTCTCAGAGCTATCAGAAACTATCTAGCCATAATGCCATTTTCCAATAGACATTCTTTAATCAGCGCTTCCCCTTTCTGAAATAAAACGGTGTTTAAAAAAACAAATCTCAAGAAACCGCCTGCAGCAAGTCAAGGGACGCGGTTAGAGGGTTGGGTGGGGGGTATAGCTAAGTCTTCGTAAGAGGATTAAACACTGTAATAAGGTTCGCAAGCCGACACGCTCGGGTCAAGTGGAGCTTATTAGATAGTGGGGTTATGTTGGCCTACTTAGTAATAGTGTTAAACTTGTGTCGCGTTATATGAAGGTATATAGGAATCTCATGGGATAACACAAGAAAAAAAAAATGGATTTTCATATGGCAGGGAGGTGTCAAACCACTAAACTAGAGCAACAAAGGCACTGAACTGATAATCTTCAAATCCAACAGCTCTTAGCGCGGTGGCCACAGATTCCTGTAGTTCGGGTCGCCTCCCAAATCGCAGGTAATAATGGTCGTCGGTCGCGTCGTAAATTGCATTCACCCAGACTGTGTTTGACATTGATTACGTATAGTTTGATTACATGTTTTCCAATACACCGCTTTCTAAGGTTCCTATCCTTAAAAGGAAAAAAAGGAACCCATAAAGAATAACTTCGTTGTCTAAAATGCTACATTTTAGGGAATTTAAACTCGAGGTAACCCAGAAAGGCTCTTTCAATCTCGGGAATTTCACTGTCCTCCCAAGAAGGAAAAAACATGTTAGTAGAATCCACTCGAAAAAAAATCCTTTCACTACGGCACGTCACTTCGATACAAACTACAAAATGTCTTGCGGGTGAACTCCGCAGCGGCTTTCCTTGACCGAGTGTCGGCATTCTTTCAAATTAGGCGGCAGGTGGCAAGGTGGCGGGATCAAACTAAAGGGTGACAAATGAAATGAATGGACTTTTTTAATTTCCCCGTATTGCACACAACACAACATTTTTTATCACGCTTTTATTAGCTTCACCTGTATGTTTGTTTGTTTGTTTGTTTGTATGTAACCGACTCCTTTGGACTCGATTTTGACCCACTTTAAACGGACAGATTCAATTCAAACTTTGTAAACTTATCAAGAATCGGTGACAATGTAATAATTTCATAAGTTTATCTCATTATCCTGATTAGGATCGCCAGGATTAATTAATTTCAAGAAATTAATTGAAGCAAGAACTAAAAAATGAAAAATAAATATAGTTTAAATAAACTACTTTTTTTTAACCTTATTTATTTATTCCATCAGATTCCGGTAAACCTTTGGTTTTCTGCAGCATGTTAATGGTGCGTAGCTGCTTACATATACAAACTCCAACATAATAATTATGACGGCCCATCTATAGTACGGCAGAAATATCGCACATTTATCTAGGCACCTCGCACCGGTAACCTCTATTCTGTTCTGACACTAACCATAATAAACTAAGTAGAGAATTAATTATTACTTCAAGATTACTTTAAAGGTTTGAATGTTATAATAAGATTTTTATTACTCCACTCCACAGCTGTATCAGTTTACTCAATGACGCTATGTCATTGAGGCTATTTTAGCCAAAAAATAAAGCCAATTGGGAGTATAACATAGTCCATTATTTATGAACGGTAATTTAAAAACTGTTTAAGTTGAGTTTAAAAGCGTCGTGACGTGTTCACCGTTTTGACGTCATTAATCATGTGATGTCATTGTAGTCACGAACAGCGGAGCAGGGTGTAAACTGGTCATGCTGGTAAACGGTGTTGGTCACTTTTCAACATAACGTAATTCCTAAAATGTAATTTAAATTGTAACAAATAATCACCGTTTAACGCACCGCGACCAAAAATCGTATTCGAACAAGTATGATTTTGTTGTTTACAAATAATTAAACAATCAAAAAACTAAGTTCTTCAATAAGTAAGTAGGTATATTAAAATAATAATAACCGGCCAAGTGCGAGTCGGACTCGCGCACGAAGGGTTCCGTACCATTATCTATAAAAACCGCAAAAAAAAAAATGTATGGGAGCCCCCCTAAATATTAATTTAATTTTAATTAAATTATTCATTTTGAAGTAAATAATATACTCAATATATTGTGAACATTTTAAGCGTCTATCTGCTACCATTATCAATTTCGAGCAAAAATTAGCAAAAAAAACACGTTTGTTGTATGGGAGCCCCCCATAATATTAAATTTATTTTGATTTTTAGTATTTGTTGTTATAGCGGCAACAGAAATACATCATCTGTGAAAATTTCAACTGTCTAGCTACCACGGTTCATGAGATACAGCCTGGTGACAGACAGACGGACGGACAGCGAAGTCTCAGTAATAGGGTCCCGTTTGGCACCCTTCGGGTACGGAACCCTGAAAATGGTATGTAATAAAAATAAAAATATCTGAAAACAGTTACACAAAGACACACAAACTCTTTCGAAGGATGCAACTCGTTCGATTCTGTCTTCGCAGTGGAAGCGTGCTGGACCCATAACCTATAAAGAAGACACGTTGGCTCGTAATTGGCTATTTCGCAACAGACTGACGTATTTATTCAACATAGTTTCATACAATGTAAACACAGATGGCGCAGTATCTGAAATGAAAGCTATATTTTGATACAATATTAGAACAGCATCGAAAGAAAATAAAATATCTTTCTCTTGACTTTCTATTCAGGAAAGTAACGCGGGTACAAAAAGAAGGCCGGTATCCTGGCCCAAGCTAATTATCGGGTTTGCAACGAATTACACGCAAACGTCGAGGTTTTAGCTTCCACTGTTTAGTTTCGATAATTACTTGCGACGGGTCACATACAGTACTCCGTGACTCCGTCTAACTGTTGGTTTTGTGAAACTGTTTAAATTAAGGTCAAAATTACTGTTGGCTTTCCGAACGCTAACGAAATCTATAAGGCTTCACTTAATTCTCACGCAGTTGGTGAAGGTTCAAATCCGCTTCGTACCAATAATACAGGGTGACATTAAATTATCTGACCATATTTTGGGGAATGATAGTACCTACCCATCATTATGAACAACTTTCCCCAAGAAACATGTAGGTAGTGAAATGAAATAAAATTTCGTCCCTCAGTACATTGCCCCGATCAGCAGCTGATTTCAAATTCCTATGGGAGACCCAAATTTTTTTTTCATTTGCTACTATGTATCTTGGGCAAAGTTGTTTATAATGATGGGTACTATCATTCCCCAAAATTTGGTCGGCTAATTTAATGTCACCCTAAACAGGGTGTAACAGAAAGGGGTGTACAAGCCGAAAGAGGGTTGTTAGGGGCATCATTCTGAACAACTTTCACTATGGGACCGACTTGATCAGAGCAACTTTATTTTTATTAACTCAGTAATGTCGGGCCCAGCGCTCAGCTGAAAGGTGGAGTGAAAAATAAAGTCGCTCTGATCGAGTCGGTCCCACAGTGAAAGTTGTTCAGAATGATATCCCTAACAACCCTCTTTCGGTTTGTACACCCCTTTTTGTTACACCTTGTTTAATATTTATCGGACGTTCCTTATTTCGTATGACACGTACATGTAAAAGTAAAGTAAATGTAGCCCATTAATGTCCCCACCGAGGGGCACAGGCCTTTACTTGGATCCGAGTAAGATTGAGCCATGCTCCACCACGCTGGCTCAGTGCGGGTAGGACCCGGCTATTATAATATAATTACATATTATGTAAGGCTAATTGGTAAAATGTCATAATCGTAAAAGAACTCTGATTAAACCCGCACTGTGCCAGCGTGATGGAGTATAGCTTAATTTACTCGTCTCTGGGTAAAAGTCTGTGCCCTGATTGGCTACATTTACTTATTTATTTAACACCACTAAGCCCGAATTTTACCAACGAAAGAGTAACTTTTACTCGAGAGTATCTTCTACTTTTTCATAGACACCAGTGACACCTAGATCAGATCAACTCATTTTGAACTGTCATTTGTCATACAAGTACCCCCCCCCCCCCCACCCCCCCGATAGTTATTCTCGGTATAACTTTTTGTTGGTAAAATCCAGCCTAAGAATGTTGTGACATTGCTATTCGGAGACACAGTCACACAAAAATTAAAACCTACAAATGCTCACACAGTTATGTGTAAAAATTGCACTCATCGGATAATGACTATCTGCCCCAGAGATAATCAAATAGAGTATGGACTTAATAATCTGCCTTTGTGATCTCCATAATAGTTTAGTCTGCTTATTAAGCCGGATATCTGACTATCTGACTTTTGTCGAGTGTTTTTCAACCGGTCGTTAAGGAAATATTTGTGAACATATTTGTGAATTATGAGGAAACCTTCATCACTCTATAGCTGCGGCGATGGGCTAGCCCCCTGTCACGCAAAATGGAGTATTGATGGCTGAAAGTGGGCACAGTGGTGCCTGTGCCACCCCGTATGGGACAAGGCGTGACGCTATGTTATATTTCTGAATTAACTAATGCAAACGACATTGTCCTATTTTAAATGCTACAAGAACTTAGCACAAAGAGCCTTGAGGTTGGACTGAAGATGAATCGGTCAAAAACCCAAGTCATGACCAATAGCAACAAACGTGGGGTCAAGGTAAATGGGCAGGAAACACATTATGTCGACGAATGTACCTACTTGGGCCAGCTAGTGTCCTTCGAAAACAGGCTAGACATGGAAATTGAGAGAAGAGTCTCAAATGGCTGGAAGAGCTTCTGGTCCATGAAGGAACTATCTAATGAAAGGAACTCGGATTGCTGGAAGAGATCTCTTTTTAGAGATAAGCTCGCCGTACACTGTTTTTATTTACTTTTGGTCCTTGCCATTAAATTGTGTGCAATCAAGAAATTATTAATTATGAATTATGAACCCTTCCCATTACTTTAAAACGTAAGCTCGTCGATATGTGTATCCTGTCTGTCCTAACTTATGGCGCTCGGACTTGGTCATCGAACAGCAGAAGTCCAAACTCAAGGTTTGCCAGCGAGCTATGGAGCGCAGCATTTTGAATATCCATAGGACGGATCACGTCAGGTACACGACGCAGCGCTCCATGACAGGTATTGCTTATTTAGGAGTGCAGACCGCCAAGCTGAAGGGAACTAGGCCGGCCATGTCTGCCGCATGCACCCAGACAGATGGGCGAACATCGTCACTGACTGGGTGGTGCCACAAGTAACAAGACGGACACCGGTGGCCGAAGAGGAGATGGCGGGACGACCTCGATAAGTTTCTGCCAGGGTGGTCGGACGTAGCCCAGCCCAGGATAGGGAATTGTGGGTGCAGCATGGGGAGGCCTTTGCCCAGCAGTGGGATACTTAACGGCTATATGTATTTATTTATAACGTTTATTCATGAAAAAAAGCACTTAATTACGTAATTGAAGTCTGCCAAACTGCTAGGCAGTTTGTCGGCAGGTTGGTTTGGCTCTTAACTATAACAGTATGTACTTTTTTAATACTAAGCCCATCCCCCGTTCCATTTTTAATGATATTTAAAGGTTTTTAATATAATATTGCTTCAACATACATTTTAACTTTCTCTTGGGAATTGCATCTGTAATGAACTTATCTGGCATATATTGTAAACAAACTAATGCATATTGCCAACGACGACGGCATGAGAACAATAGTCACAAATAAAATATTTTAGTAAATAATCAACCAACTCGAAGATGACTTATTTGATTTAGTTACCGTAAATAAAGAACTCAGTAAAGTATAAAGTCGGAAATGTAATCTTGTAAATTATGTACAAAACCCGGTTCTGTTCTCTTTCTACCTTGGTCCCAGTTAGCTTTTTAATACAGCCAGTCTTAAAAGACATAAAATTTACATTTCAGTCTATTCGCCTCGAATTTTATGCAACGCTTAGCAAACTATTCTTGGCGTGGCTGGCATATTGCTTCAGAGTTACTGAAGGAAATTACTTGAGTAATTTTAAAAGAAGGTGAGCGAGAGCGGGTTAAGTGCTGGGTAGTAACAGGTTTGTGATTTAAATTGTGGACACGGTTGGAAATTGTTTGCGTAACGCGCTGGTTATGATAATGCGGTAGTACTCAGTGGTCTGATCCAGTCCTTCGGAGCCCACTTACTTGGTGAAGATATATTCAGGCTTTTCGTAGTCATGAAATATTGTATACTTCAAAGTTACAGGATAAAAGTATCTTACCTATAATGCTACTAAATAAGATTCTACAGTCATTTATTTATTTATTTATTTACTATTTACAAAGTCAACAGCACAAAAACCGTTGAATATAGGCAGGATTACTTAGTCTAAACAAAGGCCAATTAATGACTTATATTTTATAGGCCAGACATGATTGGTAGGGGTGATATACATAAGATATTGGACGGGACGGGACGGGAGGGGAGGAGAGGGAAGTGTGTGTAGGGTTTTGTCGTCGTGTGTGAGGTTATGTGTGCGTGTGAGTGTAAGTGAGAGATGATGATGCAAATTTTATGGCTAGGAGAGACATCATAAGGCGATATACCAATCTGCTTACTCAATTATAGCTATACCTATACACCGTCTTCGTCATGTTCAACTTGCGAAGAAACACAAATGATTTTTCTTCGTTTACTTCAACACAACGTTTAATTCGTATTTAATTCTATGGAAACCGCAAAGTTCATACTAACCTGGATATTATAAGCATATCGTAATACAACAACACAGTTATTGTACGTGTAACCCAATTTACAACAACGTAAATCAAACCGAGTAAATAATCTTCCTTGAGAGTTAGCAGGCACGTAATATCCATTCCACAGTTGAGATAGCACTAATATTATCAGCCACTATGCAGACATCAACCCATCCCCTGCTTCACGCTCACTTGGCCCAATATCACTGACTGACTACCCTCTCATTCAGTGCCCACTTCAGGAAATGAAAGACCGACCAGTATCGTACGAGAGCCGACTTCAAATCGACCGTTTAACCGACCATGTCGGACTATGACGGAGTTTAAATTAAAATGTTTTTTCTCTCTCAAAATGATTCGGAATTCAAAATTGCAGAATGAAGTTGCGGTTAGGGCGATTTATTTGAGATTGGATGGACATGTTCCTCTGTTGGTGTATAAAGTTTAAGTAGCGCATTTCAAACACAGAAGATGTTACAAATAATTCACAAAGTTAAAAACTTGAAAAAACCGACTTCGAGACCTAATTACTCAATCCTCTCTGCTCTCGTTGCGAATGTCATCTAAAAACACGAAAATGAGCCTACAACACCTGTATTCTGGCTGTTAAGTCCACACATATTACACAATATGAACGAATATTGGTCCCCTAAAAGTCAGCCCACAGTCACAGAAAGGAAACAATACGTAATTTAGTTTACCGTTAATACGTTATGAGTAGTTATGATTATGATGATATTATACTTTTCAGATATTTTCATGTTGTAACCAAACTACTGGACCGATTCCTTATTTTCAAGAAATGGGACCAAGCTTATGAGTAACCCTTTCAAACATAAAATATTTTTTGAAATCGGTTCATAAATTTCGGTCGGTGTAACACACATTAAAAATAATAATGATAAATAAACATGCAACCGAATTGAGAACCCCCTCCTTTTTTGAAGTCGGTTAAAAATCTCATATCTCTTGAAATATAAACTGGTCGTTTTGGTTTCGTATTGTACTTATAATAGGTAGGGTTTGTATTTTTTGTTATATTTCCTGTTAGGGACAGAATTACTCCTAAAGGAGGCTAGCCAGGGCCATGATGCTAAAATATAAGGATTTCTAGAAGGCACGATAATAAGAGTTATCTGTGAAATTGGGTTTATACTGCTACCGTCTGGCTCTATCTGGAGAATCATGACCATTTAGAATAAATTCATTTTAATGCACATGCGAATCCTACTCACAAATATTGCAGCGGCTTCGTACATGCAAAGAGATTCATACTCGCTAATTCGATGTTGTTGACGGCATCCGAAGGCAAGTTAGAAGTTAATTAAAACCCATCAAATTGTTGTAGTTCGCAAATTGCAATGCTAATAAAGCTATAAACGTAGACAAACGTGGGGGTTACAATTTAGCTTCCAGTTAAGGATTAAACGGCTCTTCATGGCTCTTCGTTGTGTTAGAGGCTCGGCGGGGTTAAGGTTTTTGTATGCACGCAATATCGATTGTCTTGGTTGCGTTTCCAGTGGTCCTGTTGTGTTGAAAGTCGCAACGGAATTTTGATGTCACTGCGACAGCTACTTAGTAGGTTAATTGCTTGGCGCAAAGCTATCTTTGTAGAGGGCTTTCTAAACGTATTATTATTTTTCTTCTACTGCCTTATGTCAGTCAAGTCAGCTACGAATATCCCTTTCGGTCTTTTACTATAATACATCACAAGCGAATAGAAAACACATTAACAAGGTACTCTTATAACTAATAAGATATTCCTTCCAGAAAACAACTACAGGTAGAGATCTTATGAGAGGTTATTTCTTACACTGGCCACCTGGACAAACTAATATTTAAACTATTTTTATTCCTTTTCGGCCCTACCTAGACTGAAACCAGCATTACAGGATTTCCTGTGACATTATACAGAGTCCATTTGCCATTTTGAATCATTTTGCTGTTGCTGCAGCATGTGCTCAGGCAGCGAAACCACTCGCAACTTTATGTGGGTTCTAGTGGGTAGCTTTTTAACTGAACGTTGTGTAATACTTTTACATTTTTGTGTGTCTATGCTAATCTAATACAGCAAATAAATGCTTATTCTAGCCGGGGTAGATATCTGTTGAATTTATTTTTTGGCATGGTGCAACATACTTCGGTCAAAATATTCAGCTAGTCTGTGGCTCTCCTAAGTTGCACGTCCACTGCGTCAGAATCGGAGCGTACGCTCCGTACCAGGCGGATGACGTCATCGGAAGGCATATAGCTCTCCAGCGCAGAAATGCCGATCCAGTGCACGCACTACCATAGAAATCAATAATAACCGGCCAAGTGCGAGTCGGACTCGCGCACGAAGGGTTCCGTACCATTATATATAAAAACCGCAAAAAATAATAATATGGGAGCCCCCCCTAAATATTATTTTAATTTTAATTTAATTATTTACTTTTTAAGCAAATAATATACTCAATATATTGTGAACATTTTAAGCGTCTACCCTGTTACTATTATCAATATCGAGCAAAAACGAGCAAAAAAATCACGTTTGTTGTCTAGGAACCCCCTTAATATTAAATTTCTTTTGATTTTTAGTATTTGTTGTTATAGCGGCAACAGAAATACATCATCTGTGAAAATTTCAATTGTCTAGCTACCACGGTTCATGAGATACAGCCTGGTGACAGACAGACGGACGGACGGACGGACGGACGGACAGACAGCGAAGTCTCAGTAATAGGGTCCCCTTTTGCAACCCTAAAAAGCAACAAATCCGTGAGCTCCGTACGCTCGATGCCGACGTAGAGGACGCGCAGCTTTAACCCAGCTATTCGGCGCCATTCGAGCAACCTAATAAAATATATATAACTATATAAGTTCGTGAAATGAAACGACCACTCGTAATGACAGCTGGTATATTACTGAGAGCAAGAAGGCAAGTTACAAGATGAGATGCAAGATAACTAATAGATAAACACATACATCACACTCCTTCCACACTAATTTGAAAACCTGTAACAACAGAAACTAAATTATAGTTATTTACATAAATATCCGTAAACTAAATTATTTACATGAAACAACAATAAAGTAAAACTATTTCTTAGCTATTGCTTATAACATATATTATTTTTCCGTGATCTCAGATTATAACGTTGAGGGCCACGATCAGAACTATTCTGATTAACATCTTGCCGTGGATTAGAGTGTGAGCTCTGAACGTCCACTTCCTCCAACGCTATACCCTGGCCCGGAGCCGCTTCCGGCGCCGACTCCACACCCGGCGGTGGTGGTGGTGGTGGTGGCGGGGTCGGGGGCGACTCGCACGACACATCAGTGCCCGTGACGGAATCAGAAACAATGGGTGTTTCACATTCAAAGAACTCATCAGAAATTATAATATTATCACGCGCTTCTGACGATGACAACGGTCCTGACACAACTTCTTGCGTTGTGGTGGGAGTTCTAACTGTCTCGACTAATGCGGTCTCATGGACAGACGGTAGTGGCACAGTGACTGCAGAGTCCTCTACCGAATCCGAGATTTTTACAGAACCGTGGTATCGTCTTAACTGATCAATATGCCTATCACACTGACCTTGACCGTTAATATGAACTGAAAACATTCTACTACCCAGCTTTCTCAATACTGTACCCTTAACCCAAACCGGTTTCCTAGATACATAACACCGTGCCCAAACTTCATCACCTACATTGAATTCGCGACGACAGCCCACAACCGGTGTCTTTGGTTGCTTTTGTGGCATTATTAAATCTAGCCTACCGCGCAACTCTCGACCGAACATTAGCTTAGCAGGTGACTCATTAGTACTACAGTGAATACTGTTACGGTATTCAAATAAATATGTTGCTAACATTTCATTCAAACGATCCATCGAAACATTTTCATTTTGCGCTAATATTGCTTTGATTGACTTTTTACAAGATTTAACAGAATTCTCAGCCTGGCCATTGCTGCATGGGTGGTAAATAGGCGAATTTAAGTATTTAATTCCATTCAAATCACAAAATCGTTTGAACTCTTCGTTGCATATTTTTGGATCGTTGTCTGAAACAATAACCTTAGCTAGACCAAAAGTACAAAACAAGGTTTTTAGCTTCTGTATTAGCGACTTTGTCGTTAAATTAGTACACATATACAGACACTCCACCCACTTGCTATAGCTATCGACTACCACAAGGAAAACTCTTGTACCGACTTGCATGTAATCTATATGTATACGCTCCCATACTGAGGTTGCGCGTGGCCACGGCGCGACAGGAACGCGTGGCGGCGCGGCGCGCAGTGCGCTGCAAACGGAGCAAGCCAGTACGGCGTGCTCGATCTCCCGGTCAATACCTGGCCACCACATCTTGCTGCGCGCCAAACTCTTTGTCTTAACGACACCAAGGTGGCCTTTGTGCAGTTCGCTGACCATTCTATGTCTGAAAATTTTCGGAATAACAATGCGATGACCGCGCAACAAACAACCATCATCTACTTCAAGATCGCTTTTACATTTAAAATATGGCTGTATATTTTTGCATGTAATTTTTCGCGGCCATCCATTACGCATGTATTTTAAAACAGTCTGTAGAACGTGATCTGATAATATTGCATGCTTAATGTCTGCAAAAGATACCGGCAGCATTTCGTCATTCATAAAGTGAAGAAATGAATCACCCTCACATTCCTCGGCTTGCCCTGCATTTATCGGCGCCCGCGAAAAGAAATCTGCAACTAAGTTCTTCTCGCTACTTAAATATTGTATTTCGTAATTATATGCCGATAAATGGAGCGCGTACCTCTGAAGGCGAGATGCTGCCATTACCGAAACTCCATTTTTCTTACCAAATATAGCCAGCAAGGGTCGATGGTCAGTCTTAAGAATAAACGGCACGCTTCTGCCATACAGGTACTGGTGAAAATGTTTTACACCAAATATGATGGCAGCAGCTTCCTTATGAATTTGGCTGTAATTCTTTTCACTCGGTATGAGCGCTCTCGACGCGAAAGCCAGCGGTCGCTCGCGGCCCTCCTCGCCCTGCGCCAGCACGGCGCCCAGCCCGGCGGGGCTCGCGTCCACACTCAGCACGAGCCGCGCCTCGGGATCGAAGTGAGTCAGCACCCGCTCTGACGCCAGCTCCCGCTTGATTTCCGTGAATGCTCGTTCGTGTCGCTCAGACCAAACCCAAGATACATCTTTCTTCAGTAAGTCATATAATGGACTTAATATAGTTGAAACTCGTGGTATAAAATTCCTGTAATAATTAATTATACCTAGGAAACGTTTTAGTTCGGTTACATTCTTGGGGTTCTGGGTTTTTATTATAGCATCGACCTTCTTCGGGCATGTTTTAATACCGCTTTTATCAATGACATACCCCAAGTATGTAACGCTCTTTCTAAAGAATTCACATTTCTTTTTCTGAAGCTTCAACCCTGCGTCTCTTAATCTACCAAGTACTTGATGTAGCCTTTGTAAGTGTAACTCCTTATTTGGGGCCGTAACACAAACATCATCCAACCAACAGCTAACTCCATCTATACCTGCTAACAATGTCTCCATCGTTCGCTGGAAAATGGCTGGCGCATTGGCTAGGCCATACACTAACCGAGTATACTTGAACAGTCCTTTTGTTGTATTTATTGTTGTCAATTCCTGTGAACCGTCTTCGTCACACAAAACGAATTGATTGTATGAATCACTCAGATCTATTTTGGTATATCTCTCCCCCCCACCGATTTTTGCAAACACCTCTTCGATGCGAGGCATAGGATACCTATCAATATGCAAGTCCTTATTTAAAGTAATTGAATAGTCACCCGCGATCCTAACATTTCCATTTTCCTTTAGTACCGGAACTATTGGCGTTGCATATTGTGAGAAACTAACGGGAACTAGTATACCTAAACCTGTCAACCTTTCTATCTCCTCTTCGACCTTTGCTTTTAAAGCAAATGGTATGGGTCTTGCTTTGTAAAATCTCGGTTCAGTATTATCTTTTAAAATCAATTTAACTTTAAATTTATTAAATTTTCCTAATCCGTCTTCCCATAAAACCGCATAGTCTTTCATAAATTGTTGCACCTGATTCTCATACTCAACAGAAATTTTATTGTTATCTACTGTCATGAGTTTAAAACAAAACTTTGTCATAAAATCTCGCCCCAGGAGTGGTGGCCCACCATTTCTGATAACATAGAATTGTATTGGTTTTGATATGTTATTATACGAAACATCTAATAATATATATCCTAGGGGCGATATTTTGTGACCATTGTAGACACACATTCTTATTGAGCTATCGGTTAACGGAACATTAGAGAAATTTACCAAATAAAACTTTTCTGAGATTACCGATATTCCTGAGCCCGAGTCCAATTCCATACAATATTTATTATTATTAATTTCAATATCAAGAGTTATAGGTGAATAGTTTTCATACCTCATATTGTACAAGTGACATTCCTTACAGTCTTCACAGCCATGATCGGATTCTTCTTCGTCATTCGTCATTAAGTTATTTACACGAACCTTGCACATTTTTTTCAAGTGTCCCTTCACACCGCAAGATTGACATCGGTAACCCTTAAATCTACACTTTTCACTATTATGACTTTTGAAGCCACACACGGCACAAAGAGCACTCTGTTGATCGCGCTGGTCGTCCTTGAAGGCTTGTCCGGCAGCCGCACCCGGCCCGCTCGCGCCTGCGCCCGCGCGGCCATGTTGCTTGCGCGAGCCCGCGCCCGGCTCGCTCGTGGCTCGGTACACCGGCTCCTGCTTCACCTCGACTCCAGCTCCACTTGTCACCAACGTTTTAGCTAGTCTCGCACACTCTGCCTGCTCCGCTATCTCCAACGCCGCCGCGAGGGTCAACGTTGCAGCTTGTTGTTCGAAGAGTTTGTTGCGAACGGGGCCTTGACCCAGGCCGAGGACGAATCGATCGCGCAAAGCGCCATCCAGTGCGGTGCCGAATTCACAATAATTCGCTAGACCTCGCAGTCTCGCCGCCCAGTCACTCAATGTTTCGCCTGCTTCTCTTACCGCCCCATAGAATTTCGCCTTTTCTCCGAACGTACACCTTTTAGGTGTAAAATGCTTGTCGAGTAATATCTCCAGCGCCCCATATGTCTGCGTCTCGACACTCAATGGGTAAACCAAATTCACTAACAAGCGGTAGGTATCCTCCGTTAGGTAGGTTAGTAACACGGCACTTTTCTTGTCATCTTTGATGTCATTCGCCTTAATAAACTGGTTGAATTGTCCTTTAAAAGTAAGCCAATCCCCCGATTTATGGTCAAAATTGGAAAGATTTCCCAAAAACTACATTTTAATTTTTTATTAATTTGCGTGGGTACTTTACGGCCTCGTTGCCAGTGAAATGAAACGACCACTCGTAATGACAGCTGGTATATTACTGAGAGCAAGAAGGCAAGTTACAAGATGAGATGCAAGATAACTAATAGATAAACACATACATCACAGTTCGTCAGTACAGTCGTTCTGCTACACCCTGTGTGTTGTCGTATAGTGGAGCCGTGCGCTGTCAGTCTTCAGTGACAGCCGGCACCTGTCACCGCACTAAACGACTGCCACTACCCCCCCCCCCCCCTGCACCCCACTACCCCTAGCAGGCCATTTTTACAAGGCGACGACGGAGTTTTATCGGTTTGCGATTATAATGATTACACAGTGTGCAATTTATAACATTACGCCTGACACGCCTTTTCCCATACGTTTTACATTGAGATTTTTAACCGACTTCAAAAAAGGAGGAGGTTGTAAACTCGGTTGTATGTTTTGACGTGACAACGTCTTATAAATTGGTTTGCCGGGTGACACTTCAAGAAACTGCGTTACGCTCCGCTCACGTTATGCGCTCACAATGAGAGCGAGTGAGAGGCACGCGTCCCTTCCACTCGGGCATGGTTAGCCCGCCTAAGAGCGAGAGAGACAGACATAAAAAGTGAAAGGCACGCGTCCCTTCCACTCGAGCACAGTTAGCCCGCCTAATGAATATTCACATTAAAATTATTTTACCACTCAAAGTCGTTGTCACGTAAAACTTTCGCCCGTATACCGACTTTACAGGCAACCAATTTTTTTATAGCATTATTTATCTATTTAGGTACTATTTTATGAACCGATAAAATATCTATTCATACGAAAAGTCAACCCAATAGTTTGGTCTATTTTTTTAGAAATCAGTAATCAGTTCAGTAGTTAGGTTTCTACATGAAAAAAAAAACTGCGTAAGTACTTAGTTTAATTTGTTTTTACCTGGATGGCATTATTATATATTTTTGCCTTTCCATCACCTCGTGGTGTTTAAAGTCATTGTCACGAGGTAAATACTAGCTATATAGTGTAATAATTAATAATTAATGTGGACGTGGACCAACGAGACGGTAGGCTCGTTTTTCGTGAATATAGACGACATTTGCATACCTAGCGGGGAGGACTGTGAAGTAATAGGTAATGAAGTCGGCTTTTTTAAATTTTTAACTTGCTGAATATTTCGATTCGACTGACAAATTTGAAAGCCCGAAGTATTAAACCGCTTGCAGCACTGAGAGCTAACGCGAGTGTTAGTTGATATGGCGGAATAATCATTGTGACATAGTTGAGACAGCTCTTAATTAATAATTAATTAATTAATTGTAATATAATAACTGTGGATTACTACCTATTACGGTCCGTATTTTTCATAGCAATAAAGATGCCTAGAACGAAGGCTATGCCTAGAACAAACCAAACACTAATATATACTGTTCTGTGTTTATTTTCTAGTTGTGCATAATAAGAGTTGCGGACTGAACTGCGACAGTAAATTATTTCGACATGTAGCGGACTTCGAAAACACATAGATCGACAAGTCATTGCTTCGACTGCAAATTGTTAGACAAGACACAGCTTCGAATGACCATTACTTCGACAGCCAATTAATCGACAGACAATACTTAGACCACACACATCTTCGAATGACCTCTACTGCGACAGATTCTTTTTATTAAATCGCATGAATGTTGTCTTGGTCTTCCTGTATTTACAACAAAGCCACCCCAGAGCTTTCGTGATGATAATTGTGTGCCGAATCAGGTTCATTTCAGTCGGAATTAAACCAGCGTCGAAGTACTGACGAAGAATATCGCTTTCAATTCCGTAAAGTTCGTTAGTAAGTTTCAAAATAATGTTTTTCTACAGTCTACTGAACAGTTCTTTAGTACAGTAATATAATTTTAAATAAAAGGAAGTCACTACACAATTACAAGAATATTAATAACTTACTTAACTGCTTATTAATTTTAATAATCGTAAAATGTAGCTTGACCCAATTACACCTCATGAAGTGCTATTCAGCTTCGGGATAGGCCTGATAGGAAGATTTCTAAAATTATGTTTAGTCATACCTTCTTGATTTACACCACATACATATTATCTTCTCTATCTTTACCATAAAGTGATTTTTCACCACTGAAAGTAGGCGGTTAGCTGGAGTGTCTAGATCAGAGACTATATTATCCAATTGACTGCGCCTACGGGGGAATGCGGCTCGCCAAACGTTTGTTGTATTCGCATACGCAACCTATGTACGATGACGGACCGCCAGACAGTTTCGCAGCGGCTGATCAATCACAGCTCTCTTACCTCGTCCCCCGCCGCCCGTAAATGGTGAGTTGTGTTTCAAAGAAAAATGTATCTATGCGCTCTCCACTGGGTAAGTGCTCCCTAGTCTAGATCAATTATATTACCAGAACGCATTAGTTCCGCGTAGCCAGCCTAATCCCCGTTGTTCTACGCTGGCCACTGCCTGATATTGCAGAGCCACGATTGCCTCCTTCTGCCAGCGCATCTTGGCCTATACTTGCCCATTACGATGACCTGAAAAAGTATACATAAATACCTATACTTTCACGAAGATTCACATACGGGTTGGCTGGCAAGAACAGCAATTTCGCACGTTTTTACAGTGATTCAACTCTGAATGTAAATACCTATACTTTCACGAAGATTCACATACGGGTTGGCTGGCAACAATAGCAATTTCACACCTTTTGACGTGACAACGTCTTATAAATTGGTTTGCCGGGTGACACTTCAAGAAACTGCGTTACGCTCCGCTCACGTTATGCGCTCACAATGAGAGCGAGTGAGAGGCACGCGTCCCTTCCACTCGGGCATGGTTAGCCCGCCTAAGAGCGAGAGAGACAGACATAAAAAGTGAAAGGCACGCGTCCCTTCCACTCGAGCACAGTTAGCCCGCCTAAGAGCGAGAGAGACAGAGCGAGAGAGTATGTATGTATGTATATTTGTATATAAATACGTATGTATGTGTAAAGGTAAAAATAAAATTTTGTTAATATGAAATTCAGTGCGAGATTCTTTGTATAAATTAATGTTTTAAATATAATTCTTTGTATAAATAAATGTTTTAAATTGTTACTATTATTTCATCCTTCTTCCTACTATACGAATGAATATTCACATTAAAATTATTTTACCACTCAAAGTCGTTGTCACGTAAAACTTTCGCCCGTATACCGACTTTACAGGCAACCAATTTTTTTACAGTGATTCAACTCTGTATGTAAATACCTATACTTTCACGAAGATTCACATACGGGTTGGCTGGCAAGAACAGCAATTTCGCACGTTTTTACAGTGATTCAACTCTGTATGTAAATACCTATACTTTCACGAAGATTCACATACGGGTTGGCTGGCAAGAATAGCAATTTCACACCTTTTTTACAGTGATTCAACTCTGAATGTAAATACCTATACTTTCACGAAGATTCACATACGGGTTGGCTGGCAAGAATAGCAATTTCACACCTTTTTTACAGTGATTCAACTCTGAATGTAAATACCTATACTTTCACGAAGATTCACATACGGGTTGGCTGGCAAGAACAGCAATTTCGCACGTTTTTACAGTGATTCAACTCTGTATGTAAATACCAATACTTTCACGAAGATTCACATACGGGTCGGCTGGCAAGAATAGCAATTTCACACCTTTTTTACAGTGATTCAACTCTGAATGTAAATACCTATACTTTCACGAAGATTCACATACGGGCCGGCTGGAAAGAATAGCAATTTCACACCTTTTTTACAGTGATTCAACTCTGAATGTAAATACCTATACTTTCACGAAGATTCACATACGGGTTGGCTGGCAAGAACAGCAATTTCGCACGTTTTTACAGTGATTCAACTCTGAATGTAAATACCTATACTTTCACGAAGATTCACATACGGGTTGGCTGGCAAGAACAGCAATTTCGCACGTTTTTACAGTGATTCAACTCTGAATGTAAATACCTATACTTTCACGAAGATTCACATACGGGTTGGCTGGCAAGAACAGCAATTTCGCACGGTTTTACAGTGATTCAACTCTGAATGTAAATACCTATACTTTCACGAAGATTCACATACGGGTTGGCTGGCAAGAACAGCAATTTCGCACGTTTTTACAGTGATTCAACTCTGAATGTAAATACCTATACTTTCACGAAGATTCACATACGGGTTGGCTGGCAAGAACAGCAATTTCGCACGTTTTTACAGTGATTCAACTCTGAATGTAAATACCTATACTTTCACGAAGATTCACATACGGGTTGGCTGGCGAAAACAGCAATTTCGCCCGTTTTTACAGTGATTCAACTCTGTATGTAAATAGGTACCTATACTTTCACGAAGATTGACATACGGGTTGGCTGGCAAGAACAGCAATTTCTCACGTTATTTTATTACAGTGATTCAACTCTGCTCATCGCAGACTAAACAGTAAAGGTCGTTCCCATTTTGTTTTTCTTCAAACATGAAAGTGTCACTTTAATTTCCTAAAACTCCAATTTAACAATTACCTATCCACCCGGAAACTATTTTACTAATGGGTCGTTTCCATAGTTGAACGGTTTGAGGCTTCAAAATGATGTTTAACTTTCGTTAATTGTTTAACTGGACCCCCTCCCCTGCACATTTACAGTGTTGCAGCATCGGTTCTGCTGGTCAACGAGTTTTGAAGGAAACTACATGTAGGCATCGGACACTTTCGGATGGCACGTTAAGCTGTAGGTCCCGGCTACTATCACTACTTCGTAGTATGTAGTAGTCGTAAAACCCTTCTACCAACCCGCAATGAGCCAGCGTGGTGGAGGATGGCTCAATCTTACTCGGATCCGGGTAAAGGTCTGTGCCCCTCGGTGGGGATATTAATGGGCTGCATTTACATAGTTATTACATGTAGGAAAAAGGCAATTGTCTAACAGTGCTATCAATCAACGGTTTTCGGTGAAAATAAAACCGATCAAATGGCTTTTGAAGTCACGAATCCAAAGTTCTCATCGCCATTATTTGCCTACATCTTTGATATAACAAGTGCAAGTATAAAAAATAGAAAAAAAAAATAAGTATGTTGTATGGGAGCCCCCGTTAAATACAAATTTTATTTTAATTGAATTTTTTATTTTTAAAGTGAATAATATCACTCAATATTTTGTGAATATTTCAAGCAACTACCTGATACTATCAATATCGAGCAAAAAAACACGTTTGTTGTATGGGAGCCCCCTTTTGTATTTATTATAATTTGTTTTTTGTAATTGTTGTTATAGCGTTTCATAAGACAGCCTAGTGACAGACGGACAGCGGAGGCTTAGTAATAGGGTCCCGTTTGGCACCCTTCGGGTCCGGAACCCTAATAAAAAGGAATGATGACTGTCCGAGAAACATGGAGGAGAGTCGTCGCGGAAGATCGTACAGCACACGACAGGGCCTGGGTTCGATGCCCTGACTATAAAAATAAATGAAACGTCATGCTCCACCACCCAGTGCGCACGCACCACCAGCATCAGTACAGCAGCGACACAGCATGTGTGCCGCGCGTGTGGACGTGTCTGCCGCTCCAGGATCGGACTGTGTAGTCACGAGCGAGCATGTACCTCGGACGCTGCTTAAATCATCTGCTTGAGATGTTTAGGCCGTAATAATAATAATATTTTTTGCCATGAATCATTAAAATGCCAACGATTCACTCAAAGCTTCGTCATCTGTTGAGTGAGATGGATCTGAGGTTGAGTCAAAGTTGAAGAACCAACTTTGTTGACCAACCAGGGGGTTAAAAACCAGAATAAAAAAACACAGACGTTCGGCCCACACACGCTCTACGATTACAAACAAGAAGTAGAAACATGGTGCCCGCAGTTTATTTTCGTATATTTCAATTCAACGTCCAATTTCCATGACCTCGCCGTATCTGGGCGTTCCGAATATATGATTAAAAAGTCAAGCGTTACGAAAGGTCTTCACAATATGGTCGGTAAAAGCCAACTGTACAATCAGCAGAAAATTGGCTTTAATATTTTTCTTATTTTCAGGAGCATTACGACGAAGTTCCAACTACAATTTTGAACAGTAAATGCTGTAGATGATACCCACTAATTCACGAGTAACGAAGGTCAACTTTATAATAGGATTATTATGTAATTTGTTTATTGGATGTTGAAATGTTTGAATGTTCCGAATTGTTTTCTGTTACCACACTGTTTCATTTAAAATTTGTTGGTTATTGTGAAATATTACTTGTTATGATTATATATATGAAAATTTCATTATTTATTATTATGGTGATGGAAAACATCGTGAGGAAACCTTTATTACTTCATAGCTGCGGCGATGGGCCCACTGTCACGCAAAACGGAGAATTGAATAACTGCCTAAAAGTGGGCACAGTTGTGTCTCTGCCACCCCGTATGGGAAAAAGGCGTGACACTATGAATGAATTTCTTTATTTCCAATAAAAGATTCACATTTTGGTTAAGCCCTAGATCCCACACTAGGATTCCCTGTATCGTGGGGTCTAGTCTCTTCCAGACCATTCCAGACTATGTTACTTGATATGTCGTTCGTTTAAAGAAATTGTTATACAACAAGGTACATTTATTATACATTTGTATAGGATGTAATGAAAAAGAATAAAAAGTGGCTAAGGACTCGCCCATGAAGGGTTCCGTAGTAGCATCATACACATAATACACCTAGCCTCACTAACTCCCGAACGCACAAACTCCACGTATTCCACATTACCTCCATATTTTCACTATGTACTTATGCTATATTACACTTTGCCCCATACCCCCAACATTTTATGATTGTTTTTCTTGTTCGTTTGTTTGTTTTTAACATATGACTGGCTTTATTTATTTTTATTTTCCGATCGTTTCTTGATGTTGCCTTTGGCGCATGGCGCCACTGGTGCATAATTATGCTCTTTCGGTGTATTTACTTTTACTCGGATTATACATTTAGTTTTAAGTTTCTAGTTTTAGGAAATGGCGTGAACTGAAAACCAGCGTTACGTGCAGCTAACTGCTACACGTAACATATGCTGAGTTCAAACCATTTTGACATTTAAACCTTAACCATAAACTGTGTACTATTTTTTTATTATTATCCCTGTGTTTATTTGTCAAATAAATATATTTCTATTTCTATTTCTAGCCCAAATATTACTATTAGCCCAGTCATTAAAGAAAAAAATCTTAGATGGTGGCCGGCCATCATCATGCTATCGCACTTGCACACTATCGCCGTCTTTACTCACACACGGCCGTGCTGGCTGACTGCAAAACAAATAAGCAGTCTGAATTTGCTCTCACGCTGCAGTCGCTTGACGCGCTCGAATTCTCGTTTTACATTTTGTTACTATTGTACGGTTTTCTACTTGTAGTATGTTGAATTGAATCGTCATTTACTATCGATTTAACACTATTTAGACAGAAATTTTTCTGATTTTTTTGTTGATCCTATCAGCTGTCACTGCAAGTGCAAGCCGCCATCTATGATTTTTTTCCTTGATGACTGGGCTTTAAATAATTTTTCAACAGCAAGTAATTAATTTGTTTTTCATAGTGTTTGTATGAATGACAAAATTATCTTTGCGGTTATTAAAAACTGCTTATTTTCTTTTGTTCAAACCAATTTTCATTGAAAGTGTGTATTGAGATTACTGATGTGCCGTTCCCGGCAATATTGCCATTAGACCGGCAATATTGCCTTATACCACAGGGTGCTCATCCCATACAAATTAGAATTAGTAACTCTTCGTAAAAAAGAGATGGCGTGAGGAGTAAGATTTGTACTTTAAACGCCATGGTTTCAGTTAACATACTTCTAGGTGGCGTTTAATATTAGATAGATTTAGATTTTAGATATGCAATCACACGAGCGAGAAACAGTACTGTTCGCTATTGTTAGTTTGGCCCGCGTGTTTCCATGAAAGAGACAGAGGGTCAGAGGGGACAGTGAAAACAGAAAAGCTCTGTGTATGTTACGTGTCAGAAAGGTTTATCTGGGGGCGCGGTAGCGCCCCCAAGCCAAGTCGAGCAAAAAGCAAAACATACGGGCGCAGCAGTAACATCCTTTACAGGAAGCCATTCAGAGCATATTTGACCTACCTGTTACTCCGTTGTGGATAAAGATAGAAACCTGAATTCCCGGCGGCTAAAAGGCACCATGTCATAAGACATATTCTCAAAATTTCAATAAATTTGAACCAGTAGAGTTGAAGGTACAGCAATTCAAAGTTCCTCAATTTTGACACTCACTGACTCACTGATTCACGATCATGAAAACTCTAAAGGTTACTTCTAGCGAACCCACAAGCTTAAAATTTTGAGCATGGTTAGAGTTTAGCCTGCAAAGCCAAGGAAAACTCAAACATTGCGCAATTTTAGCCCCAATTTCATAATATATTAATTATCAATAAGCTCAGTACACGACTACTTCGATTCATTGCTATTCCCCATTAGATGTCGCTAGTCGCTATGTGTATCTTGAATCGCGGTATGGTTTGGTTCCAGCTATGATTTAAATAACCGGCCAAGTGCGAGTCAGACTCGCGCACGAAGGGTTCCGTGCCATTATCTATAAAAAACCGCAAAAAAAATGTATGGGAGCCCCCCTAAATATTAATTTAATTTTAATTTAATTATTTATTTTTTAAATAAATAATATACTCAATATATTGTGAACACTTTAAGCGTCTACCTGCTACCATTATCAATATCGAGCAAAAATGAGCAAAAAAATCACGTTTGTTGTATGGGAGCCCCCCTTAAATTAAATTTCTTTTGATTTTTAGTATTTGTTGTTATAGCGGCAACAGAAATACATCATATGTGAAAATTTCAACTGTCTAGCTACCACGGTTCATGAGATACAGCCTGGTGACAGACGGACGGACGGACGGACAGACGGACAGCGAAGTCTCAGTAATAGGGTCCCGTTTGGCACCCTTCGGGTACGGAACCCTAATAAAGCGGTTACAAAATTGTCTAATATCGCTATTCCCCATTAGATGTCGCTAGGTGTGCATTTCCTGAATGGTATGGTTAATGGCGCGGTATGGTTTGGTTTGAGGTATGATTTATATTTATATAATTCACCGCCCAGACTTGTCACAAATCGTAACATCAAAGCCACAGAGAAGAGCCCATAGAGATAGGGAGTGGGCTTTGAGAAAGTCGGTAGCTAACGCACAAGAAATAGTACCCGAAAAGAAAAAAAGGAAAGTTACCTACTTACAAAAAGAAATGAGATCCCAACAAAACATGCATATGCATATACAAAAACGCCAGTCTCGCAGCCTGCGCAGTTTATTCTACCGTAAAAAGTTGTGAGATCTAATTTTAAACCAAGTCGGTTAATTTAACCAGTATCTGTGTATGGTAGAATCTTTCCAACAACTTTATTATCGTATACTGTTAAGTACCTACCTAATTAGTTAACTAATAACATTTATAGTGATCGGATCAATATAAGACATCTTTATTTCTTCAATAATAATTAGAATAACTTGGCAATCGCGCTCAACTGACCACTCTATAGCACCCAGAGCACAAATGAATAGTATTACTCAACACAACATATCTCTAAATAAAGATAAACTTAACTAATAAGAAAACAACGAATTATTTCGGAGCGAGAGCAATAGGTACATTACGTTGCACACACGGTCCTATAGTCGACAACTTTTCTACGTGCGATTGCCAAGTCATTCTAATTATTATTGAAGAAATAAAGATGTCTTATATTGATCCGATCACTATAAATGTTATTAGTTAACTAATTAGGTAGGTACTTAACAGTATACGATAATAAAGTTGTTGGAAAGATTCTACCATACACAGATACTGGTTAAATTAACCGACTTGGTTTAAAATTAGATCTCACAACTTTTTACGGTAGAATAAACTGCGCAGGCTGCGAGACTGGCGTTTTTGTATATGCATATGCATGTTTTGTTGGGATAATGTTTTACATAAAAATAAATGTACATTTATTATCTAATATTTCCACCAACCAACGATAAAATATTCTTGTTATATTACTTATCTCATTCGTATGTGCCAAGGTCAGCACCGTATTCAAACCTACATTTCCTACGTAAAAAGCGAGCGTAAAGCCAAATACCCCAAGGTGCTCAGTATGACGTATTATGCCTCATTAAAATTTATGCCCTCATTCTAAATTTCCAATTTAATTATCTCAAATGGGCCCGACAAGGTGCAAACATCTTTTGATCGTCGACGGGAGGAAATTAAATACTAAGAAACGGAAGTAAAGTTTAAGCGAACCCGTTTTCAAATAGCTATTTTGGGAACCCTGATTCAGGCCCGCAATAATGTTTGAAATTCGTATAATATACATTTATAAGTTACTCTATGTAATATACTACGGCCGTCCGTCGTGGTCGTCGTCAACAAGTTTCAGAAGACATCATTGCATATTGGAAGTTTCTTTTACTTCTCAGATACCGTTTAAATCTACCTGTTATTCTGGCAAATTTGACATTTCACCAACATTTTTTATTCTGATTATTAGATTATTTATCTGGGTCTTGAAAGATCGCCCTAAGTATACTAGCAGAGTAGTTGCCAATTTCATCAAGAAACACTTGGCTGTCTTCCTTGTAAAATACTTAACATTTACCCGGAGTTGAGCTGTCGTGTATCAAATCAAAAAAGATCTTGTTTAAATACTTCCTTGCGCATTGCCAACATGTGCCGTTTGGCGAAAATAACCTAAAATTCAATGAATTTGGTACACGATTTGATACTTTGTAAAATCAGCCCATAGCCACATTAATAAAATATCAGCATGTTTTATTTCGACAAGACATGGTATGGTGTTGAATAAGAACCTAATTCGGTTTAATATACGTTAACTTCCCACTTTGAAAGTAATGTCTGTACGCGGCTCTCATACAAATCAACGACGAGTGTTCGGTGCTTTGTTAAGCTTGGACTTTAGCATACTTTTAGAGGAATTAAATATCAAACTATGAACAAAATTAAGGTCCATTTGCACCAAAACTACTAATTACGATTAGCGTGGAAATTAGTCTTAGTAGAGGGTTAGATAATAAAAGCAGCTGTCAAAATGTATGTTATATGACAAATGCGATTAAATGCGATTAGCGTGCCTAACACAATAAAAAATGTTGGGCCAAGTCACACTTAATGTTTTTGTAACGACTTAATAAATAACAAGAACACTAATTAAAATCGCTTGCGAAAATGTTAAAGAAATAGTGAAAAACAGATTTTATGATAACTTCGCGCTAAAATCGAGTACTTACGAGTTCTGTAATATCGGAAACGAATCTATAGAACTTTGTGAATGAAAATGACGCAGAAATATCTTGGATATAATAATGAAATGTTGGAAGAATCCTTACGTGGATATCCATAATTATATATCACGAAATCACCCTTGTTGAAATTCTGTTCAGCGATTCAAACCAGCATTTACCTGCATCAAAAGCAAGCTCATAGGCTTGAGCAGCCATTGGATTTCTTCTCTCGCAGTGGTCCAACGTAGAAAAGAGGCAAAAAATGACGCGTTCTTAGTACATTTGTAAATATCTACAAAAAATAAATACAATTATGTGTGGTTAGGTACGCGAAAAGGGACCTAAAGGAATAAAAATAGATTCCGAGATAATCGAGTTCAAAGTTCGTGTTTATACGCGGTTATTCTGACGACCGACTAGTCACATTAAACATTTTTTTTTAAATTATACCACTTAAAAATAATGTCTTTCCTGTGACATAAAAATTTGTGAATCGACCCTCGTAGAAGATCCGTAACGCTTGCAACGCTATTTGCAGCGTGCCTTAACGACGTTCGTAGCAGAGTCGAAACGCTTGCAACGCTATTTGTAGCGTGCGTAACACCATATTTCATCTCATTAATCTCATTAATTAATCTCATTCGTGTGACACAAAAATCGTGAAATTGACCCTGGGACCAATTGAAGAGAAAAGCACAAGGAATTTAAGTCACTAAAAAAAAACGAAAAAGCGTTTCCAATCCCTTTAGGTCCCTTTTCGCGTAACCACTGACGTTTGTTTTTGATTTTGATCAACACTTATAAAAAAAGGCAGAATATGGAAATCTTAAAGATTTTACTGATTCATTAACGTTAACAGTTTAGAACATATATTTTAAGACGCCAACTTGTATTCAACGTCGCTTTCGCAAAATTTCGCTTAACCCTTCAAATTCCTCCGCATAGGTAATTCAATTCCCCAGAGCACCACATGTCGAAGTTACGTTAAGTGAAGGTCCGTTTCTAACTCAATTTCCTCTAAAGTCTTCAAGTCGGAAGCTTAAGAGCGGCTCAGACAATTATGCGAAGGTCATGTTAAGTGACTGACCGGGTGAGCAGATTTGATTCTACAGGGTGTTAGGGTACGCTTACACGGGCAATTTTTCGAGCAATAATTGCCCGGCAACCTTGTTTCCACGATATTGCTTCTAACTACACCATGACGTCGCGGTATATCTAGCTACAGTAGCTATTGTTGCCATAACGCCATAAATTTATGATGTTGCCATGAGTGGCGTGACATCATAGTTACCTGGAATCGCACAATTTTAGTTGCTGTTGTAAGCGTTCCTTTACAGAAAAAAGTAGTCGTATTTCCCACATTGTATAGCGATTTTGTCTTTCTATTTTTATGCGTTATGTTTCTGTTCTATTTATGGATGGGCTGGATTTTACCAACAAAAAATTATACGAGAATAACTATCCCGGGGATCATTTGTATGACAATGACAGTTCAAAATGAGGTGATCTGATGGTGTCTATGAAAAAGTAGAAGATACTCTCGAGTAAAAGTTACTATTTGTTGGTAAAATTCGCTCTAAGAGAAGATTCGCAGGTAACAGGAGTAGGATTTTCAATGTTCAATCAATGCATCATACCTATCACTAGACCTTAATTATTATTATATACTAGCCTATTATTACTATTTTATTTTTTTTATTTGTTTTTCTTAGGTACTTGTATTATTCTTGTTAGAACCGTCTCGATATCCATATCTTACCACAAACGCCTCGGACGAGGTACGCGCCTGCGAGCCATAAATACAGGTTATATTATTATCCTAGTTATGGCAGCAGTCAACCATCATTTTTAAGTGTACCTACCATTTTTCCTTGAATAAATACTTTTACTTTACTGTACTTTAATACCTCAATGATATTTACATAGGTTTAACTACATAGTACATAGGTTTAAGTTGGAGAATAAACAATTTCAATTTTAATCTATCGCCGGTACAACAACAAATATTAAACTACACGAAAAAGTGAGGTTGTTTATAATAAATAAACGGTCAAGTGCGAATAGGACTCGCACACCAAGGGTTCTGATCACACTTGGAGAGCGTAACACGTGTAATTAGGTTTCCATATAAAAAACTAAAGTAAAATTTGCAGTTTTCAGATTTTACCCTTTACTTGTGCTATACATAGTCGGGCCATAAGTTCTGTCACATGGGTAAAATTTCGAATTTAGAATAGAGGCCACAAAAAAAGTTACGGGAATTCGAAATTTGAATATTTCAAGAAAATAAAAATACAGGTTTTCTGGAATATTCTTCATTTTCCAATAGGGAGTGGACGCGCAAAGAAGACAGAGTTGCAATAATTGCATTGCATCGTTGCGGCCACGCACCAACAGTGATTTTTAAACTGCTGAAAAATTTTAAAATTCCACTGAGATTCATTTATGGTACTATCAAACGATTCAGGGAAGATTCAAGTTTAGATGATAAACAAAGAAGCGGTCAACCTCGTACTGTTCGGACTCCAGCGGTCATCAAAGCAGTGAAGGCGCGAATCCAACGAAATCCTGTCCGCAAGCAAAAAATGTTGGCTCTGCAGATGGGACTAAGCAGAACCACTGTTAAAAGAGTATTGAATGAAGACCTAGGACTGCGTGCTTACAGAAAAAGAACAGCACATCTTCTTAACGCACGGCTGAAGAAAATCAGACTCGAAAGATGCCGGGTTTTGTTAAGGCGGTACGCAGGTAAAAAATACCGCGAAATAGTTTTTTCGGACGAAATTTTTTTTTATGTTGAGGAGAGTTACAACAAACAAAATGATAAAGTGTATGCACAGTCTATTGTAGAAGCAAGCAAACGTGTGCCACGTGTTCAGCGTGGCCATCGCCCTTCGGCATTCATGGTTTGGCTTGGGGTCTCCTATTTGGGTCCAACAGAGGTGTTTTTTTGTGAAAAAGGAGTGAAAACCAGTGCCCTCGTATATCAAAACACAGTCCTAACAAACATTGTGGAACCTCTTTCACAAACAATGTTCAATAATAGGCACTGGGTTTTCCAGCAGGATTCTGCACCGGCCCATAAGGCGAAAAGTAACCAAAACTGGCTCACGACCCATGGAATCGTCTTTATCAGGCACGAGGATTGGCCCTCCTCCAGTCCAGACTTGAATCCTTTGGATTATAAAATATGGCAGCACTTAGAGGAGAAGGTCTGCGCTACACCCCATCGCAATTTTGAGTCACTTAAAGCATCTCTGATTAAAGCAGTCGCCGATATTGACATGAATGTCGTGCGTACTTCGATTGATGACTGGCCTAGCAGATTGAAGGCTTGTATCGAAGCCAGAGGAGGACATTTTGAATAATTTTAGTGTGGTTTAAATCTGTATTTTGTACCCTTTCATTTGATATATAAATGGTTGTAGTGCGTAACTCATTGTGTCATTTATTTAACTTTCCATATGTGACAAAACTTATGACCAGACTACGTAAGACCTCGCTTTGTGCCAAATTTCATGATTGTAGAGGCCTACGGGAAGTACCCTATAGGTTTTAGGTCCATTGTGATTACTATGAAAATCCAACAATTTTACAGCATAATCAGTTATAGCGTTCGATTGCGTTGACCTAGAAGGTTTATTTTTTGACAGCTTTATGCGACTATTACAGAATTTAACAATTGATATAAAATTCAGCTTGATACGCCCACGCGTTCTTGGTATAAAAGGTCTCGACACACAGACGGACGGACGGACGGACAACAAAGTGACCCAAAAAGGGTTCCTTTTTTTCCTTTTAAGGATCGGAACCCAAAAAAGGAGTAAAGTATGTAAATTTTAATACAATAGCTCCTGACTCTTTTAGATTACAAAAATACGATATGAAGATATTCTCGTTATACGTTAGGCACTTTGGATCTTGTACGTTGATGGTGCGGAACCCTTCATGTAAGAGTCCGACTTGCACTTGATCATTTTTTATGATTGATCAAACAAAATACCTATAGATTGGGTTCGTTTAGTTTATAAGGTTGTACGACGGTTAATTGGAAGGTTGACATTTTTAAGGTCGATTGTAACGAAGGTGACTTTGTAAAAGTCAAATTGAATTGAATACTAATTTACAAATTGACGAAACCTACTGTTCTATATTGTTTTAATTTAAAGTAATAAGTTAATGTTAACTCTGTAACATAACAGTACCCAACTTAGCGCGACCGATATCCTAGCAATTACAGGCCGATCGATTACTTTCCGATCGATGCTTTACAAATCCTTTATAGGTGCCGCTGACAAAACAAATAGGACTGGAAGTGCCCTAAGAAGAAGGACAGAAATGCACATTAGGCTCACTCGGTGCTAAAACGCGCACATTACAATAATTGGCAACACAAATAATACTTAACACAACATACTCGGAACTTTGGCAAAATCTTGCAAGTGTTTTGTAAAAAGGTCAAACCCACACGTCTCCATTCATAGGTCGTCTTCGGTTAACACCTTAACCCCACAAATTGTGGCATCAAATATTCATATGTGACATGATATTGTGATGGGGTTACAATTTACTGGTGAAAACTTGGGAAAGAAATGTCCATATTCGAGCTCTATTGAATTTAACATAATACAGGGTGTAACAGAAAGGTTTAGTCATATTTGAGGGGGTTGTTAGGGAGACCATCCTGAGCAACTTTTACTATGAAGCCGGATCAGAGCAACTTTATTTTTCATTCCTCCATACGTTTCGTGCTGAGCGATCAGCTGATTTGTATGGAGAAGTGAAATGGAAATAGAAAATAGTGAAAAATAATGTTGCTCTTATTAAATGGGTTTCATAGTGAAAGTTGTTCAGGGCCCGAATTCTACTGTTCACAAGCATACGACAAGCCTGGTACAAACTTCAACACGAGGTATTTGGTATTCTGCTAAAACCGGAATCAAATTCACAAGCGCCAGCGTGAAGTCGGTCTTTGCAGGGCGGCTCGATGGCCCAATACTCAAAAGTCAAAGTCAATTTTTTTATTGACCATAAAATCATACAGATTAGTCAACTCATATTTAAACACTGGGTGAGTGTGGTGCTATGGACTCTAACAGTTTGTGGAAAAATGAGTCGGAACACAGAGAGACCTATCTATGTGAACTAGTGTTTAAATATGTATATGAATGTGTATAGTATTAAGAAACTAACATAGCATTAAGTAAATTGTGTGATACTAACGATATATGGATATTTTTTGGTGTCCGAAATAAACGTTTTATTATTATTATATCATTACGGTCAAATGCTCGTCAGTAGCAATTTATATGCCTGAAATCAATTCCGATTGTTAAATTATAAATGAATGCCAACGCCATGGACGTGTGATAGACAGTAATGCAATAATAGACTTAAATTCAAATAAAATATTAATATTGCAAACAGTTGTTGAAGTTGTGAGTTAATAACAATAAATAAATATATAGATAGAACAATAAAAGAGACGAAGTAAACATTCTTAGAGATTCTCTCTGCTCTAGTGATAAACTAAACATTCATATCAGATCCAAGTTCTATTAATATTACCTCTGAATTTGTTTGTCATCAACTGACATTGTTATGATAGGTACTTATTTTGTACCCACATCACTTAATCAAAAAAAAAGGAAAATGTAAATGTAGCCATTTCCCCACCAAGAGGCACATGCCTTTACCCGGATATGAGTAATATTCAGTCACACACCACCACGCTCTGGCTCAGTGCGTGATGGCGGAGGGGTTTTCCGGCTGAAAATAAATAGAGTACAAAAAAACTATTACGGGAGTGTAACTGAAGTAAGTTCTCCCGCGAATTGTGGCCGTGATTCGTAGAAAATCCGGCGAGCACACATTACGGGGTACGCTTCCCCAGGATTTATGTTTGAACGAATAAAAAATGCATAGGATGACTTTGTTAGGGCTCCTTCATACAAATTCCAAATCATTTTATAGCAACATTGTGGTCGTGAAGGTGTAAAAGTAGGAAGTCGACATCGGACCCCGTAAGGGCACTGTAAACTAAGTTACCTAACACAAACTAAGGATTACCACCACCTGCTGTCGGGGCTCCCATACAACAAACGTGTTTTTTTTTTGCGGTTTTTATAGATAATAGTACGGAAACCTTCATGCGCGAGTCCGACTCGCAATTGGCCGGTTATTTATTTTTTATTTGCTCAATGGTTCTGATCTTCATTTCTAACGCCTAAGCTAATAGACTTGTCTCTTATCCTGAGTTGCACGAAACCATTTTGTAATTTAAGTTGTATAATTTATTGGCCAGAATCTCATAGGATTGCCATTTGTTTGTAACTTCCTTTAATCGTAGTGTTTAAAAACTGCGTTAGATCAATGTAACTACAAACCAAAAAGGAACTATAATAATCCAGATTCGAAATCTAGAGAAGATACACCACTGTTAATATTCAAATTGATGTCAGCACACATAATCTTCACCTTGCTTCATAAACTTCGAAAACTTACCCGACTTGTATCGGTCAATGTCAGTGTGCAAGCGGCCTTACTTGACATAGTTGCAGGTGGGAGGAAGGGTTTATGTTTACGGTAGTTGTACGAGTAACTAGGACCAAGTTAAGTTGGTTTTGCGCAAGTTTCCTTACTGTGGAACGGACTATATCCTGAAACTTTGTGCCGTTATTGTTGTCATGTTAATGTTCCCGACCTATGACGCTATTGGAAAGGATATTGTCGGGGATTTTCTAGACGTAAAAGATCCTCTTTGGGATTTTCTTGAATTACTTGTTTCAGTTTATGAGTGCTCAGCTCACGTCTATTGACAATATTGTATAAAGGCTTTGTAGGTTACGCACTCGGTGTTAATTATAATTTGTGTTCTATAATCATCAAATTACTTTAGAAGTCACACAGGGAACCCACTTATAATAAGTATAACTTATTATATATCTACGTCGTCACAAAACAGGTAAAGTAAAAAAAATCGGTTAAGTGCGGGTCGGTATCGCACACGAAGGGTACCGTACCATCGTACAACAAATCAAAAGCACTCAAAACAATAAAAAAAAAAAATACGCGTGTAGCACCGTACACGTGTTAGAAGTAAAACTTCTGTAGCTAGATCATTAAGTGGTACCTGTACTATACACCTATACCTACCTATACTAAAAGAGATTTAAATTTCCAATTTTGAGATCCAATCTCTGCTTCAAGTTACTTTTAAGTTTCAGACGTCCGATTATTTGAAATTATTTTATACTTGTACTTACTTTTAATACGGCATGTCATTTATTTCCCACCATTCCTTATCTACAATTTGTCGCGCTCGTGGTGATATACTTAACTCATTCAATAGTGTCACTACTATTTGCATCCCGCTCAGATTATATACCATCTGACGTCACGTCTTTAAGCCGTCTCGCTCAAATGTATGCATTGCTTTGCTTGTTTTAGAAATCCATATCAACCCGTGTGACATTGATGAAACTCTTTTCTTACAAACTGTATGGATCGCATCGCACAGCTGTCAAACATAAGTTCCGGTTCCAACAAAGAGGTTGAACGAAGTAGTTTGAGTCATGCTAGTTGGTTTTGTTTGTCCATGGTTTGTCCCAGCCAGCGGCGGCGGCGGCGGCGGCGCCATCTTGGCCATACCGGAAATCAAGAACTCGTGGAAGAATGCTTAAAATATTTTTTATTTGTTAACGTTTCATCAGGTTTTTCTCTCACTAATTAACATTCTTTATTGTACGAATGTATTATTATCTTATCTGATTAGTTAAAAACCGTGTTGAAAATAGTTGCGGTTTTAAAAGTCTTCAGCCGACCCTGACGTCACCGATTCCAATTTCCGTTACATTTCTTAGCCACTCGTGATAGCACCCGGCTAGTAGCAATTGAAAAGCAAATATATGAATAACCCACAGTTGAGAGGTTAAATAAATTTAACCCCCGTGCCCTAAGAAGTTTTACTTCAAAAATAAACAAAAAGAAAATTTAAAAAGCTTATGCCTTCACGAGATTTGAACCGACGACCTCCGGATTGAGAGTCTACATCATACCGACTGAGCTACCACAACCATGTGGGTTGACGCGAAATATGCTATCATATTTAAATGTGTAGTATATGTGTCTATGACATGGTTGCTATGACAATAAATAAACAGTTTCAGTCAAGATCTCCATTTTGAAATGCGTAAGTGTATCTAAACACGTCTCTTGTATCGGGGCCCCCTTTAATTTGCAATATCTCTCGTATTTCAGTATTTGTGGTTGGTGCGGCAACAGATATACACATTCTGTGAAAATTTCAGCTTTCTAGCTATTACGGTTCGTGCAGACGGACCCGGTGACAGACAGGACGGACGGACGGATGGACGGACGGACGGACAGACGGACAGCGAAGTCTCAGTAATAGGGTCCCGTTTGGCACCCTTCGGGTACGGTACCCTAAAAAAGAGTTAGTTAATCTCTAAGTTTTGTTAGCGCTTCTAATTTTATACAGAGAGTTTTTCCCTTCACTTTTACTACTCATCCCCATTTTATTGTAAGATCGTGGTATTTTTAGAGAATTACGATTATCTAGACATATCTATCTGTTGTTCCAGATTCTCATGTCATGTCACGGAAGTTGGTCGAGGAGCCTCAGTTCGAGCATCCCATAGGAAATCATACATTCCACATCGGTAGGGAAGCCACCCTTGGCTGCTCCATCACCAACTTAGGAAAGCATAAGGTAATTCGATCTTGTTATAGATAAATATCGTACTATCTTTTTAAATAACGCATAGACCATGCATAGACATTTTTCTAAATAAGAGTATTAAATTAACGAGATGTGAAATTCAGCATTTTTCAAAGTCAAAGTAATTATTTTTTTATTCACTATTTCTGGATAGGAAAATTTTGTAATGACATGTTGCACGACAGCACTTTCTATGAGGTCTGTGCGGGCAGTGGAATCCAAGAAGTTCCTGCAAACGCGTGCAACTATTTCCCCCAAGAATAACTGAAGTTCACCGTCGTCGTCGTGTCATTGTCATTGAACTGCCATTTTGCTAGCAGCAAGGGGCCAAGTTGCTGGGATTGTCTCCGTCTTGCGAAAGAAGCCATTCCTGTGCAGTCCACTTTGTAGATAGAGTCCGTGAAGAACTGTATTTTATTGAGCCAGACAATCTCGCTGGGAGCAGTTCGCGCCGGGATATCGTTTACTAGCGATTTCGGGACTTCGAATAGATTTTTTTAAATCTTGATTTATTATTGGTTGGGTGATTTGATGACTTGAATATGGATAATCTTGTTGAGCTAGTCTATCCTTTATCATTATATAACACTATGTAATAAACATTACGTTGTAGCGGTAAGATTGCATACCAAGTACGTAAGCTGCTCCAACATAAAAGTTATATTTGTAAGTGCTTCTTCTTGTCATGGTTGCAAATAAATCAATCATTATTTTAGTCTTGTCGTTAAATATTCGAATGTGCTACAGTATAATATTGCATTTAGTTGGTACATACCAGCTTTAAAAAATCAAAAATAAACGAAAGGAAAACGAATCACGCCTCGCCCCTCAAATTGATTTGGAGGGAGCAAAGTGCTGCATTTAAATTCGCCGTCACGTACACTTTTATTGTGAGGCAAAAGTTACAATCGGCTCAGTTGCATAGTAATAGGCGCCCGAGAAACGTTGTGTAACATTTGGATTGGCAACCCTTCTAGATTGCGAAAGAAATTTACGAAAAGTGTAACTGTGAGCCCTGTTCCAATTCATTCAGTGTGTAGCGATATTACGATACGTGCGGAACTGAAACGTTTTCATGTAAGAGTATAAGTGATGGATAGGTTCCCATGAAACGAACGTCCCTTAAACTTTCGTGTTAGATAGTCAAGGTATATACAATGGACGCGGGCAAGGACTTAGTTGAGTGGCGTGTACGTGAGGGGATCCAATACTTATTCAGTTGGTAACGGAAAGACTGATGATTGAATACTATCATAGACATTCCGAGGTTGGTGCAATTAAACATTATATCCGTTGAATACTTCTGACATCCTCGATATTTTTTTCATTACAATTGCTTTGGTTCCTGCATAACATGTGGTGTGTCGTGAAATTAAAAATGAGAGGTATAATATGGCAAAAACGTCAGTGTGACATAGCTGAGACGACCCTCAGAGATGAGAGTGGTTTTATTACGGGCCTAAGTACCTAATTGTTTAAAATAAAATAAAATAAATAATAATAAAAATTCATGCTATATTAGTATTTATGCCTCACACACATTCTCAGTACCTACTTTTCGTTACAACAGCAATAATCGCTGTGTTCGTTCGGGCTTCCGCGGGCTGACTCTATAGTATACTTACACGCAGGTAATGTCATCATGAATAATAAAACGTGCAGGCGTCGAGGGCCGGACCGGGAGATTAACGCGGGACCTTTAATTAGAAAAGTTGCTGCGAAGCTCCGTTCTGGAGTTTGTTGGAGCAACTTTGGCACGTTATGGGTTAAGGCTGCATTAGAGGCTAATGTGTTAGTTTAAACAAATGTCAGTGAAATCCACGATTGTTCCTTTTTTTGTCTAGTTTGTTTGAATGTGAATTCTGACGGAATAAATCAATAATTGGGTGAAAACTGTAAACTCACGCTAGGCGCATTCACGATTGTACCTTAGTATGACATGAGAACTGTCAAATTGTATCTAGATTTTGTAAACCAAGTTTGAAACTTTCCGACCTCAATGCAGTGCTAAAAGTAGGGGAATCATTTATTACTGTTATAAACCGCTAGCGAACCATAACGTCAAATTCTTTGCATGTTTACTTTTCTACCAGACGAGCTTTTTTCCAGCTACTGCCGCATTTCTCCTTCGAATCTCAGTTTGAAGCTCACGCACGGTCATCAGAGAATAAATTTTATTGTTCTATTTCGTATTATAAAGCACAAAAATCGAAACCCTATACTTGACACTGATGTAAACAAGGTACGGTCACCGAAGCGCCATCTGAGTTTTAGCTTTCAGTTTTCCTCCTAATTAATTCCAACGTCCTATTAACATACTACAATAAACACTAGTCTTCACTTATTATTTTTTTCGAAACTTCCAAAACTTGTTTTTTTTTATTTATTTATTTACTGGCATCTAATTACAAACAGAGTTTCATTTATTTATTTATTTATTTATTTATTTATCCACATATACACAATCTTTACAGGCTTAACCTAATGTGATAGTGTAGTACCTATATTATTACATTTATATTGCACACATTATAATATTTATTACATTTAATATTTCATATTTTATAGCATATTAAAGCCAGTGCTACCCTTGTTAATTCATTCAGAGCGCAGGAGAACAGATCTATCTCATCCGCTAGCTATCATGTTCAGAGTAGAGAGTGCGCGTGTGAGCGGCGATTTGCCCAGCAAGTTAGTACGGGCGCGTGGCACAGCCAGCAATGGCGGGCGCCGCCGCCTTCGCACGTATCCATTTGGTACGCACAGACCCACTCTCTGCAGAATATCCGCGTTGGATACTTTGCCCCGTAATATTTTAAAGACATACGTCACTAGGGCTAAATCCCTTCTTACTCTAAGTTCATTGTACCCAACCATACCTAGAATAAATAAAGTTGGGTACATCAGCGGGTAGAACGGGTAGACCCCATACTGCCTCTTATATAAATATCTCACAAACTTATTTTGTACTTTCTCCAACATGTCTATATACTTTTTTTCATGCGGAGCCCAAACAATCGCGTTGCATTCAAAATGACTTCTCACCAACGAATTGTATAGTGCAATGATGGCTTTGATGTTTTTGAAGTTCTGTACCCTTCTCAGTATAAAGCCTAAGTTCCGAAACGCTTTTTTGCAGATTTTAAGTATGTGTTCATTAAATGTCATATCAGCCCTTAGCGTGACTCCCAGATCTTTAACTTCACTGACTCTCGTCATCGGCGTCTGATTCACTACATAGTTGTGCAACGTAGGAGTGTGCGATCGAGTAAAACTAATTGTGACGCACTTAGAGGTGTTGAACTGCAACTGGTTTCCTGCACTCCAGGCCACTACTCTATCTATGTCCCTTTGTAGCTTTCCACAGTCCTCAATACTTTTTATAGTGCGTGATAGTTTGAGGTCATCCGCGAATAAAAGGCATTTTGCGTCCTGGACTACCTTGGGAAGATCGTTTATCATTAATATGAACTGTAATGGACCCAGATTGCTGCCTTGGCTTACTCCTGACTTCGTGAAATATGGTTCAGATCTAAATCCATTATACTCCACATACTGCTGTCTATCTCTCAGATAACTCGCAAAATATGCGAGTAGATGTGGAGTAAAACCAAATCCAGCTAGCTTCCTCAGCAAAACATCATTGTCGACCAAGTCGAATGCCTTCCTGAAATCAAAATAAGCCGCGTCGACTTGCAACCCGCTGTCAACTGCTGGCACTACTTCCGCCATGTAGCTGAGGAGGTTACTGGTGGTGCTCCTCTCCGGGCGGAATCCATGCTGGGCATCCGACAATTGCGGACTCACATGTGCGAATATTGCCTGGTAGACAGCGGATTCCAACACCTTTGCTGGAGTTGAAAGTACAGCTACAGGTCTGTACTCCTCAACTCTTGGCCCTGCTCGACCTTTGGGAACCGGGACCACCCGTGTTCTCTTCCATCTGGCTGGAAACACCGCTGTACTTAGGCTCTGGTTAAATATGTGAAGTAGTGGCTCGGCTAATACGAATTGGCAATCCCTGATGATGTAGGGCGGGATGCCGTCTGGTCCTGCTGATCTCTTCGGCTTGAGTTGCCTCAGTGCGCGCTTTACCTCCTTCAGTTGCAGTCTCTCCACGTGTACTCGCGCCGCTCCGTTAGCGTCCCCAGCCTCTACTTGAGCTGTCTCCACATTTAATACTGCAGTTTTTGGGCTATATACCGAATAAAAATAATCAGCAAACTCTTTTGCGCACCGTTCTCCAGACAGAATTTCATGTACTTGATTACCACTTAAACCACTGAGGTTTGTGTGTGGTGTTTATCTACTCCTTATATAGTTTTTATGTTTAAAAATAAGTAATGTAGGTAGGTATAATTCAAATTCAAATAATTATGGCTATATATTCTAGTTTTCGGGTATAGAGTGTGCAATTCTCAAGTTAATTCCCTTGTAATCTTGTTACTTGAGATAAAGTGGGAACAGAATAGGGAACCTTTTATTTTATTTATTTTTTATTTGATGTTGAGTAAGCTCTTTACAGAACCCATAACCAAGGAACACGGTTTAAACCGTTACCTAATTATTAAGATATTATCTATCTGATATCAGTAATCTAGAACACTAGGTATACTTGCTCATAATTACATTTTATAAAATGGTATTTTCTTATCTACTTAATGATAGACCGTCCAGAGTCCTGCCAGCAGGACTTTGCGTACTACCGGTAGGACGCAATGTTTTTGGTTATATGAGGCTTTCTAAGTCTGCTAGCAGGACGCAATTAACTGACATGCATAGTGCGTCTTTTTCTGATTCAGCGAGTTTTTGAATCGTGTTTCTACGATTAGTCTGGCCGAGATGGCGACGAGTATAACACGTGGAGTCCGCGTTCGCGTCAAAGCCACATATTTTGACGAAATTGATGGCCAGAAAAACTGGAGTCGGAAACATTTTGGTGATGACTACGATATTAGTTATTGTTGGGGTACAGGCCCCCGATTTTCGCGCTATCGCGATCATCTCCCCAGTCGAGATATCGGTTTTGATACGGCCTAAATCCGTAGAAAACAATCTCGACTTATATTTATTTCGATCCAAAACGGGTCGAAATATCTCGGTTGGTCGAAAGGCTAGTCGTAAGAATAGCTTTTTCTTGTCTTTGATAGAAATTTCGGTATCTCAAAATCGATATTTCGACCATGGTCATGATCTCGCTAGCGCCAGAATCGCCCCGCAGGACAGGAAGAAACTGCTTTACTTACCACATCACGAGTGGAATCCCTGCATGACATAATCATTTTCTTGTTTATTTTTCTACCCCGTAACCTCTAGAAGCGCCCGCGTCTATTTCTAGATACAAAATACAAAATGTTTGTCACCCCTGCCTTATTCTATTACGCTCGAAAGTCAAGTACTGCTGGAAGGACAGCTTCTGATATCCATATACAGTCCACAAAATATTGCGTACTGCTGGCAGGACGCACGTCCCTAGGATTGTCCTTCCACGAGCTCCTTCCAGCAGGACCAGGGCTTGGACGTTCTATCATTAACCTTAACCGTAATATTCATGTACTTCTTTATGTAGTATATTCAGTTGATTAGTAATATTATGATTTATTTATGTTTTATTTTTCTCTTACCTGAGCACATAGGCCTACCTGTTCTGTATTTTATTTTTCTCTGTCCATCCTGGGTCTGCTGGAAGAGATCTCTCTTTAGAGATAAGCTTACCTTTGTAAATTACTTCTCTGTATTTTCTGTTTTTTGTCTTTTATGTGCAATAAATATATACGAAATATACGAAACCTTTTTATAATGGAATAACAAAAAGTACTTATTAAGTATAGGAAAGTTGTATTCGTATGCGTTGACCCATGTCATAGATGAACCAATGATATAGATAACAAGTAGATAACACATCAACACATCCCAAACCCTATCAAGACCCCAATACAACCATCAAATGGCGCACCGACCGCCTCAATGAGCTAAGTTCAATCAAAAATTCATAGCCTACGCTGAACCCACTCAGTTTTCCTGCTCTCACAAAAGATCCCACTTCTCTTTACGACTTCACGGTGGCGCGCTTGGCTCCACCACCCTACATGACGGCCTTACGTCAAAGCTAATGCGAGCGCCGTAATTCGAGTAACTAAGCTATAAACAACATGTAATTGCTAGCCGGAACAAGTTACTGCCTACCCCACATAGCCACGCCAATTAAGCCCCTTGCAAGGAGGCAATTGGGGCGAAAATCCAGAGGATTCCATGGTCAAAATTGGCAGGTGAAACAGAAGTGTTTGGGCATTTCGATCGTTAAAAGCTAAAGGTACGGAAGACGGCGTAGAGTTAAAGATACAAAGGGAAATGGATTGTTTTAGTTGAACGCATCTGGTTATCAGCTTCGGTCGTGTGACAATAATCTTTTGGCAACAGATGAATGCAGAAGCCCCTTGGAAAACCCCTGAGCTCTTTGAACAGAGGGGCTTATCTGCACGTTGACGCAATACAATGTCAATATAACAGCTGGGGAGAACGCCAAACACTATATATCCTGTTGATATGTCGTTAGTAACGTATATCCACGATTGAGCTTTATTTTTGTTGTTTTGAGAGGGTTGTGCTGATGTTCTTTAGGTTCACATGGGTGACTTTACTTGTTGCGAGCTACAGCCATTCTTTCTGAAACGACACAAAGTTTGTTGTCACCTTTATAGGTTGAGTTGCAGTCAGTTAATAATATGTAACTCAGTAATACTAATAATAATATCGCGAGCCGCCACATACGCTGGAGATGATACAATAAAACCTATTTAATGAATCGTAAATATTAGATATCTAATAAAGTAACTCGGCATTTTCACGAGCCCTAATATAATATATCTTTATAGGCGTCATATAACCCTTAATATTCCGGCGGAAATATGATTATCTCCTCATACAAACACTTGGTTATTAAGCCGAGCGTTTTGGGGTTAATTTCGCGTGTTTGTATAGGAGCTTGTTTAATAAACGGCGTTATTAAAAACCAAAAAATAATGTCAAGCGCCATGTTTTATTGTTGTTATTACTTACACTTTATACTAAAATACATAGAGGCACATTAATTGATCATTAAGGGAATCGGGCTATTAGCAACTGGTTACTAAAAGCTTTTCTTTCATCACCTGGTTTCACCTTTTCTCAAGCATGCTGCAAAATAAAGCAATACTGCCACAAATCAGTCTTGAGCATCTGTGTCTACCTTTTATATCTCTAGAATATTGGTAGCAAACATTTTCGTTTTAACCAAAAATTCGGATCTGAGTAATTTCGTTGTACAAAGAGGCCTTTTAATAAGATTAGCTTTCACTGAAAAGGAAAAGCGTAATATTTCACACCGAGTATTGCTGACTACATAGACAAAAAAAATATCTGCACATTTTCGGAACAACGGACAAAAGTCGCTTCACAATCTTTGTTTTTTCTTGACTTATACTTAGAGTTAAATAAAAACGCGGGTCGCGCGATTACACCCTATTAATAACGTCAGATAAATAAATTAATGTTACGTTATCCGTCGTGTTTTTCGGGCTCTCTCCGCGCTTACATAAAAGGCTGTCATCACAATTGCTTATAAAATTAATGGTACCTGTCAGAATTTGTTGAGAGCGCTCCTGCAGACGTGGAGCCCTATACAAAGCATCGCAGGCCTAAAACGCCCATCATTCACGTGTACCAACAATGCAGCAATAAAATGTACAGGAAATAAAGGGGATCCTACTACTTCCACCTAAATGTTTGTACACGAATAACAGGATAAGATTTATGCGCTACTATCTACACAATTGTCATAAGTAATGCGGATAATATTTTTCGTTGGAGAAGTAACGTTTACCAAGTATTTTCTGTGAGAGAGATGTCTGTGAAATATGGTGGTAGTGATACATTGGGGACGGACGGGATGAACTATCAGCAGAAATTGCTTTGAGAAAATATTGGATTCTACTAAGTATGTGGTACAATTGATCAGGGAAGTTTTGACAGAAAATCATGACATTTATTCTTCGATCATACATTACCATTAGGAAGGTAGAATTAGGTAATATAATCGAAGCATTTCTTAGATAAAAAATATTCTTACATACCTATTTCTTCCTTTCCTTTTCCTTTTCCTAATAATATTTCATGCCTGACAGACTTTTTAAATTATTTAAAAATCATCTCTTGCCTTACGCCAATCATACATTGAAAACTATTACAATAAAATGTCAAAGATCCAGCCTAGTGTGTAGCTGCTGGTAATATAATTATGTACATGATTCATGATTAGTAAGTAGGTTCAAATGTTCAATTTTAAGTGAATCTGTAACCTTTTTGATAAATAAATAAATTGATTGATTGATCTTCGTACATGATTTTCAATAATTTGCATATAGATTAATGAATGAATAAGCCATGCATCTATAATACAAGTCTGTGAAACCATGTAATTATATTTACAAAACTAGGTATGTGGTTGTAGGCCTACAACATTCTACAGTTGATATTTTACTCAAGCATCAGTAAAATTAAATCTGCACTCCGTGTCCAAAATACTCTAGTTTGATGTATTGCCGTCAGTACTTGTATGGTTAATGTTAATGATAAAGAGTCTTTACACCTGAGCCAAATGAGATATGGCACTCACGGTAATTTATCGAATATTCACATGGCATCACGTTAAGGGGAACGAGATCAGTGTTCACGAAACTTTACAATATTTTACGAGACAAACACACCCCTACACAGATTCCCACCCCATCCCCATATTAACTTTGAAACCGGTAGTTATAAATTACCCCCTTTTTATTTTATTTAGATTGTGTAAGTTCACTACCATATGTTTGGCCTACAAAATAGAAGCCTTTAATTGGCCTATGTCTAGTATAAGTTCTCTGCTTATATTATTTTGATTTGTGCTGTAGGCTTTGATAAATAAATAAATAAATAAATTTTATATGACGAGATAATCCAAGCCTTTGTTGGTGAGTAGTTAAATGTTTATGTAACCAATTTTGTTTTATGAGTAAATATTTACACAACTAATCCTATCAGTTTCGAAAATAATCTATATAAATATTCCTTTGCTCGACCATGTATTGTATAGCCTCACTCACTTAGTATAGCCGCAACATTTATAAATATTGAATGTTTACTTAGTACCTTAACTTATGATAAACTAAATGCAATTAATAATAAAAACAACAAATACAATATTTTCAATAATTTACTACATTTAAATAAACCTCGTATAAAACCAGTTTCATCACCAGGTCTCATCAGATGAAATTAAAAGGTCTCAACACAACGAATCTAATGATGAGCCTAAACTCGATGGGTTTCCTATAGTAACCATCCCAGGGTTCCAGCTTCCACCTTCGAGCTTCGCACTCCATCAGCAGATCAGCTCGATACTACAATATTCCCAAAGGACTTGTTACACTTGTCACAACAAACCAATGAGCCCAAATTCGACGGGTTTGCTAGTAAGCATCATAGGGTTTCCGTTCCCACCTTTGAACTCCATCATAAGATCAGCTTGTTGAAACCATAAGAACCAGCTCCAAGAAATCTACTTTCGAATAAAAAACAACATTCAAATCGGTTCTCCCGTTAAACCTCATGAGTCCTACAAAGCCTCTAACTGCACATATGAATAGAATACGTAAAATTGTTTGCAATATAATTCCTCCCTTCGAAGCAACTGTGTCCATTTCAAAAGCATTTCTCTTTAACAATGCACCACTCGTATTTGCATTCGGTTGTTCCTCGAATCTTCTTGTATTTAATTTAGTCCGAGGACGTGGGTCGCAATCGTTTTGAATGCTAAGCAGTGCGCATTGAGAATACCTCGCTGAAGAAACTTCATCTTTTGAGTGTTTTGTTTATGTTGGCTCAGCCTTCGCATTGGAACAAAACCTTGATTTGGTATAACTTATGTAGGTACTAAGATGTAGAATAACTTCAATGTAAAACAGAGGCAGAGAAATTGAGAAAAACGTGGTGGACACGCACGATCACATTATTTATGTAGGTATCTCTCAACAATGCGATAACTTTATGACGCTGTGTTGACGAAGCAGGTACAAAAGTGACGATGTTGTGACCCTAAATCATAAATAAATTATTTACCAGGTGGGCTGGCTCCGTGCGGAGGACCAGACGGTGCTGACGATGCACTCTCGCGCGGTGCTGGGCGCTCGCTACTCCGCGAGTGTGGACGCGCCGCGCACGTGGCAACTGCGCATCCGCCCGCTGCGCGCCGAGGACAGGGGCTGCTACATGTGCCAGATCAACACGCAGCCGACGATGAAGTGGCAGATCGGCTGCATCGACGTCTTCGGTGAGTGAACATAGCTCCTAGACTGGCATGCCGCCCTAGTACTTTACACATAATAATTCGTGCCAGACCAACACGCAGCGGACGATGAAGTGGCAGATCTGCTCCATCGTCTTCGATGAGTGGACATAGCTCTTAGGTTGGCATGCCGCCTGCTTTACAGCTTTGCTTTTGCTGGTGGAGTATGGCATGTGCCAGAAGCCCAATCACGAACGCTTTTCGATAGTTTTCTATCGAATCTTTGTTCGTGATTGCGCTACAGGATCAACACGCAGCCGGCGATGAAGTGGCAGATCGGCTGAATTGACGTTTTCAGTGAGTGATTAAAGCATCTAGGTTGGTATGCTACCTTACTTACACAACACATGTCCCAGATCAACATGCAGCGAATGAAGTGGCGGATCGAGTAAAAGTTTTTGGTATGGATTCACAGCTCTTCACTAGTCATGGTAACCTGTATTTGTAATTTGTATATCTTCCGCTGTTTTGCTTTGGTAGTAAGGTAATAGTTTGCACTTTGCGATGTTTCTTCCCTTACGGTGCAGAAGCAAGTGAGGATTAAACTTAAGTTTATTTAATATTCAAGGAATGTTATGTTATGTTTTCTCTCGGAAATAATTACACAAAATTTAATACTAAAGCCAACGTCAAAAAACTTTGCATGTAATAATTTTTACATGACAAAACCCAAAATCTCCAAGTATACACCCCCGCCCGTTGTAACAAAGAAGTGTTTTGTAAGCAAATTTTCAATTCCGTTGAAAAGTTCCCGCTAACATTTGTTCGCGAAATTAAACAAGGGTCTGGCTGGGTGTAAAGAACTTAAGTATATCACAAAGAAACAAACTGTATTAGTAACTTATAGAAGAACTCGAGCGTAAGCATTAGCTGGCGAAACTCCAAGTAAATTCTTCCAACGATTCTTTTAAACGTACCTATTATGCAGAGAAAAGAAGACTCGGCTTATAATGAGTAGAATCAGGTCGAACCCGACTTTCGAAGCGTTTTCAAGTACTTACGCGAAAACTTTTCAACAAAACTCAATATCAATGAAACGTCTCCAGTGGGACGTCGAAGCGGGAATTTTTCTTTGTGGAAATAAATCATCTCAGGAAAGTTCCTGTTATTCGTTTCTGTCGCTCGTCGCGTCGCGCCTCGCGCCGGGATCGAAACTTAGTTGGCCTGTGTCGAAATTAATTCTGAATTCTTTTTACCTTTGAAGTTTAGAAGTATGGATGTCTGAATGTGATTCCATTCGTGCACTCGCTTATAAAATTTGAATAAATATTTTATTAATTTATTACGTGGGCAAAATACAAGTACTAACTTGTTGTTCAATTAGCGCCTTTTATAAACAACAAATGAATTCCCCGCATCGTCATGTTTTTCCCATATGGAGTGGCTAAGGCACAGTAGTCCCCACGTTTAACCAGAAGTTATTCGATAGTTTCTTTCTCCCTAGTTCCACCAGACATCATAAACGAGGAGACGTCAGCCGACGTCTCCGTCCAGGAGATGGATAACGCGACGCTGCTCTGCAAGGCCAACGGTCACCCACCTCCGAAGATCACCTGGAGACGAGAGGACCATCAGCCGCTGCTGATGAAGAGGAATGATGGAAGGGAGTTCCAGAAAGGTGATATTAGATGGTCCGATGACTTGTCCGATGGCGAGAATAGCAGGGAAACAATGGCCGTTGGAGCACTGAGTTGAATGGCATGTACATAAGGAGGCCTAATAATCAACAATAGGTTCCTTGATAGGCTGATGATGATAATGATGATATTACAACCTGCCTAGCAGTAGTGATCCTTTACAAAGAACATAATATGTAACAAATTCTAATCACAATTTACTGAATGGCAACTGCGAAATATGTCAAAATAATGATACACAAGAAATGAGTCCCTGGTAGGGAGGACGGACAGACGGACATACGGACGGATAGACGGACGGTCAACGAAGTAATCTTATATGGGTTCCTTGTTTTAACGAGGTAAAAATCTCCAAGTATGATATGATACTTGCACTTGATCGCTTAGTACTTTCTAGTTCAAATAAATCAAACAATACGAATCAAGCAGCTGTGAAATTGTTGGATTTCATACTAGTCGCTTGGGACTAAAATGCTCAAAACCTTTATAAGCACCTCCTTTGGTTCTTCCCGATGACCTAGAATCATGAAATTTGAGACAAAACAAAGATAAGAACGAAGAACACAATTAAGGAAAAAAAAACAAAAGCCGCGAATTTTTGGTTGCTTAAAAAAAATAGGTTTGGTCGGACGGAACCATCGTTACGCCGCAAGTCCAAATCGCACTTTGCCGGTTTTGTATAAAAAAGATTATTATTTGATCAAATTATTATTTTATAGAAAAATAATGAATGTAATAGCATTTTTTTAGATTTAATAAGATTTTGAATGCAAAACGTATTTCTCGAATACTCGAGCTCTCGATGAAATTTTTCTCGTCTCGACTAGGGCTAGGTTTCTCGAGTTTTCTCGAGTGTCGAGAGTCTCCAGCGAAAACCTTAATAGATATAGACTTATAATTATATCGTTTCGCTTCATATCATTTCTGTGTGTGCAGTGGAGAGCTACGTGGGCAGCGCTCTGCCGCTGTGGCGCGTGGACCGCCGGCAGATGGGCGCGTTCCTGTGCATCGCGTCCAATGACGTGCCGCCCGCTGTCAGCAAACGCATCACGCTCAATGTCAACTGTAAATATTCTACTACTACCTACTCTACTACTAATATTGTTACTACAAATACGATAGATGGGCGCGTTCTTGTGCATCGCGACTAATGACGTGCCACCCGTTGTCAGCAAACGCATCATGTAAGTATACTCTACTACTACTACTACTACTCTACTACTACTATTGTTACTACAACTACGATAAAAGGGCGCGTTCCTGTGCATCGCGTCTAATGACGTGCCGCCCGTTGTCAGTAAACGCATCACGCTCAATGTCAACTGTAAGTATAGTCTATACTACTACTATTCTACTACTACTATTGTTACTACAACTACGATAAAAGGGCGCATTCCTGTGCATCGCGTCCAATGACGTGCCGCCCGCTGTCAGCAAACGCATCACGCTCAATGTCAACTGTAAATATTCTGCTACTACCTACTCTACTACCAATATTGTTACTACAAATACGATAGATAGGCGCGTTCTTGTGCATCGCAACTAATGACGTGCCACCCGTTGTCAGCAAACGCATCATGTAAGTATACTCTACTACTACTACTACTCTACTACTACTATTGTTAGTACAACTACGATAAAAGGGCGCGTTCCTGTGCATCGCGTCTAATGACGTGCCGCCCGTTGTCAGTAAACGCATCACGCTCAATGTCAACTGTAAGTATAGTCTATACTACTACTACTCTACTACTACTATTGTTACTACAACTACGATAAAAGGGCGCGTTCCTGTGCATCGCGTCTAATGACGTGCCGCCCGTTGTCAGTAAACGCATCACGCTCAATGTCAACTGTAAGTATAGTCTATACTACTACTACTCTACTACTACTATTGTGACAACAACTACGATAGATGGGCGCGTTCCTGTGCATCGCGTCTAATGACGTGCCGCCCGTTGTCAGTAAACGCATCACGCTCAATGTCAACTGTAAGTATAGTCTATACTACTACTACTCTACTACTACTATTGTTACTACAACTACGATAGATGGGCGCGTTCCTGTGCATCGCGTCTAATGACGTGCCGCCCGCTGTCAGCAAACGCATCACGCTCAATGTCAACTGTAAGTATCTTACAAGCGCTCTAGGGAGGACCCGCCATTCGCGTAAGATCACTCTCCAAACAAACTTTGACAGTGAGTATCAAAACATTAATAAATTAATGTCTATCGCAAGGGGATTAGAACTTAATTTCCCCTAATTTTAATGTCAAATATTTTTCCATTTCGGCCAGGATAGGGGCAAGGGGTCCTATTAAAAGAAGATTCGCAGATGAAAGGAAACCAGGGGCGTAGGCAAAAATATACGGAGAGATATGACTGACTGGCGCCATAATCGCGAAGCCATTACATCGTCAAATCAAGTTCGATTCCGGGCAAGAGGATTCGACGGGGAATCGAAATTTCAAATCGACATCTCGACATGACAAGGTGGTCGTTTAAACGCCCTCATGTGCATATACGGGGTGATCTCGAACTACCATAGACGAAATGAGAAGGATAGTCGGTTGATGATGTCATGAATACAAAGGATTGTGTAGTAGAGCCGAACGTTGGAAGCAATTTTGGGGTGCGTCTTGGCAAGTCTCTTAAGAGTAAGTGTACTTTCATCGCAAATTTTATAATATCGCGTTTTAATTATATTCTGTGTTTAATCACAGGGTGCTCATCCCATACAAATTAGAATTAGTAAACCTTCGTAAAAAGAGATGGCGTGAGGAGTAAGATTTGTACTTTAAACGCCATGGTTTTATTTAACATACTTCTGGGTGGCGTTAATCTTAGGATGAATCCTATATATCTTAGTGCCATCTCGTGGTATTTGCAATTTTTCGATGGTAGACACGTAGATATGAGGACAAAACAAACAAAACATACTTTACGCTTAGCTAATCGCGATATGGAGTCATCATAAATATCTATGAAATAGGTATTTTCTATTCAGCTTAGGTTGCTTTCTATCACAGCCTGTACAGTCACAGAGCAGTCTCGATGAGCCTGAATGATCTCCCCTCGGCGAGTCGTCGTTGCGTATAATTGACTCTTCCCGTTCATTGGTTCGCCGCTCGATGCCCTTACGTCCGCTGATTGTGCTACTTGGCGGGGGCTTTAGCTTCTTCTAACAACATTTTTTCATGTAGTCCCTTTTAATATCTGAATACAGATGAGAAGAGGGCACACGGAAAGACGCTCCTCAGACTAACCAGGGACTTCATAAAGCAATTGCCGTGACCGGATATGGGATATGGCATGGCAAATATTGACGTTCAAAGATCGCGAGAATACCTTTATAACTCATAATCTTATTTGATAACTTTAGCCGTTTTTGATAAAACTTGATAAATAAAGCCACGTCATCACCCTATACTCAGATGAACGACTAACAATGACGACGACGATGAACTAAATTGCTTTTGATAAATATATCATCATTGATTTTCCAAAAAAAAAAACGTCGGTTGCTACCCGTTTTGTGCTACAGTGTACCGGACTCCACAATACATCCGCAGCCAGGAGGACGACTATAATTATCAATGAATTAACAGTAAAAACTTCAAAGTTTAATTAAAAGGTTCTGTTCAGTCAATTAGAGTCTTTATTGTTCTGAAACTAATATAATTTCAAGTCTCCACACTTAATTAAGTTGTAATTCAAGCTTTATTTTAGAAACTTAAGCGCTTTTGTATCAAAGTTTGCTGTAGTGACAGAAAATGTTTAAGGTCTCTTCCAAATGGTAAGTAAACCAATAAATGACGGGTTTTGTAACATTTCAAACTAACTTCTAATTATAATGTAATCTCAAGCCTTTCTCCCTGAGAGCGGCAGAAGCATAGATTCAAAACACATATGTGCGTGACTAGGAGTCAGTCTATCGCCAGACCAGTTAAAACGATAAGTCTTGTCATGTCAAACCACAAGGAAACATAATCCACGGTCGCTTAGATAGGTACCCTCCACAACCTTTAGACTATTTTCTGCATTGGAACCTTCTTTTGTGTTGTTTCCTGAGAATTTACGTAATAACTAATAATTCAAGGTACTAAAGGTTACAGGTAACACACACGGCAAACAAAAATTGGTATGATTGCAAGCATGCTTTAAAGTAGCATGCTTAGCAGGTGTTTACACATACTAGCAATAAGCATGTTAAATTTAAGCATTATTCTAAAAAGCTTCGGTCATACACAGCAATTAATCGCTGCGAGTGCATTCGCTGGGAATTGTAATCGCAGCGACTAATCGCTGCCTGCCTATCTCACACAGCGACTAAGCTGCGAATGCCTATCCGCCGCGAGTAAAATGGAACTTGCTCAATTAAACGCGACGAATTTAACTCGCGGCGACTGAATCTATTCGCAGCTAATACAGCCTGTCACACACAGCGAATACTCGCGGCGAGTAGGCATTCGCAGCGAATAATCGCTGTGTGACCGAGGCTTTAAGCGAACTCAAAGCACGCCCCCTTCCACCCGCGCCTCAGGATGCATGCTCAAAAATCAAACGACGGTTGATTTTTAGCATTACTGTTGAGAAATTGCTCATAGTAGCATGCTTTTGTGCTACTAGTGAGCATGTCTGTCCGTAGCTTAATACTGAGCAACTATGACGTTACGCCGCCACTCAAGTTTCAAACAATTTACGACAATAATTACAACATACGGCAATGGTAACTAGAGATACCGCTAATTGCTTCGTCGATTGATTCGTCGTCACAGAGACTCTCACATTCTTCATTATCTTTTCAATATATTGAAAAATCCCCGCTATCCCAACTACCTTCGAGACCGCTTTGAGTATCTCTTTTCGGGAGATCGGCTCCGTAGATCTCACACTGTCTCACTTCTAGCCACTCCGCGGCATAACACCGCTGAGTATGAGCACTCTTTCAGGCTGCGGGCCGTTCGGCTTTGGAATGAGCTAGCTTCCTTGCACTATTAGAGGCAGTCCCACACTTTTCTCTTTTAAGAAACGTATTAAAGAGCACTACCTCTCACTTCCTTAAAAGTTATTTATGTAAAGTTGTAATATATCGGTATGTATTTAGTTTTTTTTTTCTATATTTATTGGTATTTAACTTATTCTTGTGTATGTATTTTATTTAAATTAAGTAGTTATTGTGCACTGCCTACCCTTTCATTATACATTTTCCTTTCACGCCTGGTTTGCTGGAATAAATATCTTTTTAGAGATAAGCTCGCCTTTGTACATGTGCTTTCTATTAATGTAACCGCATAAATTATTGTCTGCAATAAAGAATTGGGTGAATTGTGCTTCAGATCCATCAATCTCAGTTGGTCGAAAAATTGCCCGCGTAAGCGAACCTTCACAATAAACTCGCTACGAGACGCTAAGAAAATGTATGTGATTTGACGTGCCACGTGTTTTGCTTTAATTGCCCATACATTTAAGGTTTTATTAATATTGAATCGACTTTGATGTAGAAAATGTAATTATCTCAAATTGCCGTTTGATCGTTCTAACTGTGCTAGTAAAATAGAAGGTTTACTTTGATGTCATTTTACTAAAATTATATTGATATTGATAGTGATTATTAATTAGTTTATAGTTTCTTTATTCATAATTTTCCATTTTTTGGGGCAATTTGAAAATCACTTGCATTTTTTTAATTTCGTAAAGCACAGCTTTCATAATATACATAATAATATTGCCTGCCCCCCTCCTTCCTTGCAAGCTGGCCTGAGATCGATCTCTAGCTTTATCTTGAATAGCATTTATTATTACGAACCTAATTGCTTTCATAAGTACAACAATCAACATGTCTGTATGTTGTTGCACGTACCTATGTTTGATTTACATACAACATCAATAACTGTATCTTATCTCTAAAGCCCCATCTGCACCTCTAACCATATAACTAATTCAGTATTAAGTCTGACTCTGAATTAAGCAGTACTTGCCCTAATAGCGTATTTCTAGTGAAAATTGTCACTCCCCCTAATTCAGTTGATCCGAAATCAGCTGAGGATCAATGAAGAGTGTAGAATGGATTTCACGCGCTACCGGCACCTATTGGATTCTTAAGACTATGGTCTGTGTCATGGCCGAGGGGCGTATACCAATAAAAATAGTTTCGGGCTTAAATTCTTATAAATAAATAAATCCCAGTTTCTGAAACAGTTTTCAAATAAAACTGAAGATTTTCGAAGGTTAATTAAAAATAGTCTCATGTGGTTTTCTTGATTGAATTTAATTAAACAAGTAAATTTACATGCCGTGGGTGTAATAGCAGTGCGTCATCAGTCATTAATAATTAAGGGAACTGTGCGGTCTAAAAAAATAATTAATGAAATACAATGAAACGTCACCTATAGGCGGTCGATGTTTTATTGTGTTTATAAATAATGTCTCTGATAATAAACCCTTATCCAATAAATCATTCTTTAAACAAGATGTAACAGAAAAGGGTGTACTGTACAAGCCTCTATTGGCAACTTTATTTTTCACTCCACCATACAGATCAGCTGAGCGCTAGGCCCGAAATGTACTGAGTTAATAAAAATAAAGTTGCTCTGATCAAGTCGGTCCCATAGTAAATGTTGTTCAGATTAATGTCCCTAACAATACTTTTACGGCTTGTACACCCCTTTCTGTTACACCCTGTATCGTATTAAAACGGTCGATTGCATACATCATCTATGTAGAATAATCCAGTCACCCGCTTGCCGCTCTTACTAAACGAAGTGGCAAGGATCAATCCTGGTTTATCAGTACATTGCCTTTCGTCGACAAACCGCAGGAACCTCGGGCCCAATCGTCCAATTTTATTTCAAATCCGAGAGGATTTTCTTCCCGAGTCTTTCCCGTTCAATTTTAATGTGATTAGACGTATTGTGATCGGTTTTTTCTTCTCCATAATGCGGCGGGTTCTTGAGGGTCGAGGGATGAAAGGCTCGGAATATGTTTTTTGGTCCTATCGTAAAATTATGTAAGATATTTCTGCTATATAAACCGTGTAACGGAATGACTGCTCAAACAACTTACTTGTGTATCTAGAGCTGCCAAGGTTTCAACTAATCTAGGATCCTAATCATCATTAGTGTTGGTAATGAAACTCAACCAATTGACTTATGAAGGTGAAGAACACACAAGAACAGCACACGAGACTTCATTGACTGTGTAATTTAAGTGGTTACTAAGGGGGAAAGGGCGGTAAGATTGTGAATCTCAAAATCTTATTGACCTATGAAGAAAAGGTAGGAAGAAAGTATAATGGTAGGGAAGAAAAAGTCGTAAACAAACAACTTGATATAATTTAGTGTTTAGTATCAAGAGTAGGGGGTACATACAAAGACAAACAAAACATTATACCTAGTTCAATGCCGTTTCCGGACTTGCTTTGGTTTCCAAATAAATGTTACAAAATCTTGGTATAAACCATTTTGTTCGACTCACATTTGGTCTTTTTACACGACTCCACGCTTAGTGCCACGGGCAACAGCTAGTATAGGAAAAATTATTTCATCCAAAGCGGATACACATTATTACACATTATTTAGTAAAGCTTACAAAATATCTTCTTACATGTAATGAGAAAACCACTCAAGGTAATTGATAAACATAATTAAGTGGGTGCCGTCTCTTGGATTATGTAGGTAAGGTGAACACAGTTAAACGAAGTGACAGTCTACCATGCGACCTATTGCCGACGTAATAAAGTTCAAAAGTGGAGCAGTTTAGTTTTGGCAGATTGTGATTGTTACTAATGAACGTTCCAAGTTCTTGAAACAAGACAAAACTATTTCTTGAAAGCGCGATAGAGGATTTTGAATATTGAGTGGAGAAACATGTTGAAAGTCAACCACTGAGATAGATTGCCCCGAAAGTTTAATCCGAAACTATTGAGTAAAATTTTCTGGGTCAGTTTCCGTACGTAACAAACCCCACATACATTTTCCATGATTTGTCACGACATCGACGACCTTTCAACGGATCGACGTGCGTCGTTGTGGCTACTACGCGCAGTTGGGCCTACATGCAAAACAACGCCACGCAACGCAAAACAACAGTGGGGGTCTCACCTTTACTCCTAACCTGGTAAAAGCCTGGAGGCCAATTCTCACCTATTAGTTAGACTCTCAATGCGTATTCGACAAAGGGGAGGAGCGTCGCATTCAAATAGGCGAAGGTCCTTCGCGATTGGTCCTTCGCCTATTGAATGACGAAGGAACTCCCCTTTGTCGAATTCGACAAATTTGCTATAGAGACGAGAATTGGCCTCCTGTGCCTTTCGGTGGGGACATAAATGGGCTACAATTACTTTACTTATAATTCAGCCTTTAGGGCGTAGACAGACAATGACGCGCCCGCGTCCCGCGCTCTCATTGCTATGAGCTTACATATGATTTGTGTCTTATTGCTCATTATTAAGACTGATATTACATCGGATGGTTTCCATCGCGCACGCGCAGCGCCCGCAAGTGCCCGCAAAGCAGCCGCGCAGCGCCCGCGCAGCCACAATACATTACACTGCGGTACTGGGCGGAAGACTGAGCGTGTGCGGCGTGGGTTCTTTGTGTACGCGGACCGGGACCACATCGACTGAACACGCCCATAATATTATAATTATTTTGTACCTAACTGATGTCTGAATTAATCTATTTGGATTCGGAAACGTATCACCGACAGTCATTTCTACTTTGGAATGTTCACCGACACAACATTTGGTCTTCCTTCGCTTCGCCACTACTTTGTTCCACTATTGGGTATTTCACTGACATAACACTGCGCCACAGAACTATTCGCCGACAGATTGTTTCACTAATCATCCTTTCGTCGATACTACTATTCATCATCAAACGTCTCGTCGACAAAGCGTTCCGTTACCAGACAGTACTATTACTACGAGTTGTGGTCTGGCTTACAACTATACCTACTTAGTATCGACGTAATACATACAGACAGATGTATAATATTGTTTAGTTTATTCCTTCATATTGTCGTAGTTTTAGTTTCAGTCCCAGTTATTGTTTTAGTTTTAGTCTTAGTGGTAGTATCTACCAAGTTAGTTTTAGTTTTCTTAATTTTTGTCAGGGACTGTCTGAAAACCAGCGTTGCAAGCTAGCACTGTGCTAGCTTGTAGCAAACGCTGAGACTGTTCCCTTTTTTGCCTTATATACCTACGCATTCGCTTTCTTCAGTATTGTTTTTTAGGCAAAATAAACAATTTCTATTTCTATTTCTATTACAGGCCTCCTCATATATATGGTGGCCTGAAGTATATCATAATACTAATTCTATTCAAGCAGGAAGGTCCCCTTATTTTTTCACACTTTTTAAGGTAAAGACTAAAATAACTGTTTTTCCACAGTCCCACCAACAGTGAAGGTGCCAAACCAGCTACTCGGGGCTCCGTTGGGCACTGACGTGGTGCTCGAGTGCGTCATAGAAGCCTACCCGAACACAATCAACTACTGGCTAAAGAATCGAGGAGAAATGCTTTTAGACGGGTAGAGTTTTGTATCTTAAAAACATTTATGTTTTTATGAAATGTTGATAATAGTTCGCGCACATGATGGATGGGCTTCAGACAGAGACTATATATCCAATTGACTGCGCCTGCGGGGGAATACGGCTCCCCAAACGTCTGTTGTATTCAACAAACGTTCGCATTCGCAACCTATGTACGATGACGGGCCGCCAGACAGTTTCGCAGCGGCTGAACAATCACAGCTCTCTTACCTCGTCCCCCGCCGCCAGTAAATTGGTGAGTTGTGTTTCAAAGGAAAATGTATCTATGCGCTCTCCACTGGATAAGTGCTCCCTGGCTTCAGAGCAATCATCTGCCGAAATTTTCAAGAGAGTTGAAATTTTTATTGCATGTGTACATATTTTTATTGCCGCTTTAAAAAAAGTATAATGAACTACAAGAGATTTTTTAATTAAAGGGACCCCCTTACCCCTACCCTATATAAGACAACCTAACATCCGTAACCAATCAATATTAGTAGATTGTTTACCAAGGGAGTAAAGAGCTATTTTTAGGGCGAGAGTGTTTTTTGAATCCTAAGCAACCGAGGGATTCTAGAGTTGAGTCCCGAGTGCAACGAGGGACTCAAAAGTAGAATCCTGAGGGAGCGAGGGATTCAAAGTACATCACTCGAGCCAAAAATAGTTTTTACTCCTGAGGTGGACACTCTACTTTTCATCACCCTCTATGAGAAAAGTAGTAAGTAATCAATAAAATAAGATACATGTACCTATACAGGGTGTAACAGAAAGGGGTGTACAAGCGGAAAGAGGGACATCATTCTGGACAACTTTCACTGTGGCACCGACTTGATCAGAACAACTTTATTTTTTAACTCAGTAAATTTCGGGCCTAGCGCTCAGCTGATCTGTATGGTGGAGTGAAAAATAATATTGCTCTGATCAAGTCGGTCCTATAGTGAAAGTTGTCCAGAATGATGTCCCTCTTTCCGACAACCTTCTTTTGGCTTGTACACCCCTTTCTGTTACACCCTATATTTATTTACACAATTGTCGTGATATGTTGTGTGTGTAATGGTTTGTTGGAAGAAATCTCTTGTTATCTATTATGAGTTTTCTGTACCTATGTCATTCTTGTGTTAGTACAATAAAGAAATTACGAATTACGAATATGTCCTCCACATAGTTAAAGCTGGTTTAGTATTGGCTAAATCTTGAAAATTTGTTCAAAAAGCATTTACAGTTAAACACTTTCGTTCTTCTTGAATTTTTCTACAGGATTACCTACAGTTTTTACATACCTATATTCCTCGTGATTTTATTGGTAAAAGATCTTGTATTTGTTATTCGCGTTTGTTGTTATCATCTGGAGTTAGGACACTCACTTTCACTCATATCCGCAAACGAAATTGAAATAATTACAGCATTCAGATTTGGCGCGCTTTGTTTACAAATTTTCCACAACTTTTTAATTATTTGGTCCGTGTTTCGATATGAATTCTGTAAGGCTCTTTCTCTGTTGTCACCAATCGGTGTCAATCGATTCGGTCGATCGAATTATCTAATCTGTGTCGAGTACGCATTTAAGTACAAACTTTTTTTTTATTGGCTGCGTTTATAATCGATCTCTCTTGGGTCTGTCAGCCTGAGTGGTAGTGAAACTGATTAGTGACAGCATTTTTTTCCTTTGTACTGGCAACAAAATTAAAAAGTTACTTTTAGTCCCTAGGGACTAAATGACCTACTTTAGTCCCTGTTTGCCGGGACTAAAGTAGATCTTTTTGAATAGATGTGATGAAAAACAAATAATATCAATATGATCGTAGATTTCGCGTCTCACCAGCACCACATCGTTGTTGTGGCGCAGCCCGGTATGATGTAGGTCGCGCAATCCGTAAGTCCTAGGTTCAAATTCTCGTGAGGGTATAATATATATTTTTTTTTGTTTTTGTTCTATTGTTTTGAGTGTTGTTGTACTATGGTACAGAACCTTTTGTATGCGAGTCTGAGTAACCGTTTTATCTCTTTCTATATCTCGCTATCTCTTTATTTCACGTTGGAAGTTTAGTGCTACGCAGCGTAGCTAAAGCGTTACGCAGCTAAACACCATTCGCGACGCTGCGTAGCAATATTACTTTCGTAGGTAGCAGGTACTTCCGTATTGGGATTGAGAATAGCTTTCAAAGCCGAAATTTTGAGAAATGCCTACGTTTTATTCACTCGATTATTTTATTTTCATTATTGAAAAAGGTTTATTTTCTTTCCAAGGCCGAAATACATAATCACTGAAGAGAGGTCATCGTACACTGCGATGATGAAGCTGGTGGTTCGGGAGTTTTCGAGATCTGACATCGGCACTTACAATTGTGTCAGTACCAACTCCTTGGGGAAAAGCGAAGGAACTCTTAGGTTGTATGGTAAGATAGTTATGTTTTGAATAAACTATTTTATTAATATAGCCCATTAATGTCCCCAACTCCCCACCCGAGTGGCCTTAACCAAAATTCAAGTAACATTACCACATGGAGGGTGTGGTTGTTTTTGCATTACAAGTCCATGTTGATGGTAATGTACCAAATTCACTGTATAAACTAATGTCTCTATCATAAAAGAGTTTTTCAAACAAGTTTGATGCCCGGTTTCTCGTACACCTTTTTTCGTCAACGCAGATTGTCAAACTCCGTTTAAATGTAGTTTGGGTTTGGGTGGAAGATTCAACTGACAGACTGTCAGCAGTTTGTCAAGATCTCCAATTCAAACCTCAGATCAATGAAACTCTTTGTTCTTCCTTCCTCCAAGTTTTCAACAAACTGTCAATGTCAACAACTCAACAGACTCAACGTGTATTTGACGTTTGGCCTAAGGATGGAGACAAAGCTATGTGGTAGAGGGAAACGTGGCTGAATGAAAATGAACGAATGGGCTGGGTTACCACATACAATATAAAATCCGCCGTCAACCAATTTTTCCAATCATTTGCGTTCTAGAAAATCAAAGCTTGTAAACAGATTGTTAATTGTGACAAACTGCTGACTGATACGTCAAATTAAAATCGTACGAGAAACCGGCCGTGAATCTCGTACAGATGTCATATTTGTGCTATATAAAGAACTTTAATTCTATTCCATTTCTTAATTAGCGGTCTAACCCTTCGGCACACGCCAATGTAACGATTTATATGTAGATTTCACGTATACTCATTCAAGAACCTGGAAATGAAAGTGTTGATCTGTTTCTCGTTAGCATTATCCGGGAAGGACGTGAAGGGCTGTAGGTGCCAAGTATTTCCTCCGGACGGACGTGAGAAACTGTCTTCCCTATAAGAACTTCATTTCCTGGGACAGGAATGTGAAAGATGAACATTTTCTCATTTCAGAAATAAAACTGTATCCGAGTTCGCAGTCAGCCGTGGAAGTCAATACTGGCGGTGAGAACAGTATACAGGGTGGAACAAACGAACGGGCCCTGGAGGGAAAGTAAGGTCGCCTGCGCCTAAAAGTATACAAGCAGTATAAGTGGGATTCACTTTATAATATGACCGCCCGTATACTTTCAGACGCAGGCAACCGTACCTTAAATCCTTAAGATAGCTCATTTTACTTAAAGGAAACATTCTTTTATTTTTTAAAGAAGCATTTTTTTGAATTCGCGTGTCTCACCCGGGAGTCGAACCAGCAGAATATTTAAAAAAAATAACATACGCTATTTTTGTACTAGTCGATGCAATCAATGATAAAGATACAATTTCCCCAAGAAACATTAGGTCTTACATTCGTCAAGTTCTTTGATCAACATTACCTGAAACGTTGCATTTTTAAACTTTTCACCAGAATACCTATTAGAATTTGCATAGGTACTACTAAATATTAGAATTTATGGATGTTTCGTACGACAGGCGTGTCTAATGTGGAGAAATTTTATTTTTCTCATTGACTGTTTCTCTCTATAGACTAGGGTAAAAAAATAGTGTTTTTTTTTGCTGGTTCGACTCCCGGGTGAGACAAAAAATAACTTTGAATGCAGTTATGTTTCTTTTTAAAAATAAAAGAATGTTTCGTTTGAGTAAAATGAGCTATCTTAAGGATTTCAGGTACTTTCCCTCCAGTGCCCATTAGTTTGTTCCACCCTGTATAATAGTTGTTATCTATATGACTTTAGGGGACCAAAAACATCGTGAGGAATCCGCAACCCAAAGACGAGTATTAAATGAATAACTATTGGCCTATGTCCAACTATTTTTTTTTAACAATGTAGGTATTTAAAAAATGGTTACATGGTTTAAAAAAATAGTTGGACATGTCGTGCTCTGGACTCAGTTGGACATGTCGTGCTCTGGACTCAGTTGGACATGTCGTGCTCTGGACTCAGTTGGACATGTCGTGCTCTGGACTCAGTTCCTAAATAAATGATATAAACAAATCACTCTAATCGTAGGCACAATTTGCCTCTGCCCAGCAGTATGGGTTAAGGCGTTAAGTTATATGGATTGTAATGTTTAAGTTTAGCTATCTTTTTTTTTGTATTCAGTGTTAAACACAAAAAATACCCAATAACACAACACGGCACGTAAACACTGCTGGGCATTTGGCCAATTCTATAGACTGATTGATTGATCGAATGGTTTTATGGTGCACTTTTAAATTAAGTAATTGGTATCGTTGTCGGGATCGAAACCCGGCTGGGGACAAAAAAATACCGGATGGATTTGGATGTTTACATGTTTGTGATGTCACTGTAAAATTTATGGTTGTATGTTTATGTTTATTGTCTCATAAAGACATAGGCCGAACAAAATTACAATGGAGAACAAAAGATGTCGGAGCGAGAGGGGAGCAAAACTTTTAATAATTTATATTTTAATGCAATTTTTTCTTCATTAAATCAGGTCTAACTAAAGGATCAACCAATAAAACTTCTTCAGCAGTCACTGTCCACAGTTTGACGACGATACTTAAAGTTTTAGCTTTTTTTCAGCTACTAATAAGGTGTATGTTATAATATTTTAATAAATTCGCGCAATATAAATTTCTGTTTTTTATAAATTAAAATAGAGTGCTGAAAAATAACACTAACAAAACTAAGCATATAAACTATTGAAAATAATTACAATTAAATCACAATACTGTAACCTGCTCGATTAAAATGTTAGTAATATTCTAAGATTGTATGACTGTACTTATCAACTCGTAATGTTTATTATTGTTAAATGTAATGGTTGTTATTATTGTTATTGTAACTTAATAACTAAATACTACTGTATAAATCTAGATCCCTATGTCTGACTATAGTTAGTAAGTATATTGAATAAAATAAATTAAAGGTGTAACGAAGTTTAATAAAAAGTATAATATTCTATGTGAACAGTTCTTAACCGACTTCAAAAAATAAGGGGGTTATCAATACGGTTGTATGTTTTTATCATATTTTTATGTTTATTACATCGAAACTGGTACTTTATGATGAACCAATTTCAAAAATTATTTCTTCATTCGGAAGGTCAAATAGTTTGGTCCCATTTTTTGAAAATCAGGATTCGGTTTACTAGTTTGGTTTCTATCTGAAATCTGAAAAATCTGTAAAGTTTTATTTGTTTTTATCCAGTCCTTCTGGGACTTTTCGGTGTTTATAGTCATTTTCACGATATAAATCCTGGAGAATCGTATATCGTGTTTTTTTCTGATATGTGCAATAAATATATACGAAAAGAAAAAAATCGTTTGTATTTGTATTTTATCTATTTATTTGCATCAGCGCACACACACACAATATAAAACATAGAAGATACTTAGCGCTAAACAAACGTTTGGATTAGTAATACGTATGGACTTCACTGTCAGGAGACAGATTTCGTAGGCTCGTTTTCGGGTATGTAGACGACATTTGTACACCAAGCGGGAAGGACTAAATAACAGGACATGAAGTCGGTTTTTTAAGTTTTTAACATGCTGAATTATATTTTATCGCATCTGTAGTAAGAAGGTATCAAAAGCGATTTGCCTCCATTATAAAGCCAAGATATTAAAACCCATTGACACTGGGATTCTTAGCTATTGAATACAGTTTTGTACCTTATCTTAATTAAACGAGTATTCAAATTCAAACGATAGCAACTGCTCACTTCAGTGGATTTAAAGGACTGATAATTTATTTATCCAATGCCTACGGATAATATTTCATCCTTTTACTTAATTTTACTACAGTACAAAAAATGAACACTGCGCTCTTTATAATTTATTATACGGCCGTATTATTTCAGAGTTCGCCCAAACTTTACTAACTCAAAAGCCGCTCTTCAGCGCGCTTATAAAACACTCGGAAGTTCTTTATCGTTCAAGATATTTAGAGGGCTTTATCTCAAATCATCAAAGAGGAAAGTACGCGCTCTCGGTATCCGGATACGGTGGATGTCTTAAAACGCTATAACTCCTCGGATTTAAGGTTGAATGAGGAAGCGGTAAACTCGGGCAGTCTCTCATAAAACGGACCAAGATGGGAAAATATGACAATATATTCATCTGAGTTCAACGATCGTAGGTTTACGAGTAGTGAGCTTGATTCTAAGAAGTCTTTACGGCAGAATGTTTGAGTGAAATTTAATTCTGATTGAGCAAGTCTTTATGTTCACAAAAAAAAAACGTTTTCATCACATCTATTCAAAAAGAGCTTTTTTAGTTCCGGCTAACAGGGACTAAAGAAGCAGTTTATTCAGAATCAGTATCACAATCCATGTACAGTATTGTACAGATTGATATCGGAACACGGACCAAATAATTAAAAAGTTGTGGAAAATTAGTAGAAAAACCGCGCCATACCTGAATGCCGTAAAATTTTTAATTTGGTTTGCTCCAGATAATTTAACAACAAACGCAGATGACGTTAAATAAGGCCAATCCTGTTACCAATGAAATCACGGGGAATATTATGCAAATAATTCATCTTGTCGAAAAATTCAGACGAGCATCCTAGTGTCTTTCTGAAAAATTATTGAGCTTATTTTCAAGATTTTGCTAATACTAAACAAATGTGAACCCTGTGGTGTACATTCACAATTGTGGAAATAAACATACAATTCAAATTCTAAACATGTTGTTCTTTAGGGTTCCGTATTCAAAGGGTAAAAAACGGAAACTAACTATGGGTCATTTCACCAACAGTTAGGGGACACTTAGCTCTTTTTCTTAGCTGTCTAGCGATTGTTTCCAAGGCCAGCCACTTAAATTGAGGGGGTTCCCTAGTAGCTTAGATGTCCCTTTAGCTTAGGTCAACGCAAAACAACCGCTAAGTGGCCTTTGAAAGGAAATAAAGTGTCCCCTAAAAGATTAGGAGTCGTTGGTGAAATCGGCCATAAGGCTCCGCTATCCGTCCATCAGTCTGTCTGTCAGTCTGTCTGTCTGTCCGTCTGTCCGTCTGTCTGTCTGTCCGTCTGTCCATCTGTCCGTCTGTCCGTCTGTCCATCTGTCCGTTTCGTAGGCTTTATTCATTTTCGTTTCCCTACCAGAAAAACCGCATATGATTATAGTTAAAAAATCAGTACCGGAAAAATACATCTCCTTTCATGATTGTAAGCCTCCGGTACTATTATCTCTTCTGTGCCTACGGGAAGTACCCTATCCTCCTCACTACTGAGACCTTTTTTTTTTCAGGTATGAATGAAATTCACAATTGAAGTTCTTTAGGTGTTACTTTTTAACTAAAAAAATATGAAAAAAAATCTAGCCCTAGAAAATTTGGGTTTTCCTTATGTCCTACCACTAAGACAAATGGAGAGTATCAATATTTTATGTAAAGATTTATGTCCTGTGTACAAGTCATTTGCAGGCAAAAAAATAACTATTAACAAATTTTTTATTCAAATGTACATTTATTTAATATGAAGAAACACAGAAATATAGTAAAATGATATTTTTGTGTTTCTTCATGTTAAATAAAAAACACAATGTAATTTTCAGTCCCACTTTTACCTTGACATAGTTGACTAGGAGTAAGAAATCTTATCTTTATTGTTTTCATCGCTAGATATTTCAGGATCAGAAACCACTTTCAACGAAGTTCTAATCACGTAAAAACGAGCACAAGTCATGGCTGATGCTATAACTGCCTGTTTCCACTTGAAAGATCAATACATATCCAACTATGGGTATTGCAGGGCAGCTATACACATAGTTATACCAATATAAACTTTCAGTTCGTTAACTGTAAGTCCAAGAGACGTTTTGACAAAATTTCTGTTCTGTTCGTACATTCCACTATTTGCAGCATAATTTTGCTGTCGACATATTGTTTAAAAAATATTGAAATGACCAACCACATATGCTGGTACATGAAAATCTATCATCCAATCCATTTATCGACGACAAAAGGTTGAGATCTTGATGATGATCAAGTCTGCCATCGGCCTGATTGTATTGTTCTACAAAAGCCACGAGAACCTCTGCCTCGCTGCAACCCTTTGGTAGTAGGTCGATGTATACAAGAAGAATTAGACACTGCAGGACTAGCTGGTAGTGGTGAATCATCCGACTCTGAACTGCTTGATGAATTACTTGAATCAAAACTTTGACGGCCTTCCACTGGTGGTTCTTGATAGGTTGGGTGTTGGTCGTCATCCTCGTCACTGAGCTAGACATCAGAATCCTCGAGAATCTCAAGAAATTCCGCCTCAGGTGTGACTTTAAAAAAATAAAAATAATCACTTAACTAACTGCAAAGTTCCTATATTTAGAACATTAGAATATAAGATTTGTAATAATAATCTGTCTGATTCCTGTATACAGGACATAAAACTTAAGCGCCTAATAAGTAAAGTAACAATTATTTTTTGTTGTAAATAATGGATAGAAATACTAATAAAATAAGTAAAAAACATAATTCCAGGATAATTTCTTAAGTAATTTCACATAAACATACGATTCGACTGGATTTAACAAACCATTTCTCGCACGCGCGATGACAGATCTTGACCCGGAAGCCATTTTGGCACAAGTGACCTTCGATCGAGCGACCAACTCACCTCTTACATGATGAAAAGTTAACACTAGATGGCACTATGAGTAATTCGTTCGATGAAAGCCGATACTTTGCTCCTACGAATTGTTTGTTTTCTATGTACTGCCCCTAGGACAGTTTCAGTGAGGAGGCTATAGGTTTTGGGTCCATTGCGATCACTATGAAAATCCAACAATTTTATAGCATAATCAGTCGTAGCGTTCAATTGCGTTAACCTAGAAGCTTGATTTTTTCAGAGCTTTAAAGCACCGACCTGAGTAATTTACATAATTTCAACTTGAACCCTCCACAGGTTCCCGATATTTTTTCCTCATAAAGGGTGATGAAAATCCACTGTGTCCACCTCAGGAGTAAAAACTCTTGTTAGCTCGAGTGATGTACGTTGAATCCAGAGCGAGCGAAGGATCTATATGAAGAAACCTGAGCTGGCGAAAAATACCGTCGTCGCCATAAAACAGTTATTTACTCCCTTGGGAAACAATTTACTATTATTGATGAATACCAATAATCAATTCTAACCTAAGTAAAGAATACCAAGTTCAAATTCAATTGAATAGGAAAATAGCCACCCCAGGTCATATCCGAATCGGATATAGTATAGACAAAAAGTGGTGACCTTTGCGAATCCCGCCAAAGAACACTGGAACAAGTCAACCTCAGTCTTAGTTCTCTCTAGATCATTGAAGAGATCTAGCACCCCTGCGCCTCCCGCAGCCTCGCCGTTCTCACCAGCGGAATGTAGAAAAGCTTGTGCGTCTTCGCCCGGAGCCCGGAGGTAAGTTATAGTAAATAAGTAATTATGAATGTTAGACCCGTAGTAATAAACTGCTCTATGCTTTGAGATATGTCTCAGCTAGTAGTCGCATATGCAGAAGTACCTGACAATTAATGTTTCGCCCCATCAAGTCATTCATTTTCACTCTGAGCTGAGGGCCGTTTAAGTGTCAGTCAAACTTTGAGTGTCATCAATTCATCACGCATTCGTCTGGCCTTGCGTTCTTACCCTCATAAAAGTAACCGTTTATACGTTGCCCCGCAAAGTTCCTCCTTATTGCATTCCTCGTCACAGAGGTCCTTAATTTAATATGGCCTGCTCGATTTATTTACAAAGGATAAATTTATTCATGAAATTTGTTTTTGCAAGGGTCTCGGCCATGATAAAATAAACTTTGTTCCCGTAAGTTACTTCGACCCTCCCTCATTGTGGGCGCTAATACACTTCATATTTTCCCATCGCGTTTTGTTATATTGTGTTCTGGGGGAAAAATTCCGGGTCTGTTGTTCAATAAAGTGTTTTATTTACATACGGTTTACTCAACAGACTCATTCGTTGGGTATCGACACGAAAGCTTTGTTGTTGCTTTTGTATTCACATCAAAGTAGGTATTCTCGCTGGGACGGAAATCAAAAGTTTGCGTAAACGAACCAAGTAAATAAATATTTTGACGGGTAGAATATAAGGCTATAAGTCTGCTCAGTTATGTCTTTACCACCCCGTATGAGAAGGCGTGACGCTATTTTTAACCGACTTCAAAAAAGGAGGGGGTTATCAATTCGGTTGTGTTATAATTTTTTATGTGTGTTACCTCAAATTTGGTATTATTTGTTAATTTCAAAAAATCTTTTGGTTCAGGTTGGTCCCATTTTTTGAAAATCAGGATTCGGTCCAGTATTTAGGTTTCTACATAGAAAATACTGTCATTCAGGTATCCAAAATTACATATTTTTGCCTTTCTGTGACTATGAGTAGTGTAGATGAATTCTGGCTGTAAGTACGTGAATCGTTACACGTCATTCGCGTTCCACGCGGCCAAGACTATCCCCCGGTTTCTGAGATGCTGATCAAACGTTACGATTTGCTAACAGAGTGATTAACTGATTTCAGCCAATCACGTGCCGCCATCAGCCAATCATGTGCCGCCATTTTGAATTAACCACTCCGATCAGTTAATCGTGACCTGTGATCAGCGGCTCAGAAGCGGCTACTGGGGGTAAGTAAGATCATGAAGTCGGTTTTTTTTAAGTCTTTAACTTGGTGAATTATTATTTTGCTTTTAAATCTAATTACTGGCACGATTCCACTACCACATGAGAAAAGGATTAGACATTCTTTTTTGTTTGTTTGATGAAGTCATCTAGAGTAGGTATCTAATAATTTCCTCAGATTATAACTCGATCGTTTATTTTTATTTTCGTCTGATTGAATGTACGATTTATCTAAATAATTATCATTAAGGAAATGTGTGGGCTCGAAATGGGGAGGCCTTTGCCCAGCAGTGGGACACATTACAGGCTAAGTAAAAATAAAGAAGGAAATTCTTTTTTATCTTATTGAGGGTTGATGAAAGCCGAATTTCCGAGAAAATAATATCTGCCGCTGGCAAAGGTCACAGAAAGGAACGAAGTTATAAATAACAACATTTATTTTGAGAGTGTAAGATAGCATTGCGGTTAATGTAAAGTTTTAAAGGCCAGAGTAATGGAAGAGAAACCTAATAAGTTATAAACTAGTTCAATTTAGAGTCTGACTTAACCTTGTTTACACACTATTAGTAAGAAGCAATACATGTGCCTGTGTAAATGTTTGATATTATTATGTTATGGTATGATTACATTCGCCTCACAAATATTCTGTACATCGCCCAGATTTAATAGCAATGTCACGGTTACTCATCTTACTTATTTATAATTATAATTATGTACTAACAATCTAGTATTATAAAACTTAATTTTATAAGACCAAAGAGCGATTCCAGAGGTGTCACGCAGAGCTTATCATAAAAACTATATGTTGGGATAGAGCTGTTTGACATCAAGCTGTCACTTTTGTTCGCTAGTTACATTTGACGTCTTTAGAATTTCACACGGGCTTTATATATGAAGTTTCTTTGATAGTGAGCAGTACTTTAATGTTTGAGACCTGACGGCAGAATATGAGAAGCTTGAGGCAGCTTTGTCGGTGTTGGCTTACGTTTTATCACCGTTGGAACTTTAAGGAATATTACTTCTCCCTTTGGTACTGGGTCAGCACTTTCCCTGGGCCGCGATTCTGCACGCTAATCGAAGCGTCTCAGTGCAGTCAACAAGTTAACACCGGAATTTGGCGCTCTTGTTATAGCTATCGCCATGCGATTTGCATACTAAATCGCGGCCCAGTGCTGACCAAATACCAAAGGCGTAAGTAATTTGATTAAAAACACATCACGGACGTTTCAACGGTGATGGAAAGCATCGTTGAAGCCTATATTATGTATCTCCTTAGTTGCAGCGATAGACGAGCCCCCTTTGACGCGAAATTTAGTAACTAGCTAAATTTTAACGCTATAACTAGGTTGACCGTATGGTCATCCCCATAATTTATTGTCGAGACCGCCTTAAAAGAAACAAAGTAAAAACGAACCAGACATAATAGTAGATTGTTTACCAAGGGAGTAAAGAGCTATTTTTAGGGCGAGAGTGTTTTTTGAATCCTGAGCAACCGAGGGATTCTAGAGTTGAGTCCCGAGTGCAACGAGGCGAGAGCGTTTGTTGTTATAATCTGGAGTTCTCACTTTCACTCATATTCTTTACTCATATCCGCAAACGAAATTGAAATAATTACAGCATTCAGATTTGGCGCGCTTTGTTTACAAATTTTCCACAACTTTTTAATTATTTGGTCCGTGTTTCGATATCAATTCTGTAAGGTTGTTTCTCTGTTGTCACCAATCGGTGTCAATCGATTCGGTCGATCGAATTATCTAATCTGTGTCGAGTACGCATTTTAGTACAAACTTTTCTTTTATTGGCTGCGTTTAGAATCGATCTCTCTTGGGTCTGTCAGCCTGAGTGGTAGTGAAACTGATTAGTGACAGCATTTTTTTCCTTTGTACTGGCAACAAAATTAAAAAGTTACTTTTAGTCCCTAGGGACTAAATGACCTACTTTAGTCCCTGTTTGTCGGGACTAAAGTAGATGTTTTTGAATAGATGTGATGAAAAAATATGATTCTACACATAACATAACTCAGCGTCGCGCCTTTTCTCGTGCGGGGTCTAGGGAAGTTGCAGTTGCTTTTTCAATTGTGCCTCTGCCAGGCCGTATGGGAAATGACATGCTTAAATGACATATTGGCTTTAAATAAGACGTAAAACTTTCGTCAACAAAATTGAGTGGGACATGTGAGCTTAACAGGTGTTTGTTATTTTGGACGACCTAATGACCCAGAGAACTTTTATTTTGTTTCAACCCGGAGCCAGAAATAAAAATGGATGAAAGTTTCTCAAGAACTTTTACTCTACCATCATCGCGGTGGAATGGACAATAACAATATATAAGGTATAAATGAATTAACGCAAAATGAGAAAACAATTTGTTGGGGACATCATTCTGAGCAACATTCATTATGAAACCGATTTGATCAGAGCAGCTTGATTTTTCACTTCCCTGTACATTTTGGCCTGAGTGGATCAGCTGATTTGTATGGAGAAGTGAAAAATAAAGTTGCTCTGATCAATCGGTTTCGTAATGAAAATTGCTCAGAATGATGTCCCTTACAAATTAGTTTCTCATTTTGCGTTAATTCGTTTACACTTTGTAGTACCTATTATATCCAGGTATAGAAGTGTATTATTTAATTGTACGCTTTTTTATATGAAAATAACCGGCCAAGTGCGAGTCGGACTCGCGCACGAAGGGTTCCGTACCATTATCTATAAAAACCGCAAAAAAAAAAACATGTTGTATGCGAGCCCCCCCTAAATATTTATTTTATTTTATTTAATTATTTATTTTTTAAGTAAATAATATTAATCAATATATTGTGAACATTTTAAACGTCTACCTGGTACCATTATCAATATCGAGCAAAAAATGAGCAAAAAAATCACGTTTGTTGTATGGGAGCCCCCCTTAATATTGAATTCCTTTTATTTTTTTAGTATTTTTTGTTATAGCGGCAACATAAATACATTATCTGTGAAAATTTCAACTATCTAACTACCACGGTTCATGAGATACAGCCTGGTGACAGACAGACAGACAGACAGCGAAGTTTCAGTAATAGGGTCCCGTTTGGCACCCTTCGGGTACGGAACCCTAAAAAAAGCTCTAGAACTTTTCGTCATTATTGCTACCATGACAAAGTTTAGAGACTAAAGTGGTTTTCACGTCAAAGGTTATCCAAGGATGCAAGAAGCACTAATTGTTTATTTGCTTGTAGATATGTAAATGTTGAAGCTAAAACAATAATTATGTATATAAAACATACATAAAAAATACCATATCGTCGTTGCTGACTCTACAAAGCGGTAATTGGGTACGAATAAAAAACTTGACTTGCTACTAAATTATTAAGGGATCGGGGTGAATTCTTTCCATACAGGGGCAGCCTGTCAAGCCTGACATGTTCCGACTTTTGGGGGCTCCGAACAAAAGATTTGAAATAAAGCGCTTATAAAAAGACCGGTCTTGAAGCTACTAATGAAGTGAGTTCTTACTAGAACATAGAGAAGATAATTTTGTTTATAAGTTTGTTTATTTGCCCGTTTTACTTGTCATCATAAATATTTTTGCTTCAAACATTCTAAGATAATATCATTACCTGTGCAATACCCGAAAAGGGTTCTAAGTCATAAGTTCCTACATATAATGTAACATCTGTGCAACACTTAGAACGCAATAAACATTTGAGTTTGAGTTTGAGATATTAAGTTCCTATAGTTTAGTTTAGTTTAGAGGCCTCATTCACAGACCACTGTGCGTTGTCGTAGAGAATCCACAAATGCAATTTGTCTTTATTTGCCACAAAATTCCGCGCTGATGAGGCCGCGGGCAACAGCTAGTAATTTTTACTCTTATCAATATTCTATTTTTTACCGAAATCTGCTTCGAAACAAAAGAAGCAAGAAACCTCCAACCACCCTTCGTATGTCTTGTCCAGATTCCTCCATGTTAACAGGCAAGAGCGGTAAATCTTGAGGAACAAGGGATTTCAGAACACAATGATGACTTCCTTTCACCCTCTTCCCTATCGCCTTTTTAACTTTTGTTGTGTTAGTGTGAAAAAATGTGGAGGGAAAATGCTTGAAACGACATTTCTTTGATAAAAGCTATAAGCCACTGAGACGCACCAAAAAAATCAATAAAGCTAATTAAAATTAGTAGATACCTATGTATAGATATGGATAGAGTATTTAAAATTAACATTAAACATAATCAACATACTAATATGCATCCGGTCCGGACCCACACCGGGATACCCAGGAGCCATCAGAGACATCACAGTCATGTTAACATCTAAATAACCGGCCAAGTGCGAGTCGGACTCGCGCACGAAGGGTTCCGTACCATTATCTATAAAAAACCGCAAAAAAAATATTGTATGGGAGCTCCCCAAATTTTTTATTTTTTTTTTAAATTAAATAATATACTCAATATATTGTGAACATTTTAAGCGTCTACCTGCTACCATTATCAATATCGAGCAAAAATGTGCAAAAAAATCACGTTTGTTGTATGGGAGCCCCCTTTAATATTAAATTTCTTTTGATTTTTGTTTTTGTTGTTATAGCGGCAACAGAAATACATCATCTATGAAAATTTCAATTGTCTAGCTACCACGGTTCATGAGATACAGCCTGGTGACAGACAGCCGGACAGACAGACAGCGAAGTCTCAGTAATAGGGTCCCGTTTGGCACCCTTCGGGTACGGAACCCTAAAAGTGGCCAAGTACGAGTCAGAGTCGCCCATGAAGGGTTCCGTAGTAGCATCATATCCACTCAAAGGTCCGCTGATTCATCTCGTCCACTTTCTAAAACATTACATGTTTTTTCAAAGGTTTTGAACTTTATCTCGATGTGAGTAGGTTGAAGATCGCAAGCCGTGGAGTTTGGACGGGCGAGCTAGTAGATACACCTGATATACTTAGCCCAAATATCACTCTCATTCTTCACCAGCAAATAATTACTTTGTTTTTAATAGTGTATGACTGATAAAGTTATCTTTGCGTTTTTCAAACCAATTTTCGTTGAAAGTGTGTATTGAGATACACAGCATATATTTTCATAGATTTTTCACTCTCTTCCTTTAAAAGTAAGAGGGGGGCACACAATTTTCTCCACTTTGAAAAGGTCTGTCTCTTTACGATTTACTTTGAGGAAAATGGTTTCAGGAACCTAGAACGTAATTTTTAAAGACCTATCCTAAATACACCCTACATATAGGATTGATGAAAATATTAATATTCATGTGTAGTCTTAATTGTTATGGAATAAAGTTACTGTGACATACGCACGGACGGACGGGCAGACTGATGGACAGACAGACTTGAAGAAACTATAAGGGTTCCTTGTTTCTTTACGGAACCCTGAAAACTCGAGGTTTTCTTTTTTCTCCCTACCCAGCTGTATTTGAACCTCTCGCTATATACGCGCAGCTTCGATCGCACGTCGTCGTCAAGTAGACCACCACTCACCATTCAGGCTCAGCACTTAACTGAAAAACTTGAAGAGCTAGGTGTAACGGGGTGCGTGCGTGCGTTGTTATTGATGTCCTTTAAATTATACAAAAGCATGCAGATAATGGTAAAATAATTCACCAAGTTGAAAACGTAAAAAAACCGACTTCATGACCTATCACTTAGTCCTCCCCGCTCGGTACACAAATGTCGTCTATGGACCCGAAAACGAGTCTACGAAATCAGTCTCCTGACAGTGAAGTCCATACATTATATAAACGAATATACGATACGAATTTATCTCGCGACAATGACTCCAAAAAGACTGGCTGTATAATGTTATCCAGGTAAAACAAATTAAACTGCACAGTTTTTTCATGTAGAAACCTAACTACTGGACCGATTCCTGATTTAAAAAAGGGACCAAACTATTGGGCTTCCCTTTTGAACAAAGAAAGAATTTCTGTAATCGGTTCACAAATAATACCAGTTTCGATGTAACAAACATTAAAAAAATATAATGATGATAAAAAAACACAACCGAATTGATGACCCCTCCTTTTTTGAAGTCGGTTAAAAAGCATTCCACTCTTCGTGCGCCATGCACGAAAATCATAAAAACTGTTATTTATACGTTATTTGCTGAAGTAAAGCAAACATGTCGTATCAAATATAACGATAACAGAAATTTCAAACGACACATCGAAACAGAACATAAAAGAAACATGTTGTTCACAATTACACACTGAAGTCTAATGAGTGTTAACATAAAACGTAACCATTATCGTAAATTGAAGGCAGGTTCTAATATCAAAAGTCGTTCGTGTAACATACGAATATAAAGAGCCTAATTGCACTCTACACCTGTTTCACTCGTACAATATCAGAAATGAGTAAGAAAAAGCGAGGTGCGAGCAAGCGGGTACATATGATGCCTCCTATTATATTCTGAGCCTATACTTAATCGATTTTGTTGGCATCGGAGGTTTTTATAGAAATCCGCATTGTAATGTAATACGATACTGAGGTTTGACTGTAGTGTAGACGTATTCCATCCGTGTCAGACATATGGGTATTTGAAATAGCAAATTTAATCCATCCAGCAAATGAGGCAGGGGGATTGACCTCGCCCTTGTTCTTCAACCTGTATGTCAATGATCTGATGGAGGGGGTTGTTACCGTTGGGGGCCAGCCTATTGTTCTCGTAACCGCGAATCTCCATACATTGATTACCAAACCGGGCCAAAAGGTATAATATTATTATTAAAATTCAATCGCGTAATTTTCATACTTCTATTGCCGCTTGGGGCCATAGTGGCTAAGTACAGTCGGCTACCAAACCAAAACGATGATTCTGTAGTACTATTAAATTAATTTTAACAATTTTTTTGACAAGATAGTTATAAAATGAAAGACGAAATTAGCAATGAGACACAAATTTTTATATTAGGATCAAATGTTAATATGTATGTATGGGTAACATTAAGGGTATATTTAAATCACAGCCGGGCTCCATCGTCGGGAAATTTATTAATAGCATCAGTTACGCAGACGACATGTGCTTGTTGAGCCTCTCTATCAGTGGTCTTAGGAGACTTATATCTGAATGTGAGTCCTATGCCTTGCCTTATCAAAAAACGGACTATGATACAACCCAAATAAAAGTGAAATTATGGTGTTTAAAGCAAGTAAAAAAGCTCCATGTACCGCCTATTTTATTAAGTGGTTCTCTACTAAAAAGAGTAAATGTTTTTTAGTATCTTGGTCATCTGCTAACTGATGATGATGAAAGGGAGCGAAAGCCGTTGGCGATTCGCTGCAATATGTGGCCCGCAGATTTGCACGTTGTGGGAGGGCTATAGGGTGACTTTAATCAAGGCATTCTGTCAGTCCTTCTACACGTGTGCTCTGTGGCGTTCAATTACAAGCAAAAGTCGTACTACGCCCTTTGCGTCCTATATAACAATGGTTTCAGGATGTTGCTGGGCTGCCGCGCTTTTGCAGTGAAACCGGGGATGTTTGCTGCTGAAGAACGTACTACAGACTTCTACGGTATACAGAGAGCAAGAACAGTATTCCTGATGTACCGTTTGTGCGGCAGCGCCAACTCCATCTTGTCCATCATTGCAAATAGGGTAGACTGTCCAATCTGGTTTTACTGAGAAAATATTCACATGCCTTCAAATAGAAAAGAAAGAGCCCGGTGCTCCGGAGTCGGATAGCCTGCCTTTTCCATCTATACTTCCATTGATTTGGTTGTGTGCATAAAACTATGTGCTGTTTTGTATTGTTAATTGTAATACCTCTATGAATACTTGTCTTCAATCGTTAGTTCCACACGATCGTCTTTGGTTAGGTTTTTTTTATCAAGACTGAACCATTGATTCTTGAAACAACATTGTATGTATGTATGTATCTATGTATCAAGTAAAAATAACGAACCGTTGATTTTAACAGCTACTCATACTTTTGCTACAAGAAAATGCTTTTGTGCCCCCTCGACATCGCGACTAAACGCTTTCGCTATTTTTAAAGCTTCCTCTCAATAGATAAGAAAGCGGTGCTCGGAGCAAAAGCAAAAAAAAACACGGATACGAATTGAAAACAATTACGAGGAAGAAAGTTGTCTGTGATAACGACTAAGAAAGGCCATGGAGGACTTTTCCTGGATGCGAAAAAAGGGAATTTTAAATTCCTCCTCTCAGTTTAATGTTACGGAATAATAGACTACGACTACGCAGAGCAGCGTTTGTTTATGCAGCTACAATTAATGTTTATAGACAAGAGTTAGGGTTGCTTAGGTTCGGATGCGCAACTACCTATTCAAAATTTACTGGCACTCAAACTCTGTGGATGTATCTCATTAGAGGAATGACAGGCTTAAGTTGTACTTAACATTAACAGTTTGAGCATTTGGCTATTTTTGCACTTTAACGTGGGGTATAGGGCCGAGTTAGACTTAGTCATATTGTGGTTTAACCCCACGGGTGATTTTGTAAGTGTAGATGGTCATGTTGCTTTTTCGCAAACAAAAACAAACAAAGACTACTGGAGTATGCTCAATCTTACTCGAGTCCGACATTAGTGGGCTACATAATTATTATTTTATTTATTTATTTATTTATTTTATCTATTTATTTGCATCAGCGCACACACACTTTTATTTGTATATTTAGGTATTTTTATAGTAAGTTGGTACTTACAGGAACTATTTCGAGCTACTTTTGACCAACTGATAACTCCGAGTGTATTAGACCTATTAAATTTATAAGATACAGTAGAGCTAGTTCCCTTTTCCCCAAAAATCGATGTTCTTTCTTATAATTAGGCGCAAGTGAAATTGCGAAACAGGCTTAAAAGCGTTTATCGGTTGACATCATTTAATTCGCCTGAAAGCCTTCGGAGGTGTTAATAATATCTGAAAAGGGCCGGCGTCATCCTCAAAATGTTTAAGGACGCCTATTCTTTAGCCAACTTTGACTCCTATTTCAATTCAATTCAAATATTTTTATTTCAAATAACAAGTATTCATAGAGGTATTACAATTTACAATACAGGACATAGTTTTATGCACACAAATCAATGAAATAATTTATTGCCAAATTGATGATACTTTGATAGATTTTAAATCTAAACTGTATCGGCATAAGACGTTATGGTAGCAAACCCCCATGCAAGAAGAAATGCGTCGTATGGTGTTCAGTGTTTATGACTCAGAGTAACCGAATCATAATTAAATTTATTGCGCGAACCTACATAACTGCCGTTCCGCATGAAATACTGCGTTCATTTCCGATTTGCTTTAGATTCTCTCGTTGTATTACATTTTTTCGGGTTATTTATTGTATTCTCTTTGAAATATGCTGTTCCTTTATGAGTCTTTTTATACAGCTTTTTTTCGCTCATCGCTTCGGGCCATTCATTAGCGCTATTTAATATTCAATAAATTTATTACTGGCAATACCAACTAACGACTCGCAGTCTCGCATGCCACACTTCAGGTGCAAACTTATCCTAGACGCAGTCCGCAGTCTGTTGACTGTCACCGTCTGAGCGCGACTGAGTAAAATAAAAACTGTCAACTGTTAACAGATTTTGTGGCGACACTTTGAAGTAACCGATATGCGTAGTACGTGCCCGATGCGTGTACTAGTGTGAACACCACGTTTTGTATTAAAGTCAATAAAATACAATTTTAAGGTATTACGGAATAACGGAACGGAAATGGGTGAAATCAAAGGACTTGCTAGTTTATAGGTAGACTTTTCGAAATAATGATTTCTACGAACGAGAAATGATATTCAAAGACCGAATTATGCCTAAGTACTCTATTCATCGACACTTTGAAGACTGAAAATAATCCGAAACATGAAACAGAAAATAGTATCATGAATGAAAAGCCTTTTCACTCAATAATCAGTGAAGACGACTCATTAGTAAAACCTTAGGTACTAGGTAGGTACATACATATTCGTGTCGTCCTTTTTCGTTCGTCATTCCGTGCAGTTGGATGAAATGTTGAAACTTCGTGTTTCTATAATCCTATACAATATCCATTGGACAGAAAATGTTGATAAAAAAATACCCTGACATTTTTTAACATTAATAGTTACCTACTCTTACTACGCCAATTAATTTACGGCAGTATATAAATGTGGATCTCGTTTGTGTTTGGTGATAGATAACCCTTCATTTGTACTGCAAGTTTTTAAGAGGTCGGTCGTTACATAGTAGGTACCTATACAAAGTATATCAGGCTTGGCAAAGGCATATTCCCATCTTGCACTTAAACAGTCCCACTCCAATCTCCTTCCCGTAGACTCAAGTCATCTCGTCTTCTCTTCCTGGACCGGCCACGTTTTTTTTTTGTTTTTTTTTTTTGTTTCACAGCATATAATAAAACAATAAAAATAACAATAATATAAACAGGTAGTGCCAGTTACGAAACATATCCATTAGACATTTTGAATGGGATTTAAAAACAATAAAACATTGAATATTGATTTTACATAAATAGTAATTACATACAATGCAGAACAGAAAGAAAAAATACAAAAAATACAAAGGTAGTGTCGGTGTATACATGAGGGTGTATTAGTGTGTGAGGGTGTGTACGTGGGTGTATGCGTGTGTGAGTTCCTTTAAATTGAGACCTTGCTGCTTGACAATAGATAAAAAAGAAATTCAATTTATTTTATTTATTTATCAAATTGACGTATCCTCGTATCAATCTGCGATATTAACTGAGCACGATTTTGCATTGCCCAATGTGCCCATATCTTTGTCTTTTTCTTATCGAGAAAATATCTTACATACCTACAGAGCTTATTACATTACGCTGTAATAAGCTCTGTAGCGGCAGAGCACGATTTGTATAGACGTCTCACTCATTCATGATGGAACGACTAGAAAGATACAGTGTGTCAGACAGGGCCCTGCCGACAGAGTAGTCTAATAGTCAGACAGGCCCCTGCCGACAGCGTAGTCTAATAGGCCCATACCTTCTTTTCATTGTCTGTTAACATTCTGTGTCCGCCTACTATTACCCCCTTTTATTAATAAGAAACTGTTCACGATGTAAAAGGGCGGCGCGGCGGAAAGGGACAGATATAAACAGCTGTTTTGGGCTATCGTATGTGTTTGTGATAATTAATACTATATACCATGTAGTTACGATAAACAGTTATTCGGTATTTATTTTACGTCACGACAATACAAAACATTATGGTCGTAAATAAAATAAAAAACTAAATGAAAAAAAAAAAAACTGTAAACCTGATTGAACGAAAAAAAACTGTGTCAATCTGTCAACTAGAAGTTTATCATTTTCTTCATAGCACCAACTTTAAAGCGCAAAAACAAAAATTGGTCTTAATTCAACTAAACCAACTCGGGCGGAAACGGACAGTTCTCAGATAAAGAAAGGCTAGGGACAGGACAGGCTTATCTTCCACAGACTGGGATTACCCAAACTTGTCCAGCGAAACTTTTGAGAGGCTGCGCGACGTACCGAACTTATGAAAAGTTTCCGCTAAGAAGTGTTAAGGAGTTAAATAAAAGAGCGGGGGCCGCGGTCAGTCAGAGAACGAGTTTCGTTGTGGAGAGCAATGGCTCTCAAACGTTCGAAATCTTTGAGGGAGTTTGAAGAAACCGCAAGTTAGTAAGTATATCTTGTGGTATTTCAAATACTGGACTGGAGCTAGTTATTCAATACTCCATTTTGTGTGTCAGTTAACTCGTACCTGCTTAGGAACTAGTATTTTTTGTTGTTGTGGTTGGATCTGAAATTATTAATGAAGTTTTTCTTATAAATAAGCAGGTATCTGTTAATTAGGGTTTCGTATCTCAGAAGAAGAAACCTTTATAGGATTACTCGTTTGTCCGTCCGTCCGTCCGTCACAGGCAATTTACTCAGAACAAATTGGACCGATGATGTTGAAAATTGGTACACATATCAATATCTGTGAATCAAAAACAGAATGGAATATAAGGGGCCACTTTTGAGGGCCCAAAAAAGAATAATCAAATCAAATCAAAATATGCCGTGTGATATAAAATGAAAGCGCATTGTGCGAGGATTATAATTGTATTTTTATAATATTTTTAAGACTAAATTTGAAAAAGTTGTGCTCAATAATATGACCGATTCGCATGTCATCTAAACCACTAGGGTACTTCCCGAAGTCCAAAAAATCTGAAATTTGGTACGCAAGTACATGTTTGCACCATATCCCATAAAAACTCCGAAATCTACAACTATAACCCCCTAACCCCTAAATCTGGCGTGCAAACTTTGTATGAAAAACTGAATTTCTGAAGTCCTATGATTGTTGTACAAAACCCTCTCAACGCCAGTCCAACTCGCACTTGGCAGCTTATTCTTGTTTGAATCGTTATAATTTCTTCGGGTACCAAATTTTAAAACATCGGAGATACACAATAATATATCAATCTTATAACAAGCAAGCTTAAAATAAAACATGCACATTAACACTTAAAAAAAAAACACTTTTAACCTGAATGTTGCCATGTGAAAGATAGCGGTATCCTCAATTTTAATTTATCGTATTTCTTGCAAACACGACACTACAATCAAAGCGATTGAATTGTAAGCCGACTTATTCTTCTAGCTTACTTGACCTAAAACTTCAAAGAAGTCCTGCTTTGCTACGAGCCAAATAGCAATGAGTGAGGAGGAAATAATATCTACTACAATATGTAACACATAAAACATAGCATAATGCCACGTCTTTCCTATACAGGGTGGCAGAGGCACAACTGTGCCCACTTTTAGCCAGTTATACAATACTCCATTTTGTGTGACAGCCCATCGCCGCGGCTACATAGCCGTCATAGGTAATGAAGGTTTCCTCATGATGTTTTCCATCACCGTTAGATCTTGTAATAGGAACGTTACATTATGTATGAAGGACATTATTCAGAAAAGTTTGAAAGGCAGTGACCGACCAAATCAGAAACAATATTACTTCCCTTCGTATCTCGTTTGCGAGACCCATCGGCGACCCTTTCAAATTCGATCCAACGACCGCGAAAGATACTTGAATTTTGATGTAACTCCTCATTTACTTAATTAATACTTTGTGATTATGCGGAAATGTCGAATGTCAATTTTATTTGCTGCAACAAAATCATGGTAGAGTGCGTCTTAGATTAGAATGCACCTGAAGGGGACTACTGCAAGTTCTTATATGGGAACCGTTTGAAATTATTGGACATGTGACACCATTATGTGAAAAAATATGGTTACGATTACAATTAACAGATTTTACATTTTTTTTGTAGAGAAATACATTGTATGTGAGAAAGACATTTATTTGAAAACGATATTATCAAACATGCCTTAGGTACCTACCTACACATAAGAGGTAAAATGGAACGCGGCGGCGGAATCAAACTTCCCCCCTCGCTCCCTGCTCCCCCCGACGTGCCCCTTCTTGTCTCCCGGGCTTAATCTACTCAGGACCACCTACACAACAACTGTGCAACATTTGTGCCAATAATCCAATTTCAAATGGTAAATCGCACTAGCCTCCTGGCTAGGTCGCGTGACGGTGGCGTGCGAGTCGTTCTATGGTATTGCCAGTATATTTTGTTTTGTTTCCACTTCTCGCCGCGCGCATTTTTATTCAAGACGCACTATCTATACATGACTTTGGACATAAAGGATTTTTTCGACAATTTGGACTTTTAAATAAACAAGGGGACTAGTAAATAGTTGTTATAATTAAGAACTACAAATAAAATATGTAGATATTGGTAGTATAAAATATTGAGAACAAAAAAAATCCGCAGGCTACGAATACATAAAACATTGCGGTAGCTTAGGTGAAGATTAAAGGGGGTGAGCGTAGCGAAGCCCCCGAATAGTCTTCGTGTTCGTTTGACATGACATGTATAACACAAAACACATCACGTAGTGCGAAATAAAAATGCGTTTAAAAAGACAAGTTTTTGTTAAAACCCGCCACATCATGATGTGCCCATCAGCCCAGTAATTGCTTGGGCATATCATGAAATGGCGGGGCACAACATGATGTGCCCGATTCTACAATCGGCCGCCATATAGACACAAATAAATATCATGTAAACTGACATCGAGAGTAATTTAAACGAAAAACGATCCGTGAATAAACGACATTCATCACGACATCGTCAAAAGTTCCCAAAAGCTCGCGTATCTTTACACGTCACAAACAACGACAATAAAATTAAATTTCCCATATCAGCTGTAACAGGCATGCATTTACAATTTTAAGATTTGCGGTTCGTATTTTATAATTTCTATTGCTGCGGCTGGAATCTTGTTTGTTCTGGGAAGTTATCAGCTGTATTGACCAATATTGAAATAAAATTGTGTGGAGTGGTGGTCATCAAAATCTCATTCCACGCCGTTTCTTTAGTGTATGTGCCATAAACCTGTCCTAGGTATTTTGGGAATTCAGGCATATGACCGCATATGATATCCAAACATTAACGTATTTCTACAAATAGTTGGCCACACCACAGATATTATAATACTGCCACACACATTCAATTTACTAGCAAAATGTCCGTAGAGGTAAAATCCCTTTAATGGCCGTTCTACCTCTCGCCGCGCTCGGGGTGTCTCGTGATGTCTCGCCTGCTCTCGCTCCGGGCGGCGGCGGTTTTTGGGCCCGAGTCAAAGGGTCTCGGCATGTCTCGCGAGGAGCCCGAGAGCATTGCACTAGAAGCGGTGAGAGTGTAGAGGGTACCTCTCGTGGCAGGACTCTCCGGCGAGTGCTCTCGCCCGAGACATCACGAGACCACTCCGCGAGAGTGTAGAACGGCCATATGACTTACCATAACTCATGCTCGGGGTACGGATATCAATACGTCGCGTAAACAAAGGGAATCGATTCAAAGGCACTTGTACTTATCAAAAGGGCGATAATGTGCGCCTTTTTATTACCTAATATGTTTTATGCTGTGTTAGATGGGACACGCGATAAGCTCCGTTTCCAATTTTGACGTACACACAGGTTTGAGTAAAAACTTATGACAAAATTTAGCCCCATATTTTGCCCTTTGTGGAAGCAAATCTTTAAAAATAATTACTGAACTTATGTCATGTTTTTTTTTAACTTCTTACTTGCCAAATTACAGCTTCATATATAAGTATTTTATTTTTGCCCATACGAACTTTGCCCCTCCCCCTCTTGCCCCTGCATCACAAATCCAGGTGGCTCCACTTATTAAATCCACCCTCAGACCTACAGATCAATCCTGCCAAAGGATATCTTTTGTTCACGAAACGCCGTATATTGCAACTTCTAGGGCCGTGGCACACTCGCTATTATAGCGCTATTATTGCTTATACTAACTACATTTCATTCTACGCGACACTGCACTGAGAGATGTTCGGCTGCTTTTAGCCGCGAACTTGTCTAATTGGTCACAGATTTAGATGTAACTAGAAATAGATTAATTGGATATCGAGAATGGGGTTTCAGATTGTAAGTATTGGCTTGGATGCACATCAGACAGAAAGTTAGCAGTACCAAACATAAATAGACGTTTGTCTTGTTGTATTGATGCGGTACTTAGGCTAGGTACCATGGTATGTATGTTATAGTACGACCGGGAGACCGACAGACCGGGATGGAGACACCTATTACACCAGGGCAGAACCAGGCACGACAAACAGTGGTTGAAAAATCTCAAGAGAAAACGGCTAGCACGAAAACAACCGGCTCCACCACATAACGCCGAATTTGTAAATGAATAAACGCAAAATGAGAAACTTATTTGTTAGGGACATCATTCTGAGCAACTTTCACTATGAAACCGATTTGATCAGAGCAACTTAATTTTTCACTTCCTATTCCATTTTGGCCAGAATGTATGGAGAAGTGAAAAATAAAGTTGCTCTGATCAAATCATGTACCAATTCACAGAAAAAGGAAGACTGACGCACAACATTTAATTTTTATAAGTAATAGTCAGACTTGCATATGAAATGTTACGATACCAATAAACGCAAATAATGCAAGTCTTTTGTATGGGGACACCCTTAAGTTTTAGAATCGAATGTAGTTCTACTCTTGCTGTAGCTGCAACTTGAAAAATACTACTCTCTACATATTATGGCTCTTCAGGGCCGAGAGTCACATAAGGAATGGCATAGAGATAGCTGTAGCGAGTCGAAAAAAGGCCGGTTTTGGATTGTCGTCGGTCCCCAGACGCGCCGCGCCGCGCCCGCCACAGATTAATAAAGAGTAAGGAACAGATTGGACACTACATAATCGTTCAACTAAAAAGCGACCCTTGCTACATTGCAACAAAGTACAATTCATGCTGTGTAGCGCGGCGCCCGCACTTCGATTACTTACCTAAAAGTACCTCTTTCTGTCGCGTAACTCTATCCTCGTCTGAAGCGGCCCGTGAAACTAGGGTTGTCTCTTGTGACAAATAAATCTGAATATTTACTTACTATTAGTTCAATACGCGACTAATGGCCCTGATAGAGCCTCTGACGGACAGACGGACATCGGATAATTGGCTCCCATTTGGAACCCTGCGGGTACGTAACCCTAAAAAAATATAATAGATTAGACTAGAAAAAGGTCGACTAGAGAAAATTCCTTCTAGTTAAAGAAACGATTGGGGAAAAAAACGATTAGTAAAGAAAAGGACAGTGAACCCATGCGAATGGTGACAAACACGAATGACAACAAACGCAAGGGGGAAAATGCAATCACTGGCTACTACGGAACTAATGCGTAACTGATCTAGGCACACTCTCAGAGATTTCTTCCAGAAAACCTGGGACGAACAGGGTTATCGAGCGACAAACCAGTTTTTTGCGCCCTGGTGCTATTGCCATGCGCTTTTATACCTGACTCGCGGCCCTGGATCTGACTGAACTATAAACAATTCTTTCTTGATTTTATTTCTTTAGAAAACCGACTTAAGAGATCTGCTGAAAAGCTAATTCCACCTTTAGTGTGATAGTGAAACGAAATCAGATTTGCTCACTGCTCAACTTTTGCTTGATTGCAAACTAAAAGCACATTTAGACTCGAGGGGATAAGGTCGAAACCATTTGACAAGAGCCAATCGACCCGAGCGAGTATCGTGCAGCTTAATTCAGAGATTGTTCTAATAAAATAACAGTGGCATATTCTCATAGATCCATTTTCAGGAGGGATATTATATTTATCACAATTCATCGATAAATAAACAGAGAATGAATATTATTTCACGATATCCCGAAGATTTTCATCTGCCAGTTTCTTTATAATATACCTACAAAACTTGTTAAAATAGGCATTTTCGATCAAGAAACTAATCACTCGGAAATACTCGGAATACATCTAGAAAATTCTGACCGCACTAAACACGAAGAAACGGGTCGTTCATCACCTTTCCTCCTACAAGTTTGAAAAGGTAGTCAGGCAGGACTCTACTATGGATTGCAATCGATCGAATGTTTCTCGAACTCAACTCACTAATCGACATACCTTAAAATAAATCAACTTTATTGCCTGCTTATTGCTTTGATAAACAACGCAAAAATACTTTTAGGTTACTTAACCTAACCTAACCAAAAAATACTTATTTTGTTTCCCGTCCGTTCTAAAAACAAAGGAGGGATATGTCAAACTCTCTCATCGGAACTTGGTTTGCTGGAAACTCGGAGGATTGTCTAAGGCTGGAAGAGATCTCTTTTTAGAGATAAGCTTGCCTTTGTACACTGTTTTTTGAAATCAAACCACAGTTTCGAGTATCCCGAGTACTGCAATACGTAACAGGAGCGGGCTCCTAAGATACGGTACATGGAGGTTCCTAGCACATTACACAGAGCGCCTGCACTTGAAACTTAATGTTTGTAAGCGCGAAGCTGTTTCGTTTCTATCCGTCTCAAAAGACGTGGAGGAGTGTGGTTTTTGTGCGAAATAGTGGTGTTTTATGTTTGTTTGTCGACGACCCCGATAGGGTTCGTTCCTCGCTCAAAGATACTTCCTAAAAGAAATGTGGGTTGCATTTCGAGAGTTTCTGTCAGTGTAAGCATTTTCAGGCGACGCCATTGTCTGAAAAGGTATTTCATTACGCAAGCTGTAAGTAGAGACAAAACATGTATCAAGTGATGTTATCCGGAAGTACAACAGCAAGAGAATCCTTTAGACGCATAATACCAACTACCCAAAATACCAACACTATATACGCTAAACACCAACTACGCATAACGCCAACATGCACTTAAGCAAAATACCACCACGCAAATTACCAACTACGCGAAATAAGAGTCCCATTTTAATAAAATATTTGATATTTTTATGATTGAGGTACATTGTAACGAAACGTATATGAAATAGGTAAAAAAAAACAACATTTAGCTGGTTAGGGTTTTTTTTTATTTCATCTGTACATCATAAATAGCAAAAAAGAAGGGCCTGCCACAATGGGCGCAAAACGTCGAAAAAATAAACAATTTTAGTTGACAAGGGACGAAGGGCCTTTACTGAACAAAGGCAAAGTAAGAAAAGAAAGAAAGATAAGTACATCCCTAAATCCTAACTTTTTATGTGTACTGACTGGGCTGTTAGCATAATTTTGTATAAACTTATTTCTGTTTAAATATGCCGTTTTTATGTCACTGAGTGGGCATGTGCAAAAACCGGCCAAGCGCGTGTCGTGCACTCAGTTGCACGTTTCAATAAGCGATATTATTATACTATGTGTGTCATCTCCTAGAGCGAGTTCTTCAACTGATTGTGGTATGACGAATCTGAAGAATTATTTTTTTTGGTAAAAAATACGTTTTGTTTTAAAATCCAAAAATTGTGGAAACTTAGTCATTCACTTCACGGGATAAGCACCATTAATAAACTTTGCTTGATAAAAAACTATTGACTAAAACGATTCTTAATAACAATAATAATATGTTTTGGTCTCTAAAGCAACTTTACAGCTGTAGGGCGTAGGCGCCAAACATGACCCATCTTTGCAAAAACATGGCAAAATCCATTTAGAAGTACCTACCAAAATTAAGTATCTAATCCTATCTGGTAGTCAGTAACACAAAACTAATCTACCTACACATAAATACATCATGATCTTCCCTTTCCGTCCTCACTTAATTTGCTGGAAGAGATCTCTTATTGGAGATAAGCTCGCCTTTTTACACTTTTGCAGTGCAGTAAAGAAATTATGAATTATGAATAAAACACCTACAAATAATACGAATTACAAGCGTTCACTTTTCCATTTGAAGGCTAAAAGCTGTTGTAATTAAGTTTTTCACGTCTCCGCGGGCGAGCTTAGTGAAGTGACCTAAAAACCGGAAGTGATGGTGTGAAAATAAAAATAATGAGAAAAATATGCAACTGCCGTTTTCATGAAAACTAGGTTAATTGGTGTTCACACTGATCTCCAATCCTTTGATATAATTGAGTTTTATCTGAATAGCGTGTTCGGTTTTTCTGTCGCAAAGCTGAACGTAAATAAAGATCTACTTTTATCCGGGATACTCGGCGTTGTAAGTTCGTAGCTAGTCAGCTTAGTTTTTTTTTTTTTAATTATTATATTATTATTATTATTATATTTAGCCTATATCATCCCACTGCTGGGCAAAGGCCTCTCTTCCCCGTTTCCATGCATCGCGCTCCTGGGCCGATTCCCACCAGTTCTTGTTGTGGTCCCTCAGCTCGTCACTCCAACGTTTTCTAGGGCGGCCTCGACCTCGCCTTGCGTTTTGTGGGACCCAGAGTGTCATTTGTTTGGCCCATCGGTCCGGTTGCATACGAGCAACGTGGCCGGCCCAGTCCCACTTTTTAATTAACTACATAAAATTAAATCGTTCACAAGAAGTGCCCGCACATGAGTAGTCTCTACCTACAATTAAATCATCTCATTTGAATTCCTTGTTTGTAAACTATAAGTTGTCAGCGTCGTCTATCCGCAGACCCTTATGCGTTAAATGGATTCGAAGCGACGGACGACGCTTGTTATATGTATAGGTACATACATGTCCGTTTACTTTGGTTCACTGTAGGCATATTATGAGGGTAAGTCCGCTGTCAAACTGGTGGCTAGGCCATCGAGAAATTCGAGAAGGACGGGTGTGTACGAGTCTATGATGAGTAGCTACAATATGCTTGCGTCCAAGGTAATCCAATAAATCTAGGAACAAGTCTTAAGTTCAAGCATTATGTACAAACATTCTTGACATTCTCAGAATTGTTTATTTCCAGCAGATTTTTTTTAAGTTAATTTTGCGCAAAAAAAGACACATTTGATGGCACTTTTACATGACGTCACTCTGTCGTTATTTCATAGAACTCAGGAACAAAAGTTCCGTTTTGACAGTTCATAAAATTTATGTTTTAAAAACTTATCTATTTGTGTTAAAATCTGACTTGAATAAACTTTTTTTTTCAATAATTATTAATCTATTTTGACTAGCAGGACGCAAGCCTATTATGTACAAACAGAATACGGACCTATTAGGAATCGGTCTCATAGATTTTCTTTAAAGTACACATTTGTAGTAGTACTGCAGATTAAGTAGTACTGCAATTGGGTAGCGAAATAGATAGACAGGCTAAGTACAATAGCAGTTTATGAATTATTTATTTCCCCTTTTAGTTTTCTATAATTAACATTTTATAGAAATGAGCAACCATTTTTAATCAGGTTAAGGTCCCTGAGTCGGAAAAAAGCTGTAAATCATAGCTGTAGGACTAAATTGAATTAGCTCGAGCCAGAGGAGTGACAATAATTAAAAAGTATTTTCCAAGAAATTATTTCTCCAGCGACGTCTTTGCTAACCCTTTTGTCTCAGAAGTATTTTGCTTTTTATCCGGCGTCGACTTATTTTGAAGTAAGACTCCGTAAAAGATGCTATCTATAACTTGCTTTATTTCTTGTAAAAAATGACAGTACTTAATGAAGGATCATTTAAATTATTATTAAATCACCCATAGGTTTAAAAAAAAATGTAGAGCCCGATGTAAAAACTATTAATTTCAGCACGGCACACCTATTTCTATTTTTCCCTGAAAATATATCAAAATGAAAAAAAAAACTATTTATTTTCATCCGAAAACTTACCTCTGTTACAACTCCAATGATTAAAACGATACTTAATCTCTAAAATCAGTGAAACGCAACATTTACAAAAAAGTGCCTATGTTACGACCAATTTGATAAATCTGGTCATTATTCATACTGGCCGGCCATTATTCATACTGGCTACTTCAATAGGACAATGTGATTAAAACTGCATATTTAGTCACTTTGCCCGGCCATTATGAATAATGACTAATCCATCTTGGGCAAAGTAATAAATCAGATGCATTGAAGTGTTTTCGTGTATTAAACCCAAGCTACGCTCGCTTCGCTCGCTCCGCTGGTTGCACTTCTGAAGTCTAACCTAACCTAACCTACCTAGACCTACAAAAAGTGAAACTTAGCCTAGTCACAATTTATCACTTGGACCGGCCATTATACATACTGCCCGGTCCAAGTGATTTTAAGCTTGAACTACGAATACAGACTGGTCCAAGTGATAAATTCATCTCATTGACCAAGACTCTTTTTCATTATTCATACTGGCCGGCCATTATTCATACTGGCCGGTTAATCAAATTGCCCGTGACACATACACAACGGAGAGTCCAAAATTATTATCACCATTTCTCAGGCGGTATGCCTATAAAAAACAGGGAAACGTTTTGTTAGTACTATTCATCAGTGGGTATTGTTACAGTGGAGCTGGATATATCATCCCTTGTCACATACAATGAGCGAAGTAATGGTGGTCATTTGGTGAATCCTTCTTGAGTCGCTCGCCTTGAGCGGGCAACGCTTTTGCAGTAGATTGTACCATGGAGAAATAAAACGAGAATTATTTAACGAAGCAAGGAAGTATTTTTAGATTCTTTCTCAACTATAGTAGATTGTACAACAAGGGCATAAAACGCACCATTTTACCCGAGACGTATATATGAGGGTGGATAGTCATGTCGAGGATAAAATGGGTTTTATGTACGAGTTATACACTCTGCTTTTCACTTCGATTGTGAGGAAATTAAACAGAAATATTGCAAAAAAAGTAAATATTATGAAATAATTGCAAATTGAAATTACCGAGAAAAAATAAGGACTTCCCGCCATAAAACTTTTTTTTTTGGACGTGCCTCCGCAGCCGGCTCTGGTGGCCGGCAGTGGCACTTAGCATAGGTGGTATGTGGCTGTTTACCTGACGACCTTTGTCAGAGTCTGAGATTTAGACGAAGATTTTACTTTATGCTCTAGAACATAAAATTTGATTTTATGCTGGCTATACCCGACATAAAGACGAACCTTACGAGCATGAGAAGTGAAAACAACATTTCTGTGGTTACTTACACACTCAAATTTTAATTTATGACCTACAATGCCAATTGAACCAAATAATGTATTTGACTTAAGGTATAAATGAATTACTGAGATTGTTATTCAAAATGAGAAACTACTACTACACAAATCAGCTGATCCACTCAGACCAAATTGTACTTGGGAGTGTAAAATAAAGTTGCTCTGATCAAATCGGTTTCATTATGAAAGTTGCTCAGAATGATGTCCCTAACAAAGTAGTTTCTCATTTTGCGTTAATTCAATTACACCTTGTATAGTGTAGGTATAGTCTATATCTACAATCTGAAGTGCTAGACACAATCGAAATAGAAATCTTCTGATACTGAACCTTAATAGAGTTTTTCAGTTTAAATATATTATCGTTAATATAATATAATATATTATCGTTATAAAAAACGACTATTACATAAAACAACCATATAATAAAAGTGGGACGGCAAGAATATAAATTGATATAATAGGTCGGGTAAAAAGTATTTTCGTATTTTGTTTGTGTATATTTATTTGTATGTAAATATCTTTGGATGTATTAATTGTGTGAGTGTCTTGCTGGTTTTGATGTCATTAAAAAGTTTATATGTATTTCAAAAAAGGAATAAATATAATAAAATGTTGTTTCCGACAATTTTAAAAGCTTTTATTTAACTTGCACTGTATGTATGTTTGTTTGTTTGTTTGTTTGTGGGTATCACGATTCGCGTCAAAAATGTCGGCTTGAATTTGACCCACTTCCCGTTGTCCGATTGAGCTGAAATTTTGCATACGTATGTAAGTTGGATGACAATGCAATATTTTTTTGACTTGGAGCTGATCTGATGCTGGAGCCGGAAGGTGGCCATGGGAACCCTGTTACCAAACGACGCAATCCTATTGTGTTTGGGCTCATTTGATTTATATTGACAAGTACTTTGATCCTAGAATATTTTTTATGACATGGAGCTGATCTGATGCTGGAGCCGGAAGGTGGCCATGGGAACCCTGTTACCAAACGACGCAATCCTATTGTGTTTAGGCTGATTTGATTTATATTGACAAGTACTTTGATTCTAGAATATTTTTTATGACATGGAGCTGATCTGATGCTGGAGCCGGAAGGTGGCCATGGGAACCCTGTTACCAAACGACGCAATCCTATTGTGTTTAGGCTGATTTGATTTATATTGACAAGTACTTTGATTCTAGAATATTTTTTTTATGACATGGAGCTGATCTGATGCTGGAGCCGGAAGGTGGCCATGGGAACCCTGTTACCAAACGACGCAATCCTATTGTGTTTGGGCTCATTTGATTTATATTGACAAGTACTTTGATCCTAGAATATTTTTTATGACATGGAGCTGATCTGATGCTGGAGCCTGAAGCTGGCCATGGGAACCCTGTTACCAAACGACGCAATCCTATTGTGTTTGGGCTCATTTGATTTATATTGACAAGTACTTTGATCCTAGAATATTTTTTATGACATGGAGCTGATCTGATGCTGCAGCCTGAAGATGGCCATGGGAACCCTGTTACCACACGACACAATCCTATTGTGTTTGGGCTCATTTGATTTATATTGACAAGTACTTTGATCCTAGAATATTTTTTATGACATGGAGCTGATCTGATGCTGGAGCCGGAAGGTGGCCATGGGAACTCTGTTACCAAACGACGCGATCCTATCGTGTTTGGTCTCATTTGATTCGTCTTCACAAGCACTCTGATTCTAGATTAGATTTTTTGTCCAGGCCCCCGATTCTCGCGCTATCGAGATCATCTCCCCAGTCAAGATATCTGTTTTGATACCGCCTAAATCCGTCGAAAATTATCTCGATTTATATTTATTATGATCGAAAACGGGTCGAGATATCTCGGTTGGTCGAAAGGCTAGTCGTAAGAATAGCTTTTTCTTGTTTTTGATAGAGATTTCGGTATCTCAAAATCGATATTTCGACCATGGACATGATCTCGCTAGCGCCAGAATTGTCTCGCTGTAATGATAAAGACTAAAAAGTTAAAAATAAATTAAAAGTAAAAAAACATTTTAAACAAAGCTTTTATTTAATGCCCTAAAAAGAAGAAAATAAAATTTCGATTCAATCAAATGCGTTATTTTATTAAATTACACAATTAATACGATATAAAAGCTTGTTGCGGGATTTATCTCCAAGTCTGTGCAAATAGTCCCTACCACCTGATTAAGTCTACACAAGTAAATCTCGCAACAAGCTTTGTTATCGTATTAATTGTGTAATTTAATAAAATAACGCATTTGATTGAATCGAAATTTTATTTTCTTCTTTTTAGGGCATTAAATAAAAGCTTTGTTTAAAATGTTTTTTTACTTTTAATTTATTTCATTTGATTTTCTTCATGTCAAAATGAGTGAATCGAATGGAGAAATTCAGTACATTTTAAAGTTGTAGAAAAAAAAGGAAGACATGCAACGATGGCCGTGAAAAAATATTATGATGTTCATAAACCTAATACAGTGTCAGTAAAAGTAGCACAAAGTTGGTTAAGCGTTTTCAAACCGGAATTTTGGAAGTCAAAGATGCACCTTTTTGTTCGAGCCGTTACGGTCTTCATACAAAATACGAAGAAACTTTTTACTCGACCTTAGAATAATAAACACAGAATTTGAAAATATGATCTATATTAGGATTTTCGTTTACAAATGCAGTGTTTCATCAGTGCGGCTTTTGATTTCCCCAGGCGATGCCAGTGCGACTGTTGTATTTAAAATGTCTTTATAAGGTCAATTCACACATTTCAGTGAAGTATCGTTCCGACACCGTGTCCGCTCAGTTCAGTATCAGTAAATCAAACTAAGGATGAATGATTCTAAAACCAACTCCTCAGGGGGCTGCAATCGCGTGAATTTCCCATACAAACGTAATACAAAAATGATTTGAATTTGAGAACTAGTTCAAAGCATTTAGACTGTTAATCGGATTTATGTCTACGCAGGTTCCTGGTCGTATACCAAGGTTCTTATTCAAATTACTTAAAAATATTTTTAAATTGGTTGAAGAGGAACCCTGGTATACAGAACAGGAACCTGCGTGAACATTGTATAAATCCGATTAACAGTCTAAATGCTTGAACTAGTTCTCAAATTCAAATCATTTTTGTATTACGTTTGTATGGGAAATTCACGCGGTCGCAGCCCCCTTAACTCTACGACGCGACTACCTGATTTGACAGGTGTCAATTTACATTACCATATGAAAATATTTTTTTCTTTTGTTTTATGCCATCAAATTCCGGTATCTATACAGTGTTGCGCCAACCGACTTCAAAAAAGGAGGAGTCATAACAACCCCTTTCTGTTACGCCATGTTTAAATACACATCATATGTTTATTGCATCACATTAACCCGCTCTTCGTGTTATAAGGCACTAACTATCGCTAACACTAAAGACTCCCGAAGGCATTCGTGTCTGCAGCACATGAAGGAAAGTTCGCGAAGATTCTCGAAGGTTCTTGTCTAATGCTTGCCGCGTTTACTTGGGAAAGAAGTAGAAACTAACTTGTGTATTGTATGTTGCGAGTTCTAGAGCAATAAAGCTTTTGAATAACTGTTATAAATAAAAAGTATTGAATAAAACTGGTTTAGCGTGGACGCAATATCTCAACCACTATGTACAGTCTTCTGACAATTTTTTGGCTTATGAGCGACGTTTACAGGGGGGCGTCAGCTCTACGCAACTAACGGCCGTTTATCTTACGATTTTGATTTGACGTATCAGTCAGCAGTTTGTCTGTCACAATTAACAATTTGTTGACAAGCTTTGAGTTTCTAGAACGCAAATGATTGGAAAAATAGGGTGACGGCTGATTTTATATTGTATGTGGTAACCTCGTGGTAACCTTGTGGTAACCCAGCCTATTCGCTCATTTTCATTCAGTCAACCTTAGGCCAAACGTCAAATACACGTTGGTCTGTTGAGTTATTGACATTGACAGTTTGTTGAAAACTTGGAAGAAGGAGGAACAAAGAGTTTCATTGATCTGAGGTTTGAATTGGAGATCTTGACAAACTGCTGACAGGCTGTCAGTTGAATCTTCCAGCAACCCAAACTACATTTAAACGGAGTTTGACAATCTGTGGCGCAATTTTGAGTTAAAAAGGTCTAAGAAAAACCGAGCCTAAGTGCATCGAACCCGTCATCAGACCTTTCACTTCTCATTGGTCATCCAACACCTTGGTAATCCTGTGTCAATTAACCCAAAAACACCAACACACACACACACACACACACACACACACACATTGTCCTCCTCAATCGGTATCAGAACCCGAGACGCTCGCTTAGGAGGCAGAGCTCCCAACCGCAATGACAACGTCGTCATACCTACCTCATATTTGTATATTCGCTCAACTTTACTGTGATTAGTTGAAAAAATTGCCCATGATTTTAACCTTGTTACTTGGTAATAAAAATCAAAACCGAATATGAAAAGGAAATCGTCAAATAATGGTGGCGTGTCAATAGGCACGTCAATAGGCGTGATGCTTTGTTTGTGTTTGTTTACTGTTTATATTCATTGTTTCAATTCTTCGGCGTTACCCTTAAACCAATAAATTAATTTACTATTTGAGAAAGTGTATCATAAATGTTTCACAACAAAATTTTCGCATTGTCGTCACCTGTATAGCTTCTGTCCTGCTAGACAACGTCATTTCATAATTCATTTTGACGTGACAACGTCTTATAAATTGGTTTGCCGGGTGACACTTCAAGAAACTGCGTTACGCTCCGCTCACGTTATGCGCTCACAATGAGAGCGAGTGAGAGGCACGCGTCCCTTCCACTCGGGCATGGTTAGCCCGCCTAAGAGCGAGAGAGACAGACATAAAAAGTGAAAGGCACGCGTCCCTTCCACTCTAAATTAATGTTTTAAATATAATTCTTTGTATAAATAAATGTTTTAAATTGTTACTATTATTTCATCCTTCTTCCTACTATACGAATGAATATTCACATTAAAATTATTTTACCACTCAAAGTCGTTGTCACGTAAAACTTTCGCCCGTATACCGACTTTACAGGCAACCAATTTTTTTTAATGCACACAGTTACTGTGAAAACAAACAGTGTAAAGGCAAGCTTATCTCTAATAGGATATGTCTTTCCGCAAACCAAAGACCAATGAGAGAGTTAAATAGCTGAAAAGGGGTAGACCATAGATAGACATTTCTTTTAGATTCCTTTTCTAAATGAAATTTTAATATCCGTAGTCCGTAAATGATCCCACTGAAAATATCAAACTCATCGATATGGAAAGAGACATCAAAGATAAACCCTGTATTTTAGTTCACGAGATTACAGAAATTGCTTTTGTAATACAAGCCATTTAAAATTGAATTTTTTAATATGAATACTGGCGTCGCTTTCGGTACCGTAGCCACTTATACTGCCATCAATCAACGTGATGATGACAATGTAAATATGGCTCAACAGGTCATAATAAAGTTATTCATAGGATCCCACCCCAGATATGTACTCTATACTACTTATACGATCATGTGTGTCGTACGTTCTGTCGACATGCACATTATAATAATTTCGTTAAGTGTGTATTTTATAATGTTTTTGAATGCTGCTTCTTATTCCATACTTTTGGTGTTCCTACCAACGATCAGAATAAGTGTCATTTTGCTCTCGCAAGCTTCTTTAAAACTCCCACCCCACAGCGTTGGATTTGATTTCTATTTGACACGATTATAATAGTTTAGTATCGAGAACTGCATAGTGGACGGCGGCGGTATCAAATTTTTATCGTAAAATCGTCATGCCGATTGATAAATATTTATTTAAAGTATTTATAAACAGGAAATGGAATATTAAAATCATGTATGTATTGAAAACATTGAAAACCTCATTTCCCCGAATAACATTTTTGATTTGCAAATATTTCCGTTTCAATAATGAATGACACCACTAAAATTACGGGCCGATAAAATATGCCATGTGGTGTGAGTAGGTGTGACATGTGACTCGGTGTGACGTGAAGCTTTCGTGGTTATATTTTATATGTGGGTTGGAAATAATTTATCATCCTTCCGTATTTTATAAATTAATTGTAAATTTGTGCCATGTGAAAGGTATCCAGGAACTTAAATTACCTTTTTTTTCTACATCCTTATTTTCTTAATTTTCGCATCAAAGAAGTAAATAAGCTTGATATCTGTTCAATTTGGATCGCATCCCGAGGGTCCTCTTGATAAGCATGAAGAAGCAAAGTTTAATGTTGATCTTCTCTGATCATAATATTGGTTTCATAATTAAAGATATTCAAAAATAATATTCTTAATAAAGTCAGAAAAATATTATACCTATTACACTCTGTATTCAAGGCTGCTTGGTTGCCACAAAACTACAGTTAGGTACTTAATAAGATTGGCCTGTAAAATAGTAACTTAGGACTTAAAGGTACGAGTTTCTCGTAGTCTAGTAAAGGAGCTGAAACTTTTCAAATTAGATTCTCGTCATCAATCTTTCCGTGAACCGCGAGTTTTGACTGTTCCAACTTGTGACCATCAAGCAAATAGAAAGCTGTCATGAAAAATAATGTTGAGTATTGGCTCTGTAATGGTATACTGAAACGGCCGAATCCGTAGTATATTCTTGCTACATCGTCAGAGAAGGCGGCGGTCTAGGCTATTCCTGGTTCATCCTGAAAATGTGTTATAATATTTTATTCATGCCATTTTACGATTGATTTATTGATTTCTAATAATCTATTTTTAGTAATCGATCGGGATGTCAATATAGTTAAGCGTTGAAGAGTCGAGAGTCAGTCATTTCATTATTATGAACTGTGTATTAGATTCTTAATTTTATGGTCACCGAGTTCAACAAAACAGACGACTGTACCTACCAGCAGCGTTACTTGCAATTTTCAAATGATACTTTGAGCCCCGTGGTCTATAGTGTATTCACCGAAACAAGTTAATATAGCGCCCTCTCACTCGTGAATCTGTATGCAAATGAAAAGGACAGATGACCGTCATTAACGGTCAGTGGGCGTAAACAATCGCTTAGAAATGTAAAGATGCATCCACAAGGCTCGTTCGGTACTGCTTAAATTACCAATGTCAGTACATAGTTGGTTCATTTTAAATTTAAAAGGTCATAATTACACAATTACGACAATATAACCTTTTGAAAAAACGATCCTCATTAGCAGCCGACTGGTTGTATTATGTTTGCCTACTTGGAAAATAAAACAATAATGTTATACTTCATTTTAAAATTTTATTATTCACTGTCCGTTGAGTCATCGCTACTCTCTTCTCTTACATTAATTATAAATTGTTCAGATAAATTTTCAATATTTCTATCCATTTGTTCCATTTTTGGTTCTGCAACCTCTTCCACGTGCTTGATGCTTTTTTCCATTTACTGCTGTCTACTTTCATGATGCCTTCATTTAATAATTGTTTTATTTCCGATAGCTTAAGAGTTTTATTATTTTGCGCTACGTATCCTTTAACTTGGGCCCAAATCAACTCAATTGGGTTTAATTCGCAATGATATGGGGGCAACCGTAGCACTTGTTTATTTTTTTATTTTGCCAGCTCATCGACCACATGCGCCTCATATCGATGTTTATGATTTTTTACTAAAAGTAACAGTTCTCTCTTGTACATACTATCGTCATATGGGATTTCTTTTTCTCGCAACCAAGCAATAATTTCATCTTTTTTTGTGTTTGTTGTAGGAATCTTTTCCAGCTTCCTTGAATGATATGAAGCGTTGTCCAAAACAATTACTGAATTGTCTTAAATTTTTTCTAGTATTTGGGAAAACCATTCTTTAAACACATTCGAATTCATGTCTTGGTGATAGTCACCATCTTTTTTCGATTCGAAGACCATTAACCCTCCTTCAACAAATCCATTTTCGCCTCCGATGTGCCTCCGGGTGTTATAGTGGGTTTCACGCTTGCTTCTCACGCAGGAGGTGCCGGTTCGAATCCCGGTGCTGACTATGAGACTACCAATGAGATAATTAATTTGTCTTCAGTACATTATCGGACGCTCCGTGGCTGTAGGTCCCGGCCACTATAACTACTTGGTACGACGACTACTGTAGTTGTAAAAAACCCTCCACCAACCCGCTCTGAGCTAGCGTGGTGGAGTATGGCTCAATGTTACCTGTATCCGGGTAAAGGCCTGTGCCCCTCGGTGGTGACATTAATGGGCTACATCTACTATTTACCTTTAATTTTCTTTACAATTTTAAAGAGCCCGGAAAGTAGGGTGATTGAACTACTAGCCTGAGAAACAATTCTAGGAAAACATGATGCATTTAAGTATTACTGCGGATTGCATTCTAGCGGTGAAGCCTCTGTAGTGCAATATTGAGTATTTATCGACTGGTCAAACGTGGACACAACTATGCCATTAGCACCCCGTAAGGGAAAAGGCTTCAGTCACGTTTGTTTCTTTTGGAAACCAATTCTCTATTGTAGCCGCAAAATTAATCATTCTTTGCGGTGGAATAAATTCCGTCTGTGATAGCGTTCATTGAATATTTACAGGGAGCGTCGAATTAGCATAAAAAAGCTTTAAAACAAGCAAGGAAGCAGGAAACGGTGATGGTGAATGCCTCAGATTTCCAACCCTTACCTTATACATATTTATCTGTATGTCACCTGGTAAATGTCAGTTTGTGTCGGTAGGCAGTACGAGTATACGAACCAACCAAACCGGCATAAGAAAAATAGCTACAGTACCAACAAGAAGTTTTCAAATCGGTACAGTATTCATATTTCTTTACCGCTTGACACCTCTCAGCATTTTTTAATTGTTGAATCATTAACTGTTCAGACTTTTCTCTTAATATCTTCATGATACACCACACTGTACCAAATCAATTTCCAGGACGATAATTTTGATCACTTTTAGCGACAAAAACCGAGAAGTGTCAAAGGGAAATTTTATAATCGTACTGTTTAAACAACATTTACGGGTAATGTTAGGAGAGCGGCCAAACCTAAGTTTAGCCGGCTGATGTCAGGTGTACGTTTAATTTGTTCTTACAATGTCAACCTAACAAGAAGGATAAAGGGGGATTCGCTTCGCTCATCATTCCTTTATCCTTCACCTACCCTGGCCCACCTCTGCGCCAACACACCTTGACACCTCTGTGTCAAAAGTGCAGATATCTGCCGCAAAATGTAAAAACCCCCAAAAAAACTTCCTCCGCCACAAAATACGCAAACAAATAATGGAACAATCAAAGATAAACTTAACACAATGGAGGCACTCAACTCTCAAATAGTAAACCCATTAAATAGATATGCTCATATTTAATCAACTTCTTAGAGAAATGAGCGCACGAATCATTTATGTGTCTGCAGCGAAGTACCAAAATTTGCTTATATTTCAATAATGCGGTTCTCAGTTGCCAGGAGAGGAGTGCAAACTCCATAAAGTTTGCTCAGATCGGGTTGGCAAAGTGTTTTCTTATGGCGAAGTGATCAAGCAGTTTTGATGTAAACTTGCTTTATTATGCGCCGGAAGGGAAACACTACAGAGTAAAACGCATAAAATAAACGATCAAGTGCGACTCGGACTCTCACACGGAGGGTTCCCCTGAGTTTCGCACTATCATACCGTTAAAGTAAAAAATAACACGTTTATTATATTGGAGACACCTTTATTTTTTAATATTTTGCGTAGTTCAGTATTTTTTTCTGTAGCGGCAACAGATCACATTCTGTGAAAATTTCAACTTTCTAGCGGTTCGTGCGCTAGAGCCGCTGACTGACCGACAGACAGACTGACAGCGGAAGCTAAGTAATGGGGCCCCGATTGGCACCCTACGTGTACGATACGTATCCTAAAAAAATTGTATGTTGTCATTTTTGCTTTCAGATAAATAGACTCATATATTCAATGTTTCTAGTATGGTTTACATTTTTTAAAGGTCAAAACTCACAAATTCCCGATCCTATTTATTTGATCTTATTGGTCCGATTGGTCTTGAAAGGACGAGTATAAAGGGACAAAATTAAACTATAGATATTTTTAATATTTACAAAAACGACAAGAGGAACGTGTGCGAACCTTTGCCTCTGTAACCCCACATATAGGAACAAGCGTGACGCTCTATGTTAATGGTTGTTGCCAAGAGAACCAACAAAAACAACGTGGACCTATTTAAGATGTACATTTATGTTTTTTATAATAATAAAAAATATATACTTATTAATAAACTTTGATAATGCTGACAACCATTGGTCTATTCTACGAGTACTCACCGACGACGCGACGCGTGAAAAATATAAATTATTTTAAAATTGTTCTAGCGCTCGGTTACCACGTCGCTCCACAATATCAGTTGTAAACTTCATTTGCCAAAACACAAATTCCTTCCCAAGCAAAATGTTTTTCGTAGCTAGGTGAAAATGAGCGGCGCCTGCAACCAACTGCTTCAGTGTTGCCACATTTGAATAATCACCCGATTCATTAATACAGAAGGAAGTTAATTAAGCCATACTTCTTATCCTTGCGAGCCGCTTGTATAAATGGAGTTGGGATATTAAAAGATTATCCTGGCCAAACCACTAAGATTGGGGATTACGTATTGAGTGAGCAGTTTCTCTGTTGATTTATCTACCAAATGACTGTACTATTTATCCAAATAAACTTTTGCTGCGTGTAATTTCTGTTAAAATTTTAAATAATAAGTAGTTGCATCAAGGTTATTGAAACTCACTACCACATTGTCTGTAGGTACCTATAGATATCATACCTAGATCTATTTATACTACACAAGTCTAGACGCCTTGATGAGATAAATGCTACACAATGCCAAGTGTCTACGACACATACAAAATGTTCGTGTCTAAAACAATCTTCTCTGATGGAACTTTACAGATTAGCCATTGTTACGTTAGACGATCAACTTTTTGACCGTAATATCATTATTTGTAGACATTTATACGACTTGGGGCCCAATTCTCGGCCATGTGAGTTGAAAGCGTAGACGCAAATTGTCTACGACACGTCGTACGAAAATGAAAATATTTTACCTCTACGTTATTAACTTTTAAGGATGCTAATTGGGCCCCTGATCAGTTATAAACTACCTGAAATATAGTATTAATAATAAAATAGAAAAAAGACATGTAAAAATTAGTATAACGCCATGCATAGCCAATTTGCGTCATCGCAGAGTGTAATAATAAAAGGCAGGTATGTTCACACCTTTAACAAGGCACAAACATACGAAACAAAAATAACGCTTAGGCCATTCGATATTAAGCCGAGTTTATTCCCAGCTAAGGGTCAAGGCGCACCTGAAGTAAATTGAATTCTATGAATAAATTTCCCTTGCGACGGCCGCCCGGCCACATTTCATCGGAAAACAAGAAGTTATTGCAACCCCTCCCGTAAATAAGTTAACGATATTAGATAACAAATCAAGATTTCGCGTTTAGTTTCTGCTTTATCTTAGCATAATGGATCGGCGGCAGTGACGACCGACCGACGGGCAGAATTATTGTCATTGGGGTGTTAACGTTGTAATTTCACGGGATTTTATGAAAGTTTTATTATTAAAAGACCTTTCTTGTGGACGGGTTTGACCAACAAAGGGGGTAAAATAAAAATACAGTACCTACGAGTAGATAATAAAGATATAGCATAACTTGTACTCAATCTCATTGTTTATTATGTCTCTACTCGTTCAACGTGGTTGTTAACCCGGCTTTAAATGAACTCAAAAATAAGAATCCTTGAGAATCATAGAACCTGTAAGTTTTTTTTTATTAAGTAGGCTAGGCACGCACCTACCTCAAAATAATAAACACCAAAATAGCTTTGTAACATTTCAATTGGTGTGTGTTATTTCGTTTTTAAGCAACGCTCGGTCGGTTTATTAGCAAAGCTCGGTCCCCAGATATATTTTTAAAGACTAAGACAAAGATTATTCAACTTGCGCCATAAAAAATCTACAGTTTAAATTTTACAAATCCTCTCAGAAAATAGAACCCGTATGAAACTTGAAAACAAGCGTTCACTTGGCACTTAGCCGATTCGCTTAGCCCCGTGTTATTAGCTCGTATTTTTTCGTTGGCCCACCTGGCCTCTTGGACAGATATGTCTACATCTGTTATTTTTCTTCCGCAAGGCTGCGAAATATTTTTCGGCGGTTGCATATCCAGGTCATAGCAGCTGCGGGTTTTTTAGACCCGATATATCAATGACCTGCTGTAGCAGTGGTTGGCTTGGTTTCGAAGTGCCACTTGGGGTAGTGGGAGGAGATAGTGATATTAGTGTTAGGTTAATCTGTGTCTTATGTGAGTTTTTTCTTCCTCGGGTTGTAAACCCGGGCCTCTCGCTTTCGAAGCCATCCTGGACCACAATACCACAGAGGTTGTCATTATATTTTGCAATACCTCTTTCTCAACAGCAGTGTAAATTCCTCTTTGGTCTGTAATATACAGGGTGTTGATTTGTAAAGTTGCGATTAACATTACATTACAGATTCACACCTTTTATACCTTTTTCAAAGCGGATATAACATAAATCCTTTACTAAGCACAAATAAAATAAAAGTTTCGAGTAAGCACCGATTAATCTGTTTTCTTTAATTTATAAACTTTTTCGTTTCAAGTTGTTGCATGCCTTGGTTTAATCGTTCCAAACTACTTTTTAAGAGTCTTCAGGGATGAAACAAATTGAAAAATAACTGAGCGTTCGTACGATAAATTTTATTGAGCTGTAACTTCCTTTTTGTTAACTAATAAACGAAAGAAAATGGTGTTTCCTTTCGAATAAAATAATTGAAGTCGCAAGGCAATAATGCAGTATAAAAACGAGACGTTTACATACGTGTGTACGTTAAAGGAACTCACGTTATTGTTGGTAGTTTTCTATACTTATTTTTTTTTCTACATTACCCATAAAGGATGACGACGACACTGTAATGTCAGAATTCAAGGCAATGATTCTGCAAGCGAATAGTATGACAGTTTATATGATATGATGATAGTATTACAGCTATTATTGAGGGCTCAAAATCCCGGTATTGGCTGGTGAACCGCGCCGTGACATGCCGCGCCGCCGCCGCCGGCTACAAACAAACCGTATTTCGCACTGTTGCTATAGCTATTTGACATGCGATTCGCTTTCAGAATCCAGCCTCTGAACCATAGAGTAACTTTTCATGTGGCAGTAAATATTCCAAATAACCACAACTCTATATTATTATTTGCTACCCCAAATACAAGGTGTAAATGAATTAACGCAAAATGAGAAACTCCTTTGTTAGGGACATCATTCTGAGCAACTTTCATTACGAAACCGATTTGATCAGAGAAACTTTATTTTTCACTACCGTCGCCGTCTTTGAAACGCTATTCTATGCACGGACAAAATTCCCAAATATGGCAATACTAGAAAGATACTAGTGACACCTGTAAATTCATAGTTATTTGTAGTTAGAAATTTCTATACGTGATTTTGCAAGACAGGGGATAGACCATAGAAGGATAGACCATTGCAGGATTTAATGTAGTAGATTCCGTTGTACTTTGTCTTTTAGTTCCTATTCGCCGTGATAAAATCAAATCATAGCACGTATTGATATAGGCGTCAGAACTTTATGACCACATAAAGTTTTACACCTTTCGAAAGAGGTAGCGGACAAAAGTGGACAGATATGGCCAGTTTTACAGCGTATAAAATTTGTTATTTTACTGCCATGGACGAACAGAGCTTGAGTGTTCACAAAATGTTTAAACTGCAAAGCAGTCATAAAAAATATATTTACTGATTAAAATCTATACTAATAAAATCCAAAGTCCTGACTGACTGACATATTATTATCATCGCACAGCCTAAACCGCAGGACCTAAAATCATGAAACTTTGTACAGGACTTTCATTAATGTAGCGTAGGGATTAGGGATCCATTAAGAAGGAATATGGCGAAATTCATCTCCCAAGGGAGAAAACGGGGGGTTACAGTTTGTTTGTATGAAACTCCGAAACTGCTGGACGTGTGAATCTCATATTTAGCAGGTAGGTACTGTATAGATGACACCTCAGTTCACAAAATTATTTTTGGAATAAGGCGGGGAAATAAGGGTAAGCATTGTACGGACTTAAAAAAACTACTTGACTTATGAAGCTGTAAATTGGGAGGTGGGTAGTTTATAGATACAGAACCCAAGTTCAGTATATTTTTTTCAAAATTCTGCCCACACGATGGGCAAAAATGGGGGTTAAAATTTGTATAAAATCAATTACCACTTGACCCATGAATGCACACACAGCAGACGCACAGCTTATAGCTACTAAGGGCTATTTACAATGTAATTATCTATGTTACCCCAAGGAGAAAAATGGGTTATGGGAAGGGGGTGTAACATTGTATGAATAACAACAACCTTCTTGACCTTTGAAGTTGAAAGAAAGGTAGGTAGTTTAGAAACAGGGAAAGGATACTTTAATGTCAAATTACCACGTGTTATTCTCAATTAGACATGCACTTTCCAACGATCTTTTGGCTTGTGGTGATAGGTGAAACTACCGCCTTTTGACATTAAGTTGTGTAGAACTGGCGCTCCCCTGTAAACTCACCTTTAACAACAAGGAACATCTGAAGTGTACCCTTGCAATTTTATCATTTATTCCACAAAACAACAACAAGATTTCATTCTGATGGTTGTAAGTTAACTCAGGCAAATCAACAAATGTTTATTGGTTAAACTACCATAAATACAGTTGTAAAGTGCCTCGTTTATCAAAATAGTAAGTAATCTACTATCAAACTATTAGAAATCAGAGTATAATTAATTACATATAGCGTACGGGCGCACTTAAAAGGTGTTTAGCGCATGCGAAGCCGCGGGCACCTGCTAGTATTATACAAACACATACATTTTTTTTATATTTTTAAATATATAAAACTGTATGTGCAACTATATGCCTGAAATAGCGTGAGGCTCAGCACGACCACGTATAAATAGCTAGTTACTTTTAGACTAACAATCGTGTCTTTCACCAGAAATTATCAATAAATATTCATTTGTGAACATAAGTTAACAGAACCACAATAGCTTATTCAATATAGGCGGATAAACAGCGCCATCTTAATAAAGTTTTATTTTTTATCTATGCATACACACCCCTATTCTAACTACATTTATTTTCTGACTAAATAATAAAGTCTATGCTCAAAAAATAAGTAAGTACAGTCGAGTTCATTAATATATGAGCAAAACCAAGGCTTCAAATATAAATAAAGATGGAAAGGTACATACATATCTGAGCAGATTTATCAATAAAACAGAAGTGAATCTGCTCAGATAGTATGTACCCTTCCATGTACATTTATTTATCTGTATTTGAAGTCTTGGATTTGCTCATATATTAATGAAATCGACTGTACTCCGTACGTACATCGATTTATGAATTCGCACGTGTAAAGATCTTATACCCACAAAATGGCAATGTTATTTGAAAGAAATTATTTTTTTCAAATAATCCCGCATTGTAGAAGAAAAATATCCAGGCTCATTGATTGATTGAAATCCCCTTTGTCGTCTAGGGGATTCAGAGCGATGACGAACGGGGGGGAAAATGGAAATTTTCTGATTATTCCTTTTAAAAAGCAATTGCTATTCCATCTCGTCAGCGTCGTCGGAGGTGTTTTCTGGTATCTTGTAAGTGTTTTCTCATGAATTTGCTCATATACTGAAAAACATAAATTATCTCATCTATCGCATTTTGGCGGTAGAACGAACAATGAAGCAACAGTGATCTTACGTTCGGAGATGTCAAACATTGTTAATGTTTGGGTAGAAAGGCAAGACTGAGCTGTCAAATGAGGAATAGATTACTAAGTATTATGTGTAGCAATCGATTGATAAGTGAATTCATTCGATTCATTGTGATCAAGTCAAGCTAACGGCATAGATACCCCCCAACTAAGTACTACGATTTAGAACTTGGGACTGAAGTCTAAAACTGCCCAAACGTGAGGAGGCCATATGTTACAGAAAGAGAGTAGAGTAGTATTCTATTATTTATTTTGTTTCTTTTAGCTACCTACTAGAATTATTGACTGTCATGATCATTGTGCTAAAAAGTCGAATGTAGGTTATTTTTGTACAATTAATTCATTTAGGAAACTAGCCCACAGTCCAATTTAAATTATAAAAGAGGTTAATCGTAAGCTGACTCTGATTATACCACTAAACTCGCAAAAAAGGTTCGTTACCATAAAAAATGTCCCAGGAAAGAACTGGAATCTCGCCCACATGTCGCCCCCGCTGCCCACCCCTTCCACACGAAGGAAATGGAATGTCAAGTGAAAATCCCACAGTGATTGAAGACTGTCCGCCTTTATTAAACAGTGATTTATACATTTCGCGTGAAGCCACGCGAGGACGAAACTTCTTGTCACGCGTCATGGGTTGTGTTTCAGCGTTAATGAATGGAAGATCCTCATTGGTGTCAGCACATGTGAAAAACCTAGGAAAATTCTTTTACTTGTAACACCGTGTATTCTAGTCTATGTTACCGGCAAAGTATGAAATCAGTCATTGGTCAAAATAGGATGGGGTCCGTATAGCTGATAGCAGCGCCAAAACGAAGTTTTTGGAAGACTGTTGTCGGGGAATGACGGATTCATACTTTGACGGTGACATATACATGCACATGAATGTCACGGCGACCAAAGAGAATCTAAACCGCAGTGTGGCCGCTATAAAAAGCACTCGTCCAAGATACAATAGCCAAGCTCTACCCCTCTTCCCCTCGACCACAGACTTCAAAAACTTTAGCCGGAAGCAGATTCCAAGAGCGTCACAATTATTAATTGGAAAAGAGTTGTTTGAAAATAGAATCCATGGCTTCTAGACATCAGACATAATGTTCTGCAAAAAATAAAAAGGTTTTAGTGTAGCCGTTACAGATAATATTAACACACGGACGAACATCGACTCTAATTGTTTACCTCAATGCACACGGAGTACCTAAAAGTCTTAGCTGATGGGCTAAGCCCTCTCTGTCGCAAAATGGAGTATACTGGCTAAGAGTGGGCACAATACGGTATGGACAACATTAAAAATATTATACTAAATGTGGTAATCCTATCAGGTATTAGCGTAGAAATCTATGTTTCATAATATTTTAGAGTAAAATATGTTTTTTTTTTGCGGATTCCAAGAATTAAAATGTATAAACTATCGAAATATAAGCTGTGTCGAAAACGCTCTGTCAGACGTTTATCTCTCTGGTTCGTCACACTCTCGTCTCTGACATCTTGCTTGACTGAATAATAATGATGGCGGGTGTTCACTCACGAGCATGTGACGTCACGCGTGTCATATGACCGGCGCCATTAGAAAAGCGTTTCTGGCGCGGTTTTCTCAAATTCAACTATATATTATTTTTTTATTGAAACTACTTCTTCCCGGAAATATTAATGTAGTGCGCTTAAAATGTAATTACATTTATTTTAAAACAACTTCCAAAATGAGGCCAATACCGTATTGTGCCTCCGCCACCCTGGGAAAGGCGTGACGCTATGTGTTGATCTAAAACAAGAACTATTTACAATTCACCAAACTTTGCAACACCATACGCGCACACTGAAATATACATTTCATTTTGATATATGCTCAAATATAACTTCTAGGGTCGCATAAAAAATAAGGTAATATTCAGGTAATTTCCGTGATTTATGGCCCATTACGTTCTTGTTTTTGAGTTTGATATCTCGAACAAAGGAGGTAGTGGCCCCCATGAGGTAAGGACATTTGCTGTAAAAAACTTCACGCTTCCAGGCTAACTTTGTAGGATGCACGTTTTATATGTGTGTGTATAAAAAAGACAGTATTCGGTCACTGTTTTGCAATCTTAAGAGGTATTTTTTTAACTTTTGTGTATTATAGGGTCTAATTAAGTCCAAGACCAATATCAAGTTGATATTTTAGGGTTCCGATCCCTAATATTTGATTGAAACAACAGAAAAAAATATCTAACCTAACCAAGATAATAATATTTCCCCAAGTTCAAAATCTGTATTTTAGTCGGAAAATTAGAATAAAATTTAAACCCCCTAAGGAGAAATAAGAGGTGTTTAAGGTTGTTTTTATTTTTACTTCTTAAGTTTTCTGTGTCGAGGGTGTTTTTAAATTTTAATCCATAGATATTTATATTATTTATTTTATTTTATTTGTTACATTTTTTGCCACGGGACGGTTTTATAATATTTATATTTCTCTGGATTCAGGAAGTATCTCAAACTGCTGGAATAACTTTTTAAAGATGGGCCTTTTGCTGGCCAATCGTCTTAAGACGTGGCTTGAGGTTAATTGCGATTGTTGAGGGCAACATTAAATCTCAAACAATACATTTGAAGTGTTTTCCAAACTTACTTTGGAGCGACATCTACACTAAGTAAGAGTTTAACTGAAATTAATATCACCGATGCCCGCTCTGATTTATAATCCAATAAATTACGTTAAAACTCACCGAATTAAACAAAAGGTCCCTTAATTGTAAATGCCAATCTATATTAAAATTAGCGAGAAGAAATATGCTTTGTTATCATTGTTACCTTGGCATCTGCGTTTGATCGGAGTGACTTTACTAAATTAATTTCAAAATTCGAACTTCTTGACTGGGTACCTACGTTCTGTTTTTGTTTCTTGTTTTCTTTCCGCGATGTTTCTATAGAAACAGTATTTTCCGGGAACGGAAAATTTGTTTGTCAAACTGTTTTCGTTCGGATGAAGACTTATAATAATTGTAACAAAAAGTAAAACTCAAAAAAACCGACTTCTACAAACCCTATTTGATTTTTGAGCTTAATATAAATTGTAACCCCTATTTATTACGATTAACACAAAAATCATACAAGTACGATCACATCATCAGATCCTGACCTAGTGTCTATGGTACCAATGGGAACGTTAACCCTTTCAAACAAAAAAAAGTTCACTTTAAAGGCTTGTCGTAGCGTCCCGTTAAAGTAAAGTATATTTTCAACACAATCTTTTCCATCACCGTAAGAATCGTTTAAGTACTCCATCAATCAAATTGAGTAACTAAATAAAATACTTCGTGCAAACACGGAAGTAGCTAACTCAGTCGTTCTTTCACTAGCTAAGTAGCTAACTACGCTCGCTGTCTCGCCCACTCGCGTCGGCGACACGTCGTCGGCAGCTGCTGCCTCAACCAGGTTACCTACTACTGTGTCGTTAAAATTTATAATCCCTAAAAGGTTGGCGCAAGCGGCGTGACTGTCTCGGTTGAGGGGCCGCTTGAGAGCAGGCCTTGATTCTGCTTACACAATGGCGCCACGATGACAGTGACGTGACAATCGCCTTTTTCCACAGAGGATGGGAGAGATGAAATTGCTCCCATATCATGCTAGTGATTAATTGCGTGCGTTTATCTTTATCGTGATGCCAGCTGTGGCGATATTATGTATATGTTTGTGTTTATGTAGTAAATTGACCATTTTAGGTAGGTACATTATATGTTTACTTATGATAGGAATGGATGTATTTACTTATGATATGATAGTAAAGGGATTACAGTAACATCGGATATTGGGGCCAATTCTCTAGGGCACACTCACTAAAATTACTTGACAACATTAGCTCCAACGCTCTTACGCGGTTGCCATAGATTCCATTTTCGAACCCACTTTTGAATTAGTTCATCAGTACATTAAAATAATTCAAAAGTAAGTTCGAAATTGGAATCTATGGCGACCGCATAAGAACTGTCGTACTTAATATTGTCAAGTAATTTTAGTGAGTGTAACCTAGAGAATCGGCCACAGTAACAACTGGCTCATTTAACGCACATATAATCACAATTATGTAAGTTTTGTGTCAACGGCCCCTGAGTAAACAGCCATTGTGACTTCATTGTCACTGATCCGCTAGTCTGCCAACAGAAGCGGGCCCGGTATACATTACAGGATATGCTGAGAGGCTAAGGCAGAGTGTGCACTGAAGAAGGCTTACAGCTCGTATATAGTGATCTTGTTAGACGGATAGGTTGTTTCTTTGGTTTACGAGGAAACTCTGTCCTGAAAGCCAATTCAGATATTCATATTTCTTATCATGCTGAGCCTCAACAAAAGTTTTGGTTAATATTGAGATTGGTATATTAAACAGGATATTAAAGTGAAAGGTCGTATCGTATCGTATCGTATATATTTATTGCACATATCAGAAAAAAAAACACAAACAATACAGAAAAAGGCATGAACAAAGGCAAGCTTTCTAAAAAGAGATTTCTTCCAGCAAACCCAGGATGGACAGGATACATTTTAAAACTCAAAACGGGTAGGTAGGTCTGTAGGTCCGACAGAAGCCAGGTCACTTTTGGCAAAAATCCGTGAAAATATTACTTAGACTTAGATAGATTACAATTTTATTATTTTATGATAATTTTGACCTATATAGAAAATTATTTTGTAAATAAAAATGGCGAAGCTACCTAAAAATGTTTCTCTGTTTTCAACTGACTTCAAAAACAGAGTTATTCAAGTAAATACATTTTCGAATAATATAACAAAGTGGGAATCCAAATAGACCATAGTATCCAAAATAAACCAAGGCATCATCGAGATCAAAAGAGCTGTACCTATATGTAGTTTGCGGTAATAATTACGCAAACTGATAACCGCGAACGGCTCTGGTTAAAACCTATATTTCAACGTGAAATGTCCACGAAGCTTTCATGAAATGAATCTGTTAATGTGCAGCCATGTTTGGCTCCAGTCACCCAAATGCAGTATCGATCGCAGTCCTTATGCGTCACGCCTTTTCCCATACGGGGTGGCAGCGGAGGTTTGTCCAATTCAGCCAGTTGTGTAAGTCCTTCGCGTGACAGGGGGTAGACCATCACCGTAAACATGGTTATTTTCCTACAATGTTTTCCTTCACCCGTTGATAGAAAGAGAAACTGGACGATAATGCCATCGATGCCATGATCATGTTTAAATCACCTGTTACTTATTAAAATATCTACCTTGCTATTTTAAATTGAACCTAATGTTTTTAACCTGCTACCTTCATGACCAAACATCATTAGAAACAGTAGAGGTTCTCGCGATACAGGGTGCGGGAGACACAAGCTAATTTTATTTTGATTCCGGTGCCTGAATAGAGCATCTCCCAACTCTAATGTATTTACATACACTTTTAGGTGAAATAAATGATTTTGTATATTTGTAATTTGTATGCCAGGTATTGGAAGTTTCAATGAATTTTGTTTTCATTACAAACTACTGCGTGATTTCTGTATTGCAAATTACCTACTGATCTGAAATGTGTAATGAAAACACCACACAACGTTACTCTTAACAGCAGATCTCAGCTACTTGCAGAAATCTGCTAAAATCTCTTGTTAGAGGTAAGCTTAAGACCCTAGTTCAAAACTTATGAAAAAGCAGAATAAAATAACTGAGTCTTTTGTGTAGTAACGCTTGAGTAGTTATGAGTTATTACATGATTATTATTGGTTTCACAACCTGTATATTGCACCGGCATTTGAGTCAGCATTGGTCTATAAATATCCTACACAGCATTGTTAGTTATGAAAATGAATCTTATAAGATTGCACTGCCCTCATTAGGAGGTAGGTGCATTCGAGTTTTAATACCTACATGAGCAATGCCAAGGCATCAAATTTAAATGAACACGGAAGGGTACATAAATATCTGAGCAGATTCATCAATGATACACTTCACACATTATACTTTATTGCACAAAAACAGAATACAGACATATAATAAATAAAATAAAAAATGTACAAAGGCGAGCTTATCGCTAATAAGAGATCTCTTCCAGCAAACCTAGGATGGACAGGATAGACCTACATATGTGCACAACGATAAATATTAAATTAATAGACTACTTACTAATAAGTACATACATACATAAAAACCATACTTAATATTAAAAAAATATAAAAAATATATATAAAAAAATACATAAATACATAAAAACTTAAATATATTAAGGTAGAGATAGTGTTGATTTAAGAGATTTTTAAAAATGTTGAGTGAAGGACTAATAATTAAAACATGTGAAAATTCCACAGAATCAGCTCAGATATCTAAGCACCCTTTCATGTACATTTGATGCATAAGAATGCAGTAAAGTCATCACTGTCCGGTGGCCTAGCCACGCCCCGTAACCAATCAAATTGTTTCCAATTATCAAGCCAAGTTTATAGTGTGCAGTTGAAGGCAAACTTTCGAACGCGAAGGTTATGTCCTGTCCTGCGAGTGTGTGTTAACGGATTTAAATTTAAATTTCGCTGCATTCTTATCACGAGTAGACTGTAATTATATTAATAAACTCTACTAAACATACGGGTTCTAGTAACAACGCTTTCCTAAATAGCTTCCTTCCATTTTGAGATAGTTTACTTAACACCACTTTCTTAACTGGCGCAAGCTAACGTTAACCTATTAGGCTGAATTTCAAAAGTTTTTAACTAACTATGTTAATCAAGAAAGATACACGCCCCATCCTCGCAAAGTTAAGTGAGGTGCAGCCAAATGCACTTTCTGAAGATGTGCTTCCTGTTGGAACAGTTTTGTGATGGTTGAGTTTCAAGTGTGTGAGTTGAGTTAAATAATAGTAGGCACACACAGTACGGGGCCTTTGTTTTCTCTTCGCATACGTTTTATTAGATTTATAATAGAACCCGTAAAAAAAACTGGCCGCATCAAATTTTAGGTCAACAAAATGATAATTCTATTTCGTAGCAGACGTACGACACCCCGACGTCCTGCTTTAGCATTCAACGTATACAGGGTGTAACAGAAAGGTGTAGTCATATTGTGGGGGGTTGTTAGGGACATCATGCTGAGCAACTTTCACTATGAAACCAATTTTATCAGAGCAACTTTAATTTTCACATCTCTATACAAATCAGCTGACCGCCCGGACCTAAATGTATTCATATTCATATTCTTTATTGCACAGTAACTTAATAATAAAACTTAAATAACATAATAGTGCGCAAATGCGAGCTTATCTCTTAAGAGAGATTTCTACCAGATGGTGCTGAGAGGATAGTCCTAGTGCACAAAGATAAAAATAAACTGGATAAAACTACACTTGCTATAAAATAAATAAATAATAGGTAGATATCTACAACCTAAAACATAGATAATACAATAAATGAAGTAATACATAGTATAAATAAGAACTACTTAGTGTAATGTATGTACCTACGTACACTGAGAAAAAATTATTGTCAATCCAACAATAAAACGTAAACGCTATACAACCCACATAGGAACTTTGCCTTTGACTCAACGTTTTTATTGTCGCCAGTTTATTGTCGTTATAACAACATTCCTTAACAACTTTAACCATTGTTGGAAATACAAGTTACAGTGACAATGTTTCCAACGTTGTCATAAAGTCAAAACATACATTGTGAGTCACAGATCTAAAATTGACACTCTAACAACATAAGTATTGTCTGGGTAACAGCAGAGCTGTGTCAGTGTAGCAATGTGTTCGGCCGAAACATTGTGAGACGCTATCCTAATGTTGTCACTCTCACAACATAAATATTGTGTGGGTAACAGCAGAGCTGTGTCAGTATAGCAATGTGTTTGGCTCAACATTGTGAGACACGACCCTAATGTTGTCACTGTAACAACAGAAATATTGCTAATTTAACAGCTTAGTTGTGTCAGTGTAGCAATGTGTTCGGCCGAACATTGTGAAGCACGAACCTAATGTTGTTATTTAAGCAATGTTTCCTGAACTAAACTTTGTCGTCGTATTTATTCTCAGATAGAACTTTTGTTTTTCTATTTACTTTACTTTGTAAGGTTGGCAAACTACTTGTTAATGTGCTAGCAAACTAAATATTGCTGTCATGGCAACAGTACGTTGTTAAGTTAACAACTCTTTTGCACAGCATTTAGTTAGCTATTCCAACAAACTAGTTGTTGCTACCCTATCAATGGTCGCTCTTCCTTCAGGCCGTGCTTTTAAACTGTTGCGTACAGTCAGCATCAGATATATCTATATCTAAGCATTATAGCTGATATATATATACCTGAAGCTGACTGTACACAGTTGAAGTACACGGCATGAAGGGCAAGTGACAATTGATAGGATAGCAACAACTGGTTTGCTAGAATAGATAGCTAAATGTTATGATAAAAAGTTGTTACAAACTTAACAACATACTGTAGCTGTAACAAAAATAATTATAAGCACACATAATTTCCGAACATCAAAAATTAGTCTGCCCTCTACCTAAAAAATGGGTCAAAAATATTGAATAAAAGATTTACTTAGTCAGACGATCATGTTCATTTATTAAATCATTCCAATAATGTTCAGAAAGAAAACCGTTCCTTGTTCGTAATCGTGCCAGAAAGCCGTTCCTTGTTTCCTCCCTAGTCAGCCTCTACAATTTCTTTTTAACGTCCCGGTGACGGCGTGCATCTGACGTAGGAGAGCGACGATCGCCAGTAGTGCAGCTACATTTGATTGTTCTTCACCAGCTGTAAAATAAATACAGACTCAATTATTTTATCTAGCCTCCCTCCAATATTATTAATATTGTCTTGTTTTTCATAATAAATATAACCCTACATCTGTTGATAATGCAGTCTTGTCCATAATCTAATACTTAAGATTTATTTTTTGTCTCAATAGTTTCTAAGATAATGTAGGGGAAGTGGTAAATTTTCATCTTTTTTCATAAATAACTTTAAAACAGTGGATATCTTGTGGCTGATATGATGATTTTACACAATTATTTGGTCAAAAAGTTTACTTACCAGAAGCTAATTCCAGCAGCTCTAATATTGTTCGGTCAGATGTACTGGATTCTGCCTTCTCGGTGACAGCCCCTCAGCTGAAAGTAATTTAGACAAAAATAATCAGTTTTTATTTCTGGAAACATGAAGGTTTTATACCTATTACATGTATCCCTCAAGTTATGTGGTACCACAGATACTATAATAATATTATGTGGTACCTAGCAGGCCGGTTATTTGGTTTGTCGCAGAAATAGCCAACAACGACTGCACCAGACACTTCAGCCCTTGATATAAGAATATGACATATGCTAGCTTTTAAAAAAATTACAAGGGCTTCACGACACTCTGACCCTGAAATTGCAAAATTTTGTCGATTGCTTTCTGTTTGCAAGATACCTAAGTAATCAGCGTACTGAACGCGCTGCCCAAGTACTAGTACCTATGTACCCTACTTACCGACGCCATCACGGAAATCAAAGTAATACCCTAAGTACAAATAGGTAAATACTTACCTAACATAGTCTCCATCAAGTGTGGCAGCCCGGCACCCACTAAGAACATCTCCATGTTATTTTATACACTCAACTCACTCCCCTGCGTGGTGGAAACAACACGGTGCACATTGATTCGCAATCGGCAGACGACTGATGGCTCACGGCACGGCGCGGCGTGCTGCGTGCGCGCGCCTTGGTTGCTATGACAAGGTCAAACCTCCCCCCCTGCAAGTCCTTCGTACCCCGCCCCGCGGCATGTTGTCGAGTTCTTTATGTATAATTTGCCGATACGTCGATAACAAATTAAACGTTAACAGGTTCTTTAACTTTAAGTTTGTCAAATTCAAAGTTATGTTCTCACAACAACAAAGATATTGTCAAGTTCTTTACATTAAACTTTGTTAGCCTCTAACAATGTTTTCCTTTAATGGCTTCTCAAAGTTTTGCTGTCATGGTAACAATAAAGTTTAGATAAATTTAATTTGACAAAAGTCAAGTTGTGTGTGGCTCAAAAATGAGTCTCACAATAAAAACATTGCGTCTGTAGATAAATGAACTTATGAGCTTTAACAAAATATTTTGTCCCACAAACAATAAAAAATCGACAACGCTAAAATTGACCTTTGTGAGCCAAAATTTGTCTCAGTGTAGGTACCTCGATATTTATATTCTCAAGGAGTACCCGCTTTTGTAATCATTGATCTCTCTCGAATACATCGTTTTACCGAATAGCTGTGTTTCGTTTCACGTCCTGCAAATATTATCCTGGAGCTTCCCACAGGACATCTCAGTGGCGACGAGGATTAAAAGAACTTACGTGTGTGAACTTTAGTGTGGGGGAGAACGTTTTTTGGTGCAAAAATGTCTATTGGAAAGTTGGGTCCGTTTGACCTTGACAAAGACAGTTGGGAATTGTACGCGGATCGACTGGAGCAGTATTTTGTGGCTAATGATATCAAGCCAGCATTGAAAGTGGCCACGCTGATATCAGTTATGGGCAGAGAGGCGTACGAATTACTAGTAACCTTATGCACGCCAGCGAAACCATCCACGAAAAGTTTCGATGACCTTGTGGCTGTTATGAAAGGTCATTTACAACCCAAACCGAGCATATTGGCAGAACGGTACTTATTACGGCAGCGTAAACAACAGCGAGACGAGACTGTGGCGGAGTATGTAGCTGAGTTAAAGAAACTGTCAAAAAACTGCGGGTTTACGTCAATCAATTTAACGGAGAAACTTCGTGATCAGTTCGTTTGCGGCTTGTTGAATGACCACATAAGGGAGCGTTTGTTCACAGAGGAGGATATATCGTTCGAGAGAGCATATAAGATTGCAGTCAACATGGAAGCGGCCGAGGTTAATGCTGCGTTGGTGGAAAACCGTACTAGAAAAAGTGACGGAGTGCCAACGGCGGATTCATCGTCGGCAGTCCATGCCATTACTGCGAGCAGTACCAGGCGTGGCGGCGGCGAAGCGCGGCACAGCAGGAGAGGCCGACCGGAGGCCGCGCGCAGTGCGCGGGAGTCGAACCCGGCACCAACCAGTGTCGGTGGTCCGAGTGGCAGGAGCGGAGCGGGCAGCGAGTCGCGGCGGCGCGAGAGGAACCGTGACAACATAAGCGATGGACAGGCGCAGAATGTATGTAGGGCGTGCGGAGGGCACCATTCCTACAGTACATGCCAGTTTACGGCTTACGTGTGCCGGGTATGTAATCTTCGCGGGCATCTAAGAAGAGTGTGCCCAAATTTACAGAAGAACAATACATTCTACAATATGGCGCAAGAACAGTCAGCATTGGATAGCGACTCGGGCGCAAGCAGTGACGAGGTAAACACTTATACGATTTACACTAGTAAGAAAAAGAACGTGGGTCCATATATAGTCAGTGTTGGTATAAACGGCATAGACTTAGACATGGAAATAGACACTGGAAGTGCAGTGTCGTGCGTAAGTTTGGATTGTTATAAACAACTGTTTTCAAATTGTCCATTGTTAAAAAGCGACTTGTCTTTACGCTATTATACAGGTGAATGTGTGTTACCGATTGGAATGTTTATGTCAACAGTGTCATACCAAGGCAAAAGTAGATCTTTGTTATTGTATGTAGTGGATAACGGTAAAGTGAATCTGTTGGGTAGACAGTGGATAAGTGAGCTATGTATAGATTTGCCGCATACAAATTGTAATAGTATAAGTAAAAATGTTAAGGAATTTAATTTGGAAAATTTCAGTTCCAGATTCTGTGATGTATTCTCTGGCGGGCTGGGGAAGTTTACTGGCGGCACGGTCGGTTTCAAACTGCGGGATGGCGCGCAGCCGGTGTTCATGCGCGCGCGCCCTCTGGCGTATGCACTGCGCGAGCCGGTGGAGCGCGCACTTGACTCGTTGGTGAGGGACGGAGTAATCACACCGGTAAATACTTCCGACTGGGCGACGCCGATTGTACCGGTTATGAAGAAAGATGGCACGATTCGGGTATGCGGCGATTTTAAAATCACTCTCAATAAGGTTTTAGAGGTGGACCGTTTTCCTTTACCACGAGTAGAAGACTTGTTGACAAAGTTGGATGGGGGGGAGAAGTTTACAAAAATTGATTTAACTCAAGCATATTCGCAATTTGAGTTAGACGACGTTTCCAAACAGTATACTGTGATCAACACACATCGGGGTCTTTTTAAGTTCAACCGACTGATATTCGGTTTGGCATCCAGTCCAGGTATTTTTCAACGGAAACTTGAACAGTTGTTTGCCGACATGCCTAGAGTAGAGGTTTTCCTGGATGATGTCATCATCACGGGGGAGGACGACTCGGCTCACTTAGAAACCTTAAAAGAAGTGTTTAATAGGTTGTCAAAGTACGGCTTAAAAATTAAAAAAGAAAAATGCACATTCTTTGCGGATTCGGTCACCTATTTGGGTTTTGTGATAGATAAAAATGGAGTTCATACTTGCTCTGATAAGATCGAAGCAATTTTAAAGGTGCCGGTGCCTCAAAATGTTTCGGAACTGCGGTCTTTTTTGGGCCTAGTGATGTATTATGCAAAGTTTATACCAAACGTTAGCACGTTGCTGTCTCCTTTGTATACCTTGCTTAAAAAAGAAACGAAATATTCATGGAATGACGAGTGCGAGAGGGCGTTTAATAAAGTAAAAGAAAGGTTAGTATCGAGTGAAGTGCTAGCGCACTACTCCAGCTCGCTGCCTCTGGTGCTGACCACGGACGCCAGCAGCGTGGGCGTGGGCGCCGTCATCTCGCACATAACGTCACGCGGCGAGCGCCCCATCGCGTACGCTTCGCGCTCGCTGAACTCGGCGGAGAGGGCGTATTCTCAGATCGAACGGGAGGCTCTCTCTATTATTTTCGGTATTAGGAAGTTCCACCAGTACCTGTATGGGCGGAAATTTTTATTGCGAACCGATCACAAACCTCTAGTCGCCATTTTTGGCGATAAGCACGGCATACCGGTGATGGCCGCCAGTAGGATGCAGCGCTGGGCGGTGTTATTGTCCGGATACGATTACGATATTGAGTACGTGTGTAGCAAGAAAAATTCGGCTGATGCGTTATCGCGTTTGCCGGTGGGTAAGCCTGTCAAGCAGAGGGAGGAGAAGACGTACATACATTTTGTACAGGACTACTTACCTATTACTAGGAAAACAGTGCAAAAGCATTTGCATAGTGATCTCGTGTTAAAAAAGGTGATGTTGTATTTACAGTCCGGATGGCCAAGTAATTGCGAGGACGATAGTTTGAAACCTTTTATGGACAGACGCAATGAATTATACATTGACATAGGGTGCATCGTTTGGGGATATAGATTAGTAATTCCGTTTTCATTAAGGGGATCTTTATTGAAAGAATTGCATGTGGGTCATCAAGGCATGGTCAAAATGAAGGCTATAGCACGCAGTGTGATGTGGTGGCCCGGCATCGACGCAGACATCGAGCGCGCGTGCCGCGAGTGTGACGTGTGCGCCGCGGAGGCAAGCGCCCCGCCGCGCGCGCCGCCGCAGCCCTGGCCGTACGTTGCGGAGCCCTGGTCTCGACTGCACCTGGATTTTTTGGGCCCGATTCAAGGAAAAACATTTTTAGTTCTAATAGATTCTACTACGAAATGGTTAGAGATTTTTGAGATGCCTAGAACGACAGCAAGCTCAGTTATTAAGGTATTAAGGGAGACTTTTGCGCGTTTTGGCTTACCTAAAGAGGTCGTGTCCGATAATGGCCCACCATTTTCTAGTCAAGAATATGCCCAATTTATGGCTAACAATGGTGTCAAAGTTTCGTTTTCAGCGGCTTATCACCCGTCGTCCAACGGCGCTGCTGAAGCAGCTGTAAAACTATGTAAGCGGGCAATTAAGAAGGCGTTCAGAGAAAAATGTGACGTAGATCTAGCTTTGCAAACTTACTTGATGTCATATCGTAATGTGGAGCATAGCTCAACGGGCGCATCACCTGCTATGCTGCTGCAACGTAGGCACTTACGTTCCAGGCTGGATTTATTAAAAGACTCGAGACAGATAGAGGCCACGGTGCAGGAGGCACAGGAAAAGCAGGTAGATCGTGCGGGGGGGGTTAATAGAGAATTTCAGATAGGCGATAAGGTGTATGTTCGTAATTATACGGGAGGTAATAAATGGGTTAGGGGAACCATTAAAGAAACGTTAGGCTCGCGGAATTATTTAGTAGATAGGGAAAGCAGTCCACCTACGGTCAAGCATGTAGATCAGATTAAATCGAGGTCAGAGAGACGAAATAGGCTGCCATCTTTCCCAGAGCCGGATATTGAGTCTGAGTCACGGATGTCACCGGAAGTGGAGAGTCAGGTGGGCGCGCCACCAGCTGTAAGTGTCGAAGTTTCTGCTGGACCGTCTGAGCCGCCAGTAGCGGTCCCACGTCCTTCCAATCTTAGACCTAGAGAGGAACTTAGACCAATACTTAGATATGGTTTTGATATCGATTGATAGGTGTACATTTTATTTAAACTTAGTATGCTGTGGCGGTTAGTTAAGGTTTGTGTTTATTATAATATCATTATTAAATTAGTTAGGTTTCTATGTAATATGCTAAGTTAATCATCACTGTTTATGTTATTACTATTAGATAAGAATTAAGAGATACTTCTTAGTTTATGGTGGAGGTGTAATGTATGTACCTACGTAGGTACCTCGATATTTATATTCTCAAGGAGTACCCGCTTTTGTAATCATTGATCTCTCTCGAATACATCGTTTTACCGAATAGCTGTGTTTCGTTTCACGTCCTGCAAATATTATCCTGGAGCTTCCCACAGGACATCTCAGTGGCGACGAGGATCTTAGCATGCATACAAACACATACATAGGTACATAAATACTATAATAATAATAACTACCTATTATAAAAGAGAAAGGAATTGATTTTTTACTCTTTTCTTAAAAGTATAAATTGTGGGACTGTCCCTTGTAAATGTATGGAGCAATGAAAAATAAAGTTGCTCTGATCAAATCGGTTTCATAGTAAATGTTGCTCAGAATGGTCTCCCTAACATCCCCCTAAAATATGACTACACCCTTCTGTAACATCCTGTAGTTTAAAAAAGTTCATTCAAATCAGTCCAGTCTAGCCGTCAATCCATATGAGAAAAGGTGTCACTTTAAGTGTTTCTTTTATTTACAGGATAACTAAACAGCACATTGACCTATCGATATCGATATCGTTACCTGTACTAACCTATCTATATCCGCCCCCCAAATTCCCAAGCAACAAATGGTTAAGAAAAGTAAAAGACTCACGCTCTGGCTCTTCAGGGGAAGTCTCAGCAATACCGCTGAGTAAGGCTCTCTCCATCCATCATCGTGGGTAATAAATTGAGGGGGTGAAATTATTTTAATACGATGCATTAATATTGCCATGCTTCTACAGATCGCAGGGTCGCACAGTATCGGTATTTAGTGACTAGATAAACTACTTAAATCTCATCATATTATTATTTTCTGGATTTCGTTTTTTTTGGATTAAACTGAGCCTCAAGACTGGTACTGTGTCTTGGCGAATACAAGTTGACATTCAATCTTTGATAAAGTAAATGTTATCTAAGTATGCATTAAATTAACTGACCAACTTTTTGTTATTATGAACAATGTTTGAGTGTTCTTTTTTCGTAAGTAATCCATAAAAATGCCTAGCCGTAATTCAAAACTGCAAATTGCATTGTCGATCATACGTATTTAAAAGTACATGTAAACTGTAAGTTCTTTGATCGAGAGTTCGAGAGTCAACACTATTCGCATTTAATATCGAGCCATCGAAAGTAAATCAGGGAAAAGTTTTGATTCGGGTTCCACGTTCTAAATAGTCGCATCAAGGCCCAATCCATGCTTAGTTACAATAATTACAATGACGACGGTTTCTCCACATCAAATCTGTGAATTTCACATGCTTGTTATATCTATCCGCGGCTAGTTTCCGAGACGCTGTTCAAAGGTTTTGATTAGCTAATCGATTATTCAAAATAGCGGCATGTGATAAGCTGAAATTAGTTGATTGCTCTGTTAGCTAATCGTGGCCTTTGAACAGCGTCTTGGAAACCGACCAACAGTGAATGGTGAATACCGCCCAAGGTAAACAAACGTCGAAAGAAACCATAGATTAGGTAGCCAAGTGGCGGAACCTACACCGTCATGGTTCAGACTTCGAGACTTATGGAGTTGTACGGAGAATTTAGTGAAAGGCAACATTTCAGAGTTGGCGACGGAAGTTCTTATTTATTGTTGAGGTAATATGGCCGATTTACTGGAGTTCCTAATTTTGCCGGTCAGAAAATGTTTAAAGTAAGTTCTTTTGAATTTGAAGTTGGTGGCTGGCTGTTTCCTGAGAATACCGAGTGAGAGACAGAAGGCCTTTTCCTTGCTTTTTTTTGACATTCGCTCAGATCAATTACAGTCTTCCAACTCCCAACGAACTTTTGGCTCTTGAGTGATATTCACATGGAGGGGGGAGGGGGAGTTCTACGCAACGAACCTGGGCCCGAATTCTACTGTACACAAGCATACCACAACACAAGCCTGGCACAAGCTTCAATACGACGCATTTGGTATTCTACTAAAACCGGAATCGCAATTCACAAGCGCCAGCCTGACGCCAGCCTACTTCGTATTCTACTGTCCGACAATTCACAAGCGTCAGGCTGGCGCTTGTGAACTACGATTCCGGTTTTAGTAGAATACCAAATGCGTCGTATTGAAGCTTGTGCCAGGCTTGTGTTGTGGTATGCTTGTGTACAGTAGAATTCGGGCCCTGTCATGAAGCGTTAGTTCTACCTGTCACATAGTAATTAAAATCGTAATTAATATTATATAGATAAATAACTTACCATTAAACACGGAATTTTATGATAAAATACCAAAATAATAATGTGAATACATTTTTGAACATTCCATTTCTCATTGTGCAGAGAGTGCTGTTTTTATTATAATCGGCTTGTATTTTACTGAATTTCTGATCTGTACAAATGTTAGAATTTCGAAATCGTTGGCAATTATGAAATGCACTGTGTGAGTGAATCATTACATTTAATAATAATGTTCATTGTTTAAAATCTAAAGCTCTCATAAGTACCTCTGTACTTATATGTTACAGTACAACCATGTACAACTCAGTTTTAGACTATGTAATATAGTTTTAGATGTATTTTAGAGCCGGCGGCAGTGACTCAGAATAAGGTGATGTGGTGGTAAGGTGGTGTTTCCTTCGTGTTATCATGTAATGTAAACTTGATACCAAAATAACAAGGAATAACAAGTTATTTTTGTAGGCCAGATAGTATTCGAAATAAAAACCGTATTGGCTGTAACATGCAGTTCCTCGCTTTCAGACGACATAATCAATAGTTTTCAGAATTAATCAGCTAATGTGGTTTATTGTGCTTTTGATTGTCCGATTGAATGCCTTTTTGGAATACATAATGTTATTATGCCTTATGATTGGACTGAAATGGGTTAAATAATACCCGCTGAGTTTTCCACAACACAAGGAAAATTCATATCACGTTTACATGTCTTCATTGATTCTCGGTAGTTCTGAAAATGTCATTCGAACATTGGGAGTAGAGGGTGGTCTGCCTCTCGGTCTATGCTCGTCCCTTGGCTACCATTCCGTCACCACTTTGGTCCATATTCAGCTATAAGTTTGCATAAAAGTCTTTTGTTGTTGTTAACCATTTCTATTTGGGATTGTGATGGTTCTAAACAAGGCTGGTGGGCACAAGGACACAAGTTGCCTCTACCATATTGTTATTATCTCATGCGGTTGGCTTACCTCTCAAATTTGGTCGTTTGATAAATCCCTGTTACATTTAACGTACATAATAATAGCCGTGTCATACATTATAATTAGTGATAATGTTTACAGCTAGCTTTTGCTTAATGCAATCAGAATTCAGGACATTTGAATTTAATGTTTGCATTATAAACGCGAAATCAGTCGCCTGTCCAATAAAGTGCTACCGGGAGTGTTTTATCTTGTAAATTATGTTCGTATTATATGCTTTATTGCTTATTTTAGCCACAATGAGTAGTGACCCCGATTTATTGCTGCGACATACTTACATAAAATTAAATCTATTCGTTCGTATATCCCAGTTGATATTTTGTATGCAATCCGTTGGACTCTGATTGTATGGTTCAGGTTTCTTAATTTATGATAAATGATATTCTTTATATACAATAACCATTATGCCAATGGTCTTGTTTATTTTCTAAAGATTTTTATCACCCTACCTTTCATTTTCTTTGAGCTCATTATCATCATGATACTCTTCGACTTCTTCGTTTTCCTTGTCTCATCTTTATGAACCTCTTCCTCTTCCTTGAATTCCTCCTTATTTATCATAATAAAGTTTTGACACTTATCTTATCAGTAATCACCCAAAGGTACAGTTTGTAGGTAGAAAACTTTGTGTCTACAGTAAGTCTGAAAATATATTGTAGCAGTTTTGACCCAAACACAAACATATACGTATCTTAGGTACACAGGAAGTAGTTTTATTCAACTTTTTTTTCTGCCTGCATCTTGAAATTTTCGGTTTTTAATGTTTTGAGTTGTTTTTTTTTTTCAGGTAAATTATTTTATTTGATAGATTATTATCTACCTATTCAATAAAATAATTTAATTGAAAAAAACAATCAATTATTTCATATATATCTACGTTTTTAATGTATTTTACGATTCTACAAAGAGCGAGCTTTAAATTTGCGATATTGAAAGTTATAGTGAAAAATTCTAACAAGCATCTTAAATCAATCAATTTAAATTAAAACAAAAAAATACTAAAACAAACCCTAAAGAAATTTAAATAATCTTTTTTAATGATAAAACAATGACAAGGGGATGGTTTAGATGACTACTGATCTTTACTAATGACTGCTCTATTAATGTATATTTCGGTTTATGTTTGTCCACTGCACTGGACATTTTTTGTAATTGTTTTGACAAAATACTACGACCTAAATTCATTTATGCCGTGCTTCTTATCTTTAAAAGTTCAGGGGTCTAAAAAACTAGACAATAATTTGAAAACAATTTGGACAAAAATGGACTTAAAAAAAAACTTTAAAGTAATATTAAGCAATTAATTGCTTTAGGTGTGATTTCTTACTAAGATAATGATAATGCTCTCCAGTTACACGATGAATTATCGTTGACAACCTGTCATCATCTATTTTTTTTAAAGATTTTTCGTATGATAAGATCTAGTAGGTTCGTCTATGCACGCCCGTCGCAATTCTGTAGAACTGTTATGATTCATGGCCTCGCATTTTATGAGAAAACTTACTGTATGATGATTTATTTCGAACAACTTCTTCTGGAGAACAACTTGGGGATTGGCCCTTTACAAATATCGAGTTTCTTTTGTAAAAATAAAGAATTAAAGTTTTTTTTGCCTTCATCTGCTATTCGATTTTAATGTAATGAACGGATTTATTTATAATAAATAATACATAAACGATTTGTAAAATAAACGATCTGTTTTATGTTTTTCAATATTGCTCCTATTGTAAAATGTGACAAATAGAAGATTTTCATTTTTCATTTATACATCAAATACAATGATTTTTGTAGAATAATATCATCAGTCATATATTTTAAACCTAATAACATTGTATCGATATTCAAGAGATTGTCATTTGTTGCAACTTCGGAAATACGGAATGTTTCAATATGTACAATCAGCTACAGTTTGATCAGTACCCTTTTTAATCAATTACCGACCTTATTTCAGTCGTAATAAGGCATGGGCATACTAAGTTGTAGTTTACTTGTAGTACCTGTGCGGAATGGTGGAATCGGGGATTGCTCAAGTGAAAATGTAGTTTTTTTTGTTGTTTCCATTGTGTAACAATCAATATTGAGTGAGCCCTGCAATAAATATTTGTTGCTTCTGGGGCGCAACAAGGTATAATGTCGTATTGTCTTTTGTCCTCAATCGATTCAATTTTCATTTCCTCAACAGTAGTATATTGTTGATTTTTTTATAGAATGTGTACTCTCCATTCTATATGGACGTATGTAGATTTCAATTCAATATCTTTTTAAATCAACTTATTTTTAGGGTTACAATCCTTAAAAGGAAAAAAGGGAACCCTTTATAGAATCACTTTGTTGTCCGTCTGTCTGTCCGTCCGTCCGTCTGTCTGTCTGTCAATACCTTTTATATTAAGAAGGCGTGGACGTATCAAGCTTAAAATATAAATTATTGAGGTCTGTGGTCGCATACAACTGTGACAAAATCAACATTCTAGAATCTAGATTAACGCAATCGAACGGTACGACCGTTTATGCTGTAAAATTGTTGGATTTTCATAGTAATTGCAATGCACCCAAATCCTATAGGGTACTTCACGTAGGCCTACAATCATGAAATTTGGCACTAAACAAGGTCTTATAGCCTGTATAAATAAATAAATAAATAAACGTAAAATAGCACTTGTTTTGGCACTCTACGTTAATATCAAACAGTCATATTTTAGGGGGTTGTTAGGGAGACCATTCTGAGCTTTTCTGAACTTTTACTATGAAACCTATTTGATCAGAGCAACTTTAATTTTCATTGCTCCATACGGTTTGGTCCGGGCGGTCAGCGCATTTGTATCTATAGAGAAGTGAAAATAATTAAAGTTGCTCTGATCGCGAATACTCGTACGACGGCAAATTAGGTCTAGTTTTGTAGGTAAATTTATGAACATCAATTCGCTTTTTGGATATGTTGTAGAGAATTTAATCTTGTTTATTTTTGTAATGGACAGTTTTCTTTTATTGACCGAGCGAGCGAAGCGAGCGAAGCGTCTCCGTTTCAGGTTTGGGCAAAAATGCTTTCGTATGTCCGGTTGTTCTCCTCTACAGGTCGCATTTATGAACCGATTCTCGTGAAATTTTGTGAGCAGGTTGGAAAAATAAATAGAATTTTTTACTCGAGCCAGTTTTTTGATTTTTTTCAAAATGGCGGAGATAAAATCGCTACAACCCAAACGGCTCGATGGATATTAACAAATGAGGTGTCGTTGGATTCGTAAAGACCATGAGAGTGAAACAGATGAGCGAGCGAAGCGAGCGAAGCGTCTCCGTTTCAGGTTTGGGCAAAAATGCTTTTGTATGTCCGGTTGTTCTCCTCTACAGGTCGCATTTATGAACCGATTCTCGTGAAATTTTGTGAGCAGGTTGAAAAAATAAATAGAATTTTTTACTCGAGCCAGTTTTTTGATTTTTTTCAAAATGGCGGAGATATGGGGTTTTAAAATGTAAAAAAATCGCTACAACCCAAACGGCTCGATGGATATTAACAAATGAGGTGTCGTTGGATTTGTAAAGACTATGAGAGTGAAACAGATTATATAATTTTAGTAAAAAGTCAATAGGTTGTATAAAAGATCGCGAAATGTAGTTTACAAAGTTATTGGTGCGGCTACTTTCATACTGCATGTACGTAACCAGGTACATTCATAAGTTTGTATGTGTTATTGAAAGAAAATTATTTGGGTTATTTTTTTTATGTGTTTTAGCAGTTCAGCTTTCCCACCGACATACTCGCGAGGTCTACAGCTCACAGAGCCACTAGTCTCTAATAGTTTCGGAAAACATTGGAGTTACCGCAGATCGGACACGTTTTGTGCGAAAAGTGGGGGAAGGGAGGTTAGGAGGGGTTGACACCGGGCAGAATCGTGTTCAGCGGGGTCTAATTAGTCTAAAAACCCTGTGTCAAAAAGTTTCACTAAATGCCGTTAGCCATTGAAAGCAGAAGCAATTTGAGTAAAAACCGCCCATCTATGTATAACTTGTGATTTCGCGATAATAGATATAGATATGGGATAAATAATGTTTATCCGTAACTGGTTCGCCAACACATCTTATAACACAATAGGTCGCCATTCTTCTTCTTCTTCTTTTTATTAATGGCGTCCTAACCTCTTTTGAGGTTAATTTTGCCAGTGTCAAGTGGTCAGGTTCTCATTTGAGAACCTGGAAATTATAATGTCTTGAGATGATTTGATGATTATGATGATGATGATGATTTGTCGCTCAGCACTACCCAGGGAGGACGTGAAGGGCTGTGGGTTCCAAGTAATTCCTTCGGACGTGAGCGACTGCCTCCCCTTAGTTCGCCGTTGTTCGGTCGTTCGAGCGGTGTGCATCTGCGAGAGAAGGGGTTAAAACACCTCAAATAACCCGTGACATATTCAGAAATATATTTTACCCTTCCTAAATGATCTGTTTAACCAGAACAGGGTGGTCCAAAGAGACGGTTTCCAATTTTCCATTCTAACACATTCGTGAGTTCGACCCGTAATATCCTGTTCAAGATTCTCCAGCTGGCTTTCATATTTACTCGCATGGGGCTTATTACTTTAGTGTTTGTATTAGAGATGCCTTTGCTTTGCTCGAAATGAGTCAGTCTGCTCATCGGATAGTGCTTTGGCTGACTTATTGAAAATCCTCAATTGAAATGTCGTCACCATTTGGAGGTGCATCTTATGTTGTTTTTTGTTTACAAGTTAGGTTAGTTAGCAGTTAGTGGTCTTTATGATTTTAAGTGTTACAACTATAAAATAGTACCTACCTATATTTTGTTAAGAAATGCTAGACAAACATTATAATGGCAACAATGTGACATTAGGGCACGCTGCGTGTTTTTATTGACAAACCAAGTATGAAAATAAAGAAAAAACGCAGTAGTCTTCAAATGTTGCCATTTTTTAATGTAAAATTTCTTGACAAAGTATATAAAAAATCAGAACAGAGCTGTCGGATTGTATAGACTCTTTTTATTTCTTTAGATTTTACGCCAGAATTCTCCAAGATTAATTCCAAATTCGAGTTTAAAAGAGAACGGAGAAAACATTTGGAGAATGCACGCATTGTTTGTATAAATAAGGTTTTTATATCATCAAAACACTTAACCTTGTGTAACTCCCTGCACTTTGTACTCAATTCTCGAATCAACTGTGACAAACTATAAACGAGCCACTCCAGACTCAAAGCTATCTCCCACGTTTCCCCGAACGACCTTATCCATATTTCAGAATATTCATGCTTCTTCGCCCCTTGAAATTAACTGCAAGCTATTAGTTCAGCTGTTGCTATCCACGCCGAGTGGTTGCGATGAATTGCATTTTCTAAGAAACGTCGTCGTGATAAAACGCAGCATTTCCCTTAGCTGGCGCTGTATTCTCCGGTTTTTGGTTGTCATCGACGAATTTCGGAGCCTCAACAGCATCTATGTGATCTAAGCTGATGGTAAGTAATATCGTTTTTGTATGTAGTCGGTAAGGTGTTTCATTTGCAAGGCGATTTTGAGTTTAAGTCAAAATACTCAAATTAAATAAATCATAACCGTTTTCTTTTTAGTTTAACTGTGATATAACAATGTTATTTGAAGACGAAACTTATACTAACTTTGTGTGAGTCAATTCCGTTTCTATGTGGCATTTGTTTTAAAAAGTAAAAATTATTTATTTCACAGATGGATTTAACAGGATGGTTTCAGACACATTATACTGTAAGGTCCCGGCTACCATCGCTACTCGGTGGTAATAGTCGTAAAGCTGTATCAGAAGCCCTAATCGGGTAGCTTGATAACTTCAGTCAAACTAGTCGGCTTGATCACGAGCCCGACACCCATCCAACAACCCGCACTGAGCCACGTGTGGTGGAATATGGCCCTTACCCCTAGGTCGGGACATTAATAGGGACATATTCAATATTATCTAATAAATTGTCGTTGATGACGTCATTAATTCAGACCGGATTAAGTCGCGAGTAAATAAAATGTTCATTACTCGATACCATCAGAAAATTATAAGAATTGGGTTCTTCAGGACGCTGCTGCAAGTAAAGGATTTATAATTATAACTAGCGACCCGCCCCGGCTTGGCACGAGTGCAATGCACGGTGCACTATATAATATATTATGCATGTATTATACATATAAACCTTCCACTTCCTATAAAAAAAAACCGTGTCAAAATCCGTTGCGTAGTTTTAAAGATCTAAACATACATAGGCACAGACCGCGGGAAGCGACTTTGTTTTATACTATGTAGTGATGATGGAGAAGTAAGTCTTGTTGTAAAAGTTTTGTCCTCAGAAACTACACTTCTCTCGAAAAAGATATATAGCTGAAGAAGAGTAATTTCTTGCTATTTTTAATATGGCATAGTGTTAATGGATGTGTACTTGTTGGAAATAAGAATGAAATCATTAAATTATGTATATTTCAATAGCTAAAACGTTCACCGTTCTTCTGAAGAGCGTGAGTCGTGACGTGAGTCATTATGAGTCATGCATGTCATGTTTTTAGTTGATTCATTTGGAGCTTGACTATTGCTGCTCTATTAAACTGTTGTGAATGGTGCTCCTAAACGGGCCATATTTTCACGGCAATATGTAGTCGGCAACTATTGGTCTCTTTCTCTAACATGTGAGAACGAGAGGGAACACCAATAGTTGCCGGCCACATATTGCAGCAAAACCTGGCCCGTTTAGGAGCACTGCAAACAGAACAATAACTATGATCTATATCCTCATACAGTTTAATATTTTTCATCTACACTACAAACGTTAAAACGTGTGACCTCTTTACATAATAACCTCATACTGGGAAATAATTTTCTGCTTCTGAATATTAGGTTTGGTTAATTCTGTATGCACCCGTGAATTCATAATTGTTTTGTACACTGCGACTGCAATATATTTAAATGTAAAAGAGGACTTCACTTTATTTATTTCATAAATAAATATGCGTGGTGAACCGCATATATGTACATAAAGCATGTCACATCAACGTGAGGTGTACCTTGTTTTGTTTTTTTTTGTGAAATGTTTACTTGCGCTTTATCTATGTTCTGTTTTGTATTAAAATTAAATGACGTCGTAATAAACGCTTATCTTATCTTATCTTAAATCAAAATCTGCAAAGAGGTCCCTAAAATCTACTTAAATTTTATATACGACCTTTTTCGCACACAGTTTCATTATTCCCTAAGTACCTTGTGACAAAGAAGGTATGAGCCAGGGATGGTAGGAAAGATAGTTACAGGATATCTCCAGTTTTAATTGTTAACGCATTGTTCTTTGTGCAATAAAGTGCCTATACCCCCTAAGTCGAGCCATTGTTTTTCTCCAAAATGTCTTGGTACCCACTGTCAAATTTTTTTATTTTTTTTTTATAATTTTAATGTCAATATTGTTCCAAGGAGTCTTTTGTCCTAACGCAACAGTGGGTGTATTTAGTGAGATATTTATATTCCCCTATCAAAGTCAGCCCCTCCATCGGTCAAAACAGTGCATTGAAAATATTTGTGCGTGGGCAGAACTGTGCTCCTTACTGAAGCAAGCCTTGACGCTATGCCACAGATCGCACAGAGACTATCATATCCAATTGACTGCGCCTGCGGGGGAATGCGGCTCGCCAAACGTTTGTTGTATTCAACAAACGTTTGCATACGCAACCTATGTACGACAGCACAGCTCTCTTACCCCGTCCCCCGCCGCCCGTGAATTGGTAAATTGTATTTCAAAGGAAAATGTATCTATGCGCTCTCCACTGGTAAGTGCTCCCTGGAACCGCAGCAGGATTGTAATTAGCAGTACTTTACCTAATTCATAATGTACTTGTGAATTCGTTATTTAGTAGTGTGGCGTCCGAGATAATCCCGTTTAGTTGTTCATTAGAGCAATTATTCGTTCGCATCAGGGCCAGTAATGAAATACAGCACAGCAAATACAGTACAGCAAACTCTACACTGTTAGCTGGAGCTACTGGGAAGGCTTGAAATTAACAGAGGATATGTTGTTATCTTGATTTGATTATTTAAAAATTAAAATAAACATTAGTGTATTGGTAGGTACCTAAGTTAATGCATAGGTATCGAGTTTTGTCAATGACCCTGACCGATGCAGTTGTATTTTTCAAATTCAAATAGAAGGACAAGTCGGTTTTTTAACCGACTTCCCAAAGGAGGAGGTTTACAATTCGTCCGGATATTTGTTTTTTTTTAATGTATGTGCCCCGATAGCGCCTAGACGGATGGACCGATTTGGAAAATTATTTTTTGTTTGAAAGGGTTTACCTTCCCATTGGGGGTTGGCATTATTTTAAACAATTGTTTTAAACAAGAGTTTTAAACAGTGTTTAAAACACAGAGAAAAAAACACATGTGTTCAAAACTTGTTTTAAAACAATTTGTTTTAAACGTGTTTTAAACACGCACATAAAAAACACTGTTTATTTTCTTTTATTCTACGGAACTTATCGTAATTTTCAATTTTGTAATTATTGAACGCATCCAAGTGGCATTGAATTTTCACTGGCGATGGCAGGGATTTCCCCGAAAATAAATATCTGGGCAAGCGGTTGAGTGAGGCGGTGTGTGTGTGTGTACGGACAGACGATATTTGAGTGAAAGCAATGAGAAAAGTGTATACAACGTGTAACTTGAAGTACGCAAAACCTGAAAATAGGTTGTTCAGAATGACGAGTATAATCGATTCCATCATTATACCTACATATTTTTTTTTAAATTTTATCCATAATTATTTATTGCCGCTTCTATTATTTACCGTGATCCAGCGAGATATTCAAATAAGTGTGTCGAACGAAAGCAGCGGCAGATCAATCCACAAAGCAAGCGCGCGCGCTACATTAGTTATCTATTTCAGACTAAGGATCTCGCAATGAACGTTAGAAGGGAACAAACGGCGGATGTGAATGAGGTCTAGGTACTTATTTTGTGCTATCGCGGGCGGTGTACTGCGGGCGGTTTTTAAGGCGGCAGAGCTAAGAGAAACTATTAGAATTTTTTAAGAAAACGAAAACTGCTCATATCTTCTAGAATTTTAATATTTTTTTTTATTTTCTTTCAACAATAATTTTCTTGTAATAAAAATCACTTGGGGTCTATAAGGTTTTGCGTACTTAGAGTTACACGTTGTATCTGTGGGTGCGTTTTTGTGTTTGGGTGAATGGGGTAAAGCAAACTCACTGAATCTGAGATTCCAAAGCTATGATAAGATTTGAATATAGCTCTTTTATTTATTATACTTATATTATACCTACTCATTATAACGCATACCAATCCGGTACCTAACCAAATGTTTTAAACAATGTTTTAAACATGTTTAAAACAGCTTTGTAAAAAACATAGTTAAACATTTGTTTAAAACATGTTTTTTATTTTTTTTGTTTTAAACAGAATGTTTTGTTATTAATAAAAAAAACAGTTTTTTTTTCAACCCTTGGTCCCATTGACACCAGAATCTGATGATGGGATCCTGGAGAAATCGAGGGAACTCTTCAAATATTATAGGCATACCTAAATATTAAATAGTGATTTTTGTGTTTTTCATAATAACTCGTGCAAATGCACATGGTAAGCATATTATTGTGATGCGGAACTGCTGATGAAGACCACATATGGCCACCAGAACTGCTCAATACTAGGTACAAATACAATGCGTGGCTGATGGGCTGGCAACGCATAGCCTAAACCGGTGGACCTTTGTATAGGGGTTCCTTAGTAGCGTGGGGTAGCACTGAGATGGGATTTGTCAAAATTAAGTCCCCAAGGGGGGGGGGGGTATTAGGGGGAAACAGTTTCTATTAAACTCAATCTAATCAAATAGGGTTTGTGGAAGTCGGTTTTTTGTAAAGTTTACTTTTTGTTTCAATTATTTCAGTTTGTAACTTCCTGTACCATTGAGATAAGTACATTTATCAAAAGTACGTTTCACAGACGTTCTAACAGTGACGGGAAACATCGTTGCGAACTCAGTTTCCATATTTGCGGCGATGGGCTAGCCCCCTGTCGCGCAAAATGGAGTAGTATAGAATCACTGGCTAAAAGTGAGCGTCACGCTGTTTGTTTGATTTTATTTAAACAAGGAGGTTGATTTTCACGGATAGATTTTAGTAGGAATTTCGATGAAAACATGTCAGTGGCCGAGCGGGACTTGCACATCGGGATAGATCGTGCGAGTTATAGGCCAGGAAATACAACTTAACTAAAAATTTAATATAGGTAATTTATGAAACATTCATGCTTAGCACATGGCTGTTTTGCATTTAAATTATAGGTCTTAAAGAATCCTCTAAAAATCTCTCTTCAAAACATTGTATTTAAAATATCTAACAGAATCTTGCCCAAGTGATAACTTAATGACTTAAAGTACTTTGATAAGTAGTCCCACTGTCAATTGCACGTACTACTAATAAAGAAAAAATAAAAACACATTGAGTAGGAAGCGTCAATCCGTTATATCTTAACTATATTAACACAAGAGGGTTTTCGCGTTGAAAGGGTAGGCTAACAATACGGAGGGCCTGTAATTTCCCCTACGACACATTTCTCAAAACGTATCACCATTCCAATCAATCTTTCTCCACATAATAGACACACCTTTAGTGAAGTAATACAATTTCATGCCATTCCTTCCTGCAAAAAATTGCTATCATAAATCAAGTACATCGTCATCATTCAATTTCCCCCTTCATTTGTTCCCCGGAAACTTTTGCCTAATCTCACATAGCGTTAATTATACTCGTAGATAGTTAGGTTTGCTCCTAAGCCATACACGAATTGATTTCGAAATAATATTTTCTGGTTTAAAAACAAAAGCGTCTCGCCCTCTTCCATACGGGGTAGGAGAGGAACAATGTGCCCACTTGTAGTTTGTAGCCAGTTATCGCACGTTTAGAGTGGTTATTACAGAGAGCACTTATCCAGTGGAGAGCGCATAGATACGTTGTCCTTTGAAACATAACTCACCAATTTACGGGCGGCGGGGTACGAAGTAAGAGAGCTGTTATTGGTCAGCCGCTGCGAAACTGTCTGGCGGCCCGTCATCGTACATAGGTTGCGTACGTTGAATACATACAAGTAACGTTTGGCGAGCCGCATTCCCCCGCAGGCGATAGTCTCTGGGTTATTAGGATGTCTCCGCCATAAGCACTGCATTTTACCTATGGAGGTGCAACTTAGTGTATAGACTAATCATAAATTCCTTTTTCTTAGAATTTTTTAGTTTTGTGGGAAATCGACATACTAAAACGTGCTTCTGTCATCTTTGCTATACATTATTTCAAGTTCATTTTTGTCTTTTCTAAAGGCAGCCAATATCCTTAACAATATGACCAGATTAGATGACGCGAAAAAAATCTTTTTATGAAAACGCACAAAGCGTCAAATTCGTGTTGGCTATTTCTGTTTATTCGGAACTACGGTACCTACTCGAGACTATACGATATGGGTATGATTATAAACTACATGACGTTATGCCGTGCCTACCGTTACCGTTTTATTAGTTTCGTTTGCTTGCTGCCGGTTCTCTCATATCCGGGATTCTGCACTCCGTTGAAATATTTCCTGGTTGCAGCAATCTGTTCCACATACGATATTTACAGTTTGTTCTCAATATGGTGTAAAAGAAAGATCATATTTTAGGGGGTTGTCAGGATCATCATTCTCAACAACTTTCAATGTGAAACTAATTAAAGGGGATTTTTATATCACCATACATTATGGGCCGGACGGTCATTGTATGAAGAAGTAGAAAATAAAGTTGCTCTGATCAAACCGATTTCACAGTGAAAATTGCAAAAGTAGTATGTTCTTAGCCACCGTTGACGACATTACAGTTTTCTGTTACACCATGCACATGACGTACATGTACAGACACCCACCCAATAACAGTGATAGAAAATACGCAAATAATCAAGCCCCCTTTTGGGCAAAGTGATATTCAATATCTAACTAAACGTTAGCACAACTTTAGCTTTGCTGCCCTCACGCAAGAGATGCAGGTTCGAATCCCGATGCGGTAATACCAATGAGATAATTAACATTATCGGACGCTCTGTGTTTCGGATGGCACGTTAAGCTGTAGGTCCTGGGCTACTATTACTACTTGGTAGTAATGTAGTAGTCGTAAAACCTACCCGTACTGAGCCAGCGCGGTGGAGTATGTCTCAATCTTACTCGGATCCGGGTAAAGGCCTGAGCACCTCGAAGGAGACATTAATGGGCTACATTTTTGTGTTTAATTTTAATAAATCATCTTTACAATGTGCTACTGTCATTTATTATTATTATTACAAGCCGCTATGTCCCACTCTATCCGATCCCCCTCCACTCCGTATCTTATTATCCCAACTCGTCACTTCATCTCTTCCTGGGTCGGCCAGGCTTTCTCTTTGCATTTTCTGGGAGCTATACGGTAAAAGTTGTAAATCGCGGGCCGCTTTTTGAAGTAAAACTTCTTGGGGCACGGGGGTAAAATTTATTTAACCTCTCAACTGTGGGTTATTCATATATTTGCTTTTCAATTGCTACTAGCCGGGTGCTATCACGAGTGGCTAAGAAATGTAACGGAAATTGGAATCGGTGACGTCAGGGTCGGCTGAAGACTTTTAAAACCGCAACTATTTTCAATACGGTTTTTAACTAATCAGATAAGATAATAATACATTCGTACAATAAAGAATGTTAATTAGTGAGAGAAAAACCTGATGAAACGTTAACAAATAAAAATTATTTTAAGCATTCTTCCACGAGTTCTTGATTTCCGGTATGGCCAAGATGGCGCCGCCGCCGCCGAAACGAAAACAAAACCAACTAGCATGACTCAAACTACTTCGTTCAACCTCTTTGTTGGAACCGGAACTTATGTTTGACAGCTGTGCGATGCGATCCATACAGTTTGTAAGAAAAGAGTTTCATCAATGTCACACGGGTCGATATGGATTTCTAAAACAAGCAAAGCAATGCATACATTTGAGCGAGACGGCTTAAAGACGTGACGTCAGATGGTATATAATCTGAGCGAGATGCAAATAGTAGTGACACTATTGAATGAGTTAAGTATATCACCACGAGCGCGACAAATTGTAGATAAGGAATGGTGGGGGAGGCAGTCGCTCACGTCCGAAGGAATTACTTGGAACCCACAGCCCTTCACGTCCTTCCCGGGTAGTGCTAACGAGCGACAAATCATCATCATCATAGTCATCAAATCATCTCAAGACATTATAATTTCCAGGTTCTCAAATGAGAACCTGACCACTTGACACTGGCAAAATTAACCTCAAAAGAGGTTAGGACGCCATTAATAAAAAGAAGAAGAAGAAGAAGGAATGGTGGGAAATAAATGACATGACGTATTAAAAGTAAGTACAAGTATAAAATAATTTCAAATAATCGGACGTCTGAAACTTAAAAGTAACTTGAAGCAGAGATTGGATCTCAAAACTGGAAATTTAAATCTCTTTTAGTATAGGTAGGTATAGGTGTATAGTATAGGTACCACTTAATGATCTAGCTACAGAAGTTTTACTTCTAACACGTGTACGGTGCTACACGCGTTTTTTTTTTTTTGCTAGGCAATTGAAGAGATTAATTGTAAGCACCTAAGTGATCATTCCGGAAGAAACCCAACATTGCTTACATATTTGTGCTTGTCACGCGGAGTCGTCTCTATCAATCTTGTTACATCTCCGCGGTGTGTGTGATCTTCTCACCAATGGATTTCACATGTATTTAATAAAGGCCTCTAAGAATAGCGTATTTGCATTGATTTTATGATTAGAGTCTGTTTACAATAATAATTGCCTTATATAATATAAGCCATAACAAGACATATCGGCATATCTAATAAAAAACTAGACTGGAAAGCAATTTTCGGAAATGACAATTATCTACCAGTAATTAATTACAAACAACTTTCCTGATACTTAAAATGATCGCAAATACCTAGCATTCCCCAAAATATGATCTGCTAAGCCAGCGAATTGATTGTTACCCTGTATATCATCATAAGTACGTTAGTGGTTTTTCGCAAACGTTCCTATAAAGTTAAACAGTACCTTTGCCACCCCATATGGAAAAAGGCATATCGTAATTACATATATATATATATATATATATTTCAAGTACCTCGTTGTAATGTAGCATGTTTGATGTATTATTAGTTCTACTAATACATAAATTAATCAATAGAATTGCGTACATATGCGCTCGTTGTCCCGCGTATCAATCTCGCACATCAACATCATATACACGTTGTCTCAGACCACACCATCTATCAGCCTGGTCCTTATGACAGCAGCGTGATGTTTGTAACTGACAGAACATGTTCTTTGATAATCGCAAAATTACTCACAATTGATGACATTGGACCAGTTCAGTTCAGTTCAGTTCAGTTCAAAAATTTTATTGACCATAAAATCATACATATTACTTAGTCAACGTCAATATAATATTAATATTTTTGTATACTACCGCCCGTTCGGAAGTTGTGGGCTTAGGGATGGAGCAAAGAAGGGCAAGAAACCTCCCCCGTACCTCTTTTAAAATATCAGAGCCTTAAAAATACAATGTTATGTATTTCTACTTAAGTCTAAGGAAATACACCGAGGAGAGACGTAGACCAGACCGGCAAGATAACCTGGATCACTATCTATTCGTCAAAATAACCCATTTCTGTTTTATATCTAAACAAGGTGAACGAATTAACGCAATGAGAAACTACTTTGTTAGAGACATCATTCTGAGCAACTTTCACAAGAAACCGATTTGATCAAAGCAACTTCATTTTTCACTTCTCATTACAAATCCGCTGACCCACTCAGGCCAAAATGTACTGGGAAGGGAAAAATAAAGTTGCTCTGATCAAATCGGTTTCATAGTGAAATTTGCTCAGAATGATGTCCCTAAAAAGTCGTTTCCCATTTTGCGTTAATTCATTTACACATTGTATACAGTTTCTTGAAGTGAAAACTTCTTTAAGCGCGTTGAGCACTTTTTTTTAATAAAGACTTTGTTAGCTCGCCTGTCTAAAGTCCACGGCCGCGATTTTCAAACTACCAGCCCACATCAAGATAAAGATCAAAAACTATGAAAAAAAAACAGAACAACATGACTGTCGATGTTTTAATTTGAGAGTCCAACCATATGCACTATAGGCTTGTGGCCTGTCAAGTCATAATATATACTTTTTATAAACTGTCCGCTCCGTTCATGGAGCCCGCCGCGCAACCGACAATGATCGGGCTGAACATTAGGCCGTGCATTCCATGGACTCATATGAATGACAGCGCCAATTTATTGCGCTTTGCTTTTGCTTCAAAAAATTACCATATTAATTCGGAACACATTTTGTGCGATCTTACGAAATAACAATAAACGTTTGTAGAGCTCGTCTAAGCTGAAATGACGCGCCCCACTCCTTGGTTTTGTATGACAAGTAAATACAAAACCAAGGAGTGGGGCGCGTCATTTCAGCTTAGACGAGTTCTATCCCAAAAATATTTGATTGCTTGAAACTTTTGCGCTACTAAACCGCTGTGTTGAAACAGTTTGGACTTTTACTCGGCTCCTTGAGAACCACATTACTAGAAATACCGAACACTACATTCATAACATACTTGGAACATTGGACGCAGGTGCATAGTTTTATAGAACGGTGTACGATGCAACCAGACAGAGACGTAGCCAGGGGAGAGGTTTTTGCTTCCCTGATTTTTACGACGTTACTTCCTATCTGGATAATATTTTGCGAATCCAAAACGATTACGCAAAAAACATACTTATTATCCAGTAATGAAACACTGAAGGGTACCTATATGTATAATATATAAATATATATGTATATATATATATGTCGGCGGCCGATCTTAGAATTGGGCACATCGTGATGCTGCTGCTGGGTATATCATGATATGGCGGGTTACAACGAAAACATTGTCTTTTATAAGAATTTTTATTTAGCACCACGTGATGTTTTGTGTGTTATACAGGGTGTAACAGAAAGAGGTGCACAAGCCGAAAGAGGCTTGTTAGGGACATCATTCTGAACAACTTTTACTATGGGACCGACTTGATCAGAACAACAACTTTATTTTTATTAACTCAGTACACTTCGGGCCTAGCGCTCAGGTGATCTGTATGGTGGAGTGAAAAATAAAGTTGCTCTGATCAAGTCGGGCCCATAGTGAAAGATGTTCAGAATGATGTCCCTAACAGCCCTCTTTTGGCTTGTACACCCCTTTCTGTTACACCCCGTACATGTCAAACCAACACGATGACTATTCGGAGGCTTCGCTGCGCTCGCCCCCTTCAGTCTTCACCTAAGCTACCGCAAAGTCTGCATTTCACCGTATCATGATATTTCACGTTTGGACACATCATGATTTGCTCAATCCTATGATCAGCCGCCGGAATATTATACAACTGGCGGGGATTGGTTCTACTCTTTGATCATTTTCGGGATCTCGTGATGGTTTTTTGGCTAATTGAAAAGAACCCTTACAGAGCAGCAGGTCCACGTAGGCTCTCACTATGATGATGATGATGATTATATTTGATAGCATTTCCGTACTGTTTCGATGTAGTAGAGCTCAAGCCAACATTTTTTTTGGTAAAAGCTTGTACGTTCATCCCTATGAAAGGGTAAAATTCTAAAACCTGATGTTTTCAAGCAACCTCCTTAATGCGTCCACGAGACCAGGTGTACGGAAATAAAGAGGACAGTTTTCGACGTGAATATTTTATGAAATAAATTGCTTTGCCCCCATTTTGCATTGCCACTGCAGTCCTGCTTGGCGATCGTATGCGAAATTTGCCCCTGAGTTATGTCAATTGGTCACCATCACCACTACTACAGTTTAGTGGCACACGGGTGTAGTTACAAATGACTGAGAGTGTCGTTTTGCAGGTTGTATGTGAAAAAGTGTTGTTTTATAGCAGTTAGGTAAAGTAGCTAACTAAGTGTATTGCTGGTTATTATGTACAAATGATTACGTTCAAGCCATTACTGCCACCGCGCTGCACGCTTACCTTTATTGCTAGAGATTATTACATTAGGCTGTCGGCAGGGCATGATTTGTATAGACGTCTCACTCATATGGAACGACTAGAAAGAGACAGTGAGTCAGACAGGGCCCTGCCGACAGCGTAGTCTAATAGAGACAGTGAGTCAGACAGGGCCCTGCCGACAGCGTAGTCTAATAAAGACAGTGAGTCAGACAGGGCCCTGCCGACTAATAGTCCTGCGTAGTCTAATAGGGCCTAAGTGGTTTTACCAGGGAGCACTTGGATATACAGTCTCTGGGTTTTACTGAACTGGGACATACCTAAATTAGATTTACAAGTTTTTATATTTAATTAATTAGAAGTGCAAAAGCAATCTCGACTAAATATGAGATTGCAATAACTTGATCATCGATATAATTTCAATATACACTTTAACTTATCCAAGGTTTTTTTTCTGTGTAACTCCTAACTAAACTGATTTTTTCATCCAATCATATTTACTGTGTTTAGTTAGTTGTGTTCGTTGGTCCAATAAATTACAGAAATGGGTATTTTAGCGCAATCAATGGAGGGTTTTTGCTTACATTAATTCCAACAAAGCCAACTTTTTAAGGGATCGTTCGGTATACAATGCGTATCCTAAGTTTTCGTAACTTTTGGGGGGTTGAAAACCTCGACATTCTCCAGTTTTTCACGTTTTATTAAAAAAAAAGTACATATTTGTAAAAAAAACCGAGACAACGTTCGCGTCGATGACAAAAACAAACTAAATAGTTCAGTAGTTTGACTTTTATGGGAGTCCAAAATACGCCTAAAATAATCAAGATTGATTTTCAGTATATAATCAGTATGTGTTCCATCTCTTGTATTTACCGGCGCATCAGCATAGTATTTTTTGCGACGTAATAAATTCATCCATACTCCAGAACATCTTCCAGGTCCAAAAGGTTTTGGTCATATCCGTTCAGGGCTTTGAATACCAACTTTATTTGCAACTTTGGACTGTAGATACGAGCTACCACGGTAGGTTTTCGAAGGCTTGATCAGAATATCGTCCGAAAAACTTTGGAACCCAGACGGTGATCTTGAACACGCAGTAGGAACTCCTCTATAATACAGTCAACTTGTACTCTAAAGGGTTGTCTAAAGGGCTCCTAGTGGGAAAGTTTTGGTTTAGTACTGATTTTTGCATTCCATATGTATTTTGGGGCGCTGAATCCGAGTCTGAGATTTGCGGGAAAAATTTCGTGACTCTTCATTGAAAAAATCGCAAAAAAAGCGAAAACTACACCCCGTGCATCTCATAAATTAAGCCACCCACTTTGAGCCAGCTCCAATCGCCCTTACTGCTCCCTATATCTCTTCAGTGTTCTGTTCTATAAATCATAAAGCGTAGTGAAATAGGGTTATAAATAAAACAATATATTCTAGACTTTTTGTCATTATTATTTTTGTTTTTAAACAGTCTTATATCGAGTAATTTGTTACAGATTGGTTTAATGCTAAGTTTGGCGGTTCCAAGCGAAGGTTTACAATGGCTTATCCTTATCAGTTAAGAACTGAATGATTATTATGATCGTTGTATTTCACTTAGAATTTAATCATGGTACCTACTAAAAATCTCATTCATGCAATAGAACATATCCAAATGTGTCTGTCCCGAGTTAATACAAATTATTTACTTGTATTTCGGTCAATGGGTGGGATTCACTAGTACCACTTGTACTATCAATGGTACTGGCCAATGGTACAACTGATGAGAGGTATTTTAAGTGAGACTAAGAGTGATTTTGATTGTAATTTTGAGTGAGAGTAAGACTTGTGTTGACGTTTAGTCTTAGGCAAAACTATTAGTAATTTTCCACCTTTTGCAATTTCTGTTGCTCCAGCAAGGTCATCATCATTCACAAGGTCAAAACAATCAATGAAATCGACAATTTTATTTTATTTCCAATGCAGAAATATCAAATTTATTCGTACCATCGTTGGTACTGTGTAGTGTGTGTGTGTTATTTATCCATGAGAAGAACAGATCGTTTTATGAGTGTTATACATACCATATATAATGAATGAATGATTATGTGCTACATTAATAACAATTGGTTTTATCAGAAGTTATCCAGTATTTACAAAATTAAATCTGAATTCTATCATTTCAAGTACAATTAATAAAGTTTCGTTTTTTTTACGCATAAAAATTACCTTATCACTCCATTTCTTCATCCATCCATCTTTATTTACATTTCGGCTATAAATACACATAAAAACTACGTCAACAGGTACAAAGAAAGGTAAGAGAAGTAAATAATTAACATTATCCTTCGTGTTACTAAGTCGGTCGTCGATTTTCCTTTCGCTGCTTCCGTGAGTCCTGGCGGTGAAAGAAAGGGAAGAAACGTCAGTCATAAACACGGAATAGAATAAAATACACGGCTTTGCTTTTTTACACACAATACAAACAAATACGAAAATATAAGCGTGATTTTATTGATTCTATATATGGACTTAATGTTAAGTCTCTACACGATGCAAACTTTATAATCATACTGTATTAACATTCTTTACTAGCTGACCTGTTTATTCTAGAATGGTTATTGATAAGAGCATTACATACGTATACATACGGAAGGAAGGAAGCGGTACTGCGGTGGCAGTCTACAGCCAATCTCGGGATTGTACCTTATTAAGGAATAGACAACGTCATCAAAATTAATCGTGTAAAGAAAAATACACGTACCTCCAGCAATACTTATTTGATTGTTGATGTCCTCTGATTGTGAGTTGAGCTTTATTTCTGCAAATAAAAAACACACACACACACATTAACGCGAAGTTCTATTCAATTAAGGACACTTAGATAACTTCATTTGACACTTCATGTACGTGTGAAATGTCAAATGCTTTAGGTATACGAACAGATAAATGCTATTTTAGGAGTGAAACATCGGCACTAAGTGCTGTTCTCTCAGTCCTCAGACGTCAGATAAAGTTATCTGACGTTTATCCGTCTCTTGAGAGACCGGGGGTCCCTTGGTATAATAGGAAAAAAAACACACACAAGATTGACAAAGCGTCATATCTTTTCCCATACGGCTAAAAGCTGGCTAAAAGCGGCCGAATTGTGCCTCTGCCACCCCGTATGGGAAATAACGTGACGCAATTAGGTGAAGTAAAGTTTTTGTAGTATATGCTGTTCAATTGGCGTAGATGGTGGCGCCTCGCTCCATTCTACAGATAAGTGGTGGCACTGCACTTTAATTAGAAACCTAAACTGAATAGGCATAAAGGTCCATTCACACATATCAGTAAAGTATCAGTTCCGACACCGTGTCCCCACAGTTCAGTATCAGGTGCTCCAGTGTTATTATCAGTGATTCGCACATGACATACTCAGTACAAAGAGCTTCAGTGAAGCGTCCGTGATTCGTCGGAGACTCACGGACATTGACACTGAGGGACTGTGTCGTCCGTCACTGACAGTGATATGTGGGGGGATACGTTCATAGATAAAGTATGAAATAATATTTTGCACTGAGTGGACACGGTGTCGGAACTGATACTTCACTGATATGTGTGAATCGACCATAAGACGTTGTGGTAACCCCCTGGGCCCTAATGCTGCTCTGAGAATTTTACTTATATTTCATTACTATTTCATTACTATTCCATTGCAAACACCCAATCAAGGAGGATAATAATTTAGGAGAATACCAAATGACGCCATTTTGGGTGTTTGCAATGGAATAGTAATGAAATATAAGTGAAATTCTCAGAGCAGCATTAGGCCCCTGGTCTGTAGTTCGTTCAGACTGGAACCATAGTCTACTAAAACACGGTAACTCACCATACAGCCTAAGGGTCCCTTCGCTTTTCCCCAATGAGTTGGTGCTGACACAGTTGTAGGTCCCGATGTCGCTCCTGGAGAACTGGCGTATCGTCAGCCACATGGAGACTTTGTATGAGGTCTTCTCTTCTCGTATCGTGTACTTTGGCCTGTGAAAGAAGTAAATATTTCGATTTCTTGATACACACGTGATCAAGTAATTTATTGAGTGAGTGCTAAACGGGACTCTACTAAGCCTTCGCTATCCATTCATCTGTCAGTCAGTGGGCTCTATCCTCTATCTCACAAACTGTAATGTAGAGAGTTGAAATTTTTACACAATGTGTACCTATATCTATTGCCACTACCATATTACGTAAAATGCGACGTAATATTGCCTTTGCACAGTAATAATGACTTTTCTCAATTCATCTGTGTGCATTAAACAAATTATGAAATTGTTTTTTGTGTTTATTGAAATTGTCGACAAACTCACCCGTCCAAAAGCATCTCTCCTCGGTTCTTAATCCAATAGTTGATTGTGTTTGGGTACGCCTCGACGTAGCATTTCAGTTTCACGTCAGTGCCTAATGGCGCTCCGAGCAGCTGATTCGGCACTTTTACCGTCGGTGCGACTGTAAACAGACAGGGTTAAATATTAGCGATAATTTAACCCCTTACAAATAAAAAAAGTCATGTGTATATTTCGGCAACGGAACAGGATAGCTGTATAGCTCTGAAACTGCTTTGTTATAAACATCATTCTGAGCAACTTTCATTATGAAACCGATTTGATCAGCGCAACTTTTTTGCCACTTCTCCATACAAATCAGCTGGCCAAAATGTAATGGGAAGTGAAAAATAAAGTTGCTCTGATCAAATCGGTTTCTTAGTGAAAGTTGCTGAGAATGATGTCCCTAACAAAGCAGTTTCTCATTTTTCGTTAATTCATGTATTCAACCTGAACAACTTTTTATTAGTAAAGGCGAAAGAAAAAGACAAGAAAATAGCGCAAGGAATATTTTATGCCTGCGGCGATGGAATTGTCACGCAAAATTGGATATTGAAGAAATGGTTAAATGTTGCCACAGTTGTGCCTCTGCCTCCTCGCATGGGAAAAGACCAGATGATACGTTTGTTTCATTACACATTGAAGCACGATGATTGCAAAATAGCAAATTGTTGATTTCTGCAAAGTAAGGTTTGACATTTTGGTATGTGGTTCTTTTTACAAATCTGTCTAGAGACAGCTGCAAACTAATAACGTCAATTAATGTCTATTGCAAGGGGATGAGAACTTAATTTCTCCTAATTTTAATGTCATTTTTTTTCCTTTTCGGCCAGGAGAATGACAATCTCTCGACTGAAAGAGTTAAACATGTATCTAAAATATCAGGTTCTAAGCTATGTCAGTCCTCTTTGTAGGCTTTATCAAAGAGACGAGAGACGACGGCAAAATTATGCCCTTAGTTATTATTTTCTTTGAGTTATCATCTCAATAATGCCAAAGGAAAGAGGTCGTATTTCACTACCCTAAGAGAGCTTTGCAGAACCACTCGTTAAAAAAATACAAAGTTTCCTTCGGAAAATAGGGAAAGTTTGATGCCTCGTTCTTATACACCAGCTGTTTACACTTTGATTTAGTTAAAGTTTGCTGCGATTCCTTTATTTTGTAGTAAAGTTCCTGAAAGTATTGCACGCTGCAAGCTGTGGATAAATTCTAGGTAATGACGATTCTTTTGTATTACGACTAAATGAAGTAACTACTACTACTACTACTACTACTTTTAAATGTTCTCGATTTGAAATATACTACAGACACATACACACACACCCTCCCACACACACACCCTCACCCTCACACAAACCCTCACACACCCTCACACACGCCCTCACACACAATAGTAGGTGGTAAGCACGCTCTCGTATGTACCGTACAAAGTCATATTAGTACACTTACAGCGCAATTTCGCACTGTTCCGCCGCAGCAACTAACATACGTAACAGCCATGTTGCAGAGTGTTAATTGTAATCAACTTTATTTTAACAATGTAAAGCCCAAATGTCAGCCACCGTTTCTAATTTTACAGATAGACGAGCCATAAATGAGCGACATAATACAGTCGACATTACGTACTACGTCAACCCGCCACTGGAGACTCGCGTCTACATCATCAGACGTGATGCAGGAACGCGCTCGTGTATCGTACTTGCAGAGTTGCAGTATTAGTAGCATTAATAGAGTAGTAGTAGAGTATACTTACAGTTGGCATTGAGCGTGATGCGATTGCCGACGGCGGGCGGGTGGCACGTCATTAGACGCGATGCACAGGAATGTGCCCATCTATAGCAGTTGTAGTAACAGTAGCAGTAGTAGAGTAGCAGTAGTATACCTACAGTTGACATTGAGCGTGATGCGTTTATAGACGGCGGGGGCGGCACGCACGTCATTAGACGCCATGCACAGGAACGCGCCCATCTACCATTGTTGTAGTAGTAGTAGTAGGTAGTAGTAGTAGAGTATTTACAGTTGACGTTGAGCGTGATGCGTTTGCTGACAGCGGGCGGCACGTCATTAGACGCGATGCACAGGAACGCGCCCATTTATCGTAGTTGTAGTAACAGTAGTAGTAGTAGGTAGTAGTAGTAGAGTATTTACAGTTGACGTTGAGCGTGATGCGTTTGCTGACAGCGGGCGGCACGTCATTAGACGCGATGCACAGGAACGCGCCCATCTGCCGGCGGTCCACGCGCCACAGCGGCAGAGCGCTGCCCACGTAGCTCTCCACTGCACACACGGAAATAGTCAAACATCAGACACAGGCCTCACTTATGAAGATTGTCCAGCAAAATGCCCATCTTTAAAAAGTAATTCAAGCAGTTTGAGATACTTCCGGAATCCACAAAAAAAATATGTTATAAAACCGTCCGTTGGCTAAAAATTTTGTATTTGAAAACATTATAATGCCATTGGAAACTATATGAAAAAAATATATATTTTATAGTTGTTTTTCACCTAAAACGAGTTAAAAGTACCAGGAGTTCTACAAGGAACGCTGGTTGGTTGTTATGTGTAAAAATTGGTAATCAAAGTAGAAAAAAATCAGCGGTTTTTGTGTAATTTGCAAAAAACACACTTTTTTGCACTTTTCGCACTTTTTGCGTGGACGGACGTAAGTGTCGCGCTGCAGTTTACGCCATCATATACTTTATTTTATCATTTTTATTTTATGATTTGTGAGAATTTCCACCACCACAAATCCAGTTGCTAATTTTAGCGTTACCAGGCACCATCGATCTTTTGGCTGATGATGATAAGTGACGTTTGCAGGGGGGCGATACTTCTTACGCAACTTAATGCAACGAACCTGTCATCAACACCGACCTTTTATTCCTCATTGGTCAATTAGTATTAGTCAGCCTGGTTCCACCTATCATTGCGTGCCAAAAGATCGTCGTACAGGTACACCTTACCAAGTACACAACTACCAAGTTATCTGTGAAATGCCAGAATTCAGAACTACGGCCGCCATCTTTGAATCGGCGCTATGCTTGGACGCAATTCCCAAATATGGCAATACAAGACAGCCAATAGCTACACCCGTCAATTCACAGTTATAAGTTGTGGTTCTTGCAAATGAACATGTATTATATTATGGTTTATAATTAAATTAAAAAAAAAAAAAGTTTCAAGTCCGGTACCGTTCATTTCAGAGAAAAAAATCAGCAGTCTGTGTAATCTCAAGGCAATAGGCTCAAACTAAACTAAACTTATCAATTATCATTGTCTTTAGCATTGATTAGATGTTTTTGGGGATTCTACGATGGCTTTGAACACAAAAGGTTTAAAATGATTTATGGTAAGATATCCATGCTTTTAAAAATTCAGGTGGTTGGTTAATTAATCTGAAACAATTTAGCTACCAAGCTGCCTTCATTTCGAATGATCGATCTATTAGTGTCTTTAAATAGATTGTGAGTAACATATAAATGTAACAGTAACATTAGGTACATTTCGTTATGTATACGACCATTTATCCTTATCCTTTCATCATTGGAAGGTCATTATCATTATACACAGTCACTAATATGTAATGATAGTAAAAGTCACAACAGACAACAACAATATGTCCATCCCATGCTCTATATTATTCCTATCAATAAGGTCAACACAACGGTAAACGGTGATATTTATAGGTAGATACGAAATGCCCATTAAATATTCCATTACAAGTACCATATTAGCCACCCACTTGCTTTAAAATTAAGGGAAAAGCGAGAGAAGTAAAAGCGAGGTAGGCATAGGCTTAGAAATATTAAGTGTGATTTTATTTGTCCCTTTTCTGTTACATCAAGTTCAAATCAAGTAGGAAAAACACATCAAGTTTTTCCTATAGCCAAATCGAAAGGAATGTTGGAGATTAACGTAAAATGGAGTATTGATTTATATCTGGCTGATTGTGGATGGACTCACTGTGTCCCCTTCACGACGACGACGTTTGGGAAGAGGCAGTATGATAAATTATGTTAGTTTGTTTGACATTTCCATAAAAGTTTATGTTTATTTATATTTTTCCGTTAAACCAATTGCATGTTTTTGTGGGCATGGGTTAATCTATGCATGTAAACTGTAATACGTAGACCGGCGTCTTATTTTTGGAGTCTATTCAATAAACTTAACATAACATAGCGTCACGCCTTATCCCGTACGGGGTTGCAGAAGCACAGCTGTAAGTACGGGACAGGGGGCTAGCCCATGGCCGAAGCTATGGAGTAATGAAGGTTGTTTCCGTACCATGTTTTCCATCACCGTTAGGGCGTCCGTATAACGAAATCACAAAATTATTAATCTAATTGGTACATGCCAGCACCGGGTTTTGAATCTGCATCTCCTGCATGAGTAACAAGCGTGAAACCCACTATTATACTAGACCACGGAGCTCTTTTGAGTTTTGTCCTCTTATTTAATATAAATGTAATACACGATGAGATACTTATGCCCGATTTACACTTAGCTCTTTTCTTAGCTGTCTACCAAATATTTTGGAGGCGGGCCTCTTAAATTTAGGCGGTCTCTTAGTATCTTAGATGATCCCTAGACTAAGGTTAAAGCGAAACTACCGCTAGTTGGCCCTAAACGATTTAAAGTCTTCCCAATTCCAATCGGCCATTACACTCCCTTTAGTAGTTGGGTCATCACTCATCCATCACCATCACGGCTAAAAATAGGCCTCGCTGCCATCCTACCTCAATAATCTACCCCCTAATGAAAGCAAGGGCACTGCTACGTAGTATGCCATTGCTACCCAATTTGTACACGCACCTGAGACTGAAGTTCTCATACTTTCGAACCCTTGGGTTTCGGCTTTAGATATACTCTGTCAAAGACCTGCCCCGCCTTTGAAGTACAGTCCAAAAATCGACATAAGGTCACGCGTTTCTGAGTAAGTAAAATTAAGAGCGAGTTTACCTTGGCAGATGGATGCGAGAGAGAAGTGGTTATTTTAATTAAAAGATGCAATGCTTCCTTTAGACGTGCTTTAGACAGACGCAAATTCTTTGTAGCGGTAATGGATGGAAAAAATAAGCACAAACTGTAACTTTCTTGCAAAATATTGTCATAAATTAAATTGTCCTGCTTTGTGATTACTTCGATGAAAATTGTTATGGGTATATTATGATGCCTGCAATAAACGTTTGAATTGAATTAGTCAAGGGCGTAAGGTGAAAATTTTATTCACCGTTCATTACTTTTCTGTTACATAAACGTTTCTTTCTTCATTCTTTATTTTTCCTGATAAATGTTTAATTGTATATTCTTGTACTAACAAAAAACTGATTTCGATTCTCGTGTTCAACAAACCTTTGTCGAAATCCCTGTGCTGTGCCTTCTTCAGTAGTATCGGCTCATGGTCCTCTCTCCTCCAGGTGATCTTGGGCGGCGGGTGGCCAGTAGCCTTGCAGGTCAGCGTCGCATTATCTAGCTCCTGGACAGCCACGTCTGAGGAGGTGTCATCGCTGATGATGTCTGGGGGCACTGTAGGAGAAACAAATGTGATGAAACAGAGTTTGGTACGGTAATAGAAAATAAGTCCGAAGACCATAGAAAAAGGAAAAAGATAGTTGGTATGCTAGAAAATATTTCTCTTACTAGATATAAGCTCGCCTTTGTACATAACTGTACTACGAATTTCCTGTTCTGTGTAACTGTTTGTGTGTCTAAAAAATTATACTTTAGATATTTATAAATATGCGTATTACGTGTCATATTTTGCGTCTTCCGTTACGTTACGTTGAGTAAAAAGAAGTCCCAATATTATTTTTTTATAAAATAAATCGGGTGGGAAGTAAAAAACAATGCTTATTGCATACTGCAGTCTCTAGATAGAAAAACAGGTGCCATTCTCACATTCTTTAGATAGCGTTTATCTTTGACATGTCACACGTACAAAAAGTGTCAAAAAAGTTATCCGTCTCTTATGAGACCCGGGCTAATAAAATCGGTAAAAGAAATTAACTTATTTACAAAAACAAAAAAACGTGTCAAGCCTTTTCCCTCAGAAGGTGGCAGAGGCACAATTTGTCCTCACGTTTAGGCAGATAGTCAATACTCCAGAACCAGAAAAACTTTGTTCCATAAATAGAAAAAGTTGGTATTTCGAACGGCGCATATTTGAGTAACCTGAATGTTGTAAACACGATCAATATTCAAGCAACTACCTATTTATATGTAGAAGCAATTCGTTAGTCGTCTCACGATTCCACTGAATTAAAACTTCTTTACCCGCACAACAGCAATAGCACACCAGAGGAAAATAAACTGGTTAAATATTGTAATTTTCTATTCGTGACCATATAAAAATAACAGTTAAAAAGCTGCAGTTAAAAAACTAAACGAAACAACTTCCATACAAAGCTGTGTAAGAAAGGGAATTTCTCACAATATCGCAGTGATTTATCGAACCTTAACCGAAGTAATGCGAAAAGTTTGGCACCTTCAACTGCGATTTTTTTATAAGGTCCAACATTTACATTCAACGTATGCTGGGCCGTGATGACGCAATATTTTCAGATAACTTACAGTTAGCATCGTATAATGTTTTGTAAAAAAAATAACTCAATACATTATTTTGTGGTTAAATCATAATCAATCACAAACCAACAAAATATTTTTATAAGCGGTACTTACAATGTTTCAATAAGCTGAATAAAAAAATATGATTTTTTACTGTAAGATATCCCCATTAGAGTAATGTTTATCAATATCTCAGCGTTGTTCCTAATTAATCATATTTTTTGTACTGTAATTTTAAGTGTACAAACTGTAAGTAAGCCAAATATATAAATATAAATAAATAAATATCATGGTTTACTGGTCCATTTATAGGAATGTATTAACGTGATACAAAAGACTGACAGTGCCTATTAATTTTTTCACGTCGTAACTCAATTTGCGATTTCGCCTGTAATTTTCGCGTCGCTTTCGACAAACAAACGGCTAATCACGAGCTAGACGTGATCAAAGAGCCATTGATCGTTGGCTCACAGCGTTATTCATACGTACTCTCACGTTTTTAAACGTGACACGTCAGTCGCCGAACCCGGCCCATCAATCAATCAGGTGGATTTCGCCGAATAGAAAGAAATTAAGCCATCGTCGACAAATTGTCCAAACGGGTCGCCTCCAATTTGCAAACAAATAAAAAAAATACCGAACGGAGTTTTTAACGTTTCTGCTCACACCGGCCAGTGTCTTTTTAGGGTTCCCTTATAGTTTCGTCAAGTCTGTCTGTCTGTCTGTCTGTTTGTCTGTCTGTCTTTCTGTCTTTCTGTTTGTCTGTCCATCCGTATGTCACAGCAACTTTATTCCAAAACTATTAGGACTACACAATTTAAACTTGGTATGTAGATGTATTCTGTGAACCGCTTTACGATTTTTATACAAAAATACATGGTCTGACACTGATAATTTTTATTTTTTCATCAAACCTATACGTGTGGGGTGTCTAGATAGGTCTTTAAAAATGACGTTGAGGTTCCTAAAACCATTTTTCCTCAAAGTCAATCGTTAAAGAGGAAGCCTGTCTATTACGGTACCCTTCATGGGCGAGTCCGACTCGTACTTGGCCACTTTTTATGAATCCAATCAATAATGCGTGGCTGCGTAGAGTACGTCAGTAACAAGAATTGCGTATTGGTAATGTTATGGTAAATTACGTATTGGTATTGGTAAGTGACGTACCTACCTATTCTTTATTACTAACAGTTCGAGAAAATTTAGTTTCCTTTAGCGCTAGCGCTCTTGTCTTATATTATATAGGTAAATGGAGATCTAATCGACTACCAGAATCACCCCATACATTTACTGGCGTCAAACGTTCAAATATCGAATAAGTTTCGAAATTGGAAAAGGAATTGCGATTTTGCGACACCCTCCCGCGTTGAATGCAAATCGTAGACGCATATAAAAATAAATTGTTTAACTTCCAGAGTTTTGTGGTCTTCGGAAATTTCGCACGAGGTATTTGCAGTGCAGTAGCTTCGTTTATGCTTTGGGGGCAACATAGACCGGAGAAATCATCCATTTTTAATTTATTAATAACTCAATAACTCTATTGCTGATGTATCAGATTCTACTTGAGCTGTATTAATTGTTGTCAATAAGTTAAGTGCTGACATAGTACCTTTAGTGGGTACTTTACACAAAGTGAAGGGGGTCTTAAGTTTTTTTTTATTAAACACAACTTTTCTTGTAATATTATCAAGAACCCATTTTTCTGTTTAATAATAAATAATATGTATTACAATCACTGTTTTTGTGTAATGTATTGGATTTCGGAACCTTATCGCCATTTTTGAACGTGGATATATCAAAATATAATAATATCAGTAGGAATACAAAATCATTTGTATAAAACAGATTTTTGTTGCATGTAAATACAATATTTTGTCTAACATAGGTAGGCTTTATACTGCCTGCATCCAAATATTTGCTTTAGCATTCGTTTTAAACCGTCTCAAACCGGGATCTTACAAATACATCTTATAAGAACACTCCTGCCTCAACATATTGCATTTTTAAAATGAAATTCTTAAGTAAAATGGGGCAAAAGTTTCCGTCGCGAGTCGAGAGGGGGAAGCGGGTAGTAGGGAGGGGTAAAAATAAAAATTGAACATTAAACATTTCCCGTGGGGAAACACTCTGAGGAAAATAAATAAAGTTTTGCTCAGAGCCGAGTTGTGTACCTACGAGCAATGTCTGCTGTACTGGAAGAAATGGTTTGCTGTTTCAAAGCACGAAAAAGAATAGAGTTGGCGTTATCTCTGTTGAGAAATTATCACAGCCAATTATTGAAGGAGATATTATTAGAGGTCAAACAAAACTTACGGAGAAGTTGAATGGCTCTGATGAATTTGAGTTCAAGGTAAATGTTGTATAGAATTGAGGCAACAAACTACATTTCCCGTATATATTTACATGGCATAGCATTTCTCTGTATTTCATCCCATACTTATGTGGAATTTCAGCCGAATTAATCGCGTTATTCACGTACACGCAACTGAGAGAAAAAAAACACACGTACCGGGTATATATGTCAAATTGATTTTATATAAACGAGCTTGAAAATAAAACTAAGGCAGCCGGATAAGAGTTCTTTATGACCTGCTGTGGTTGTGGCTCTATTGTCTAAGTAGCTCTACCTACCATGCGAGATGTCCTGGGTTCAATCTCCGGCTGGAGATAAAGAAAACAAAAACATCTCCAGGTCTTGGATGTTTAAAATGTATGTGATGTCACTATTTCTGGATCTCACGACACAGGATCTTAGTGTGGGGTCGGAAGCAATGTACATGTTACGGCTGATACAAGGTGAGCGGAACTAGTTTTAGCCGGCTAATGCACAGATTAATAAAGAGTTAGGAATAATAATAATAGCTAATGTTATTAGGTGGTGTGTAAACGTAATGTTAGAACAGCGGCAAATGACATTGGGAAGTTTCTGACCCGAAACTAAAATTTTGCGTACATGAATGAAACCTGTGGGTGGTAGTTGTTAGATAATATAACGTCCTTTAAAACTATTTTTTTTTCGATCTCATGGGAATGCTAAAAAAATTACGTTAATGTGATGAATTTCGTCGACCGCATTTTTCTATAGTAAATGTCCTAAACACATGAATTTTTGCGGTCACCAATGAAACCTATGGTAGTTATAAGATTAATTAACGTCCTTTAAAATGCTGCAATTTATTTTTTCGTGTCCTAATGAAATGTTGAAAAAATTACGTTTATGTGATGAATTTCGAAAGTTAAACTAGTATATTCTGATACGTTTGTATGAAAGGGTTGGGGCATTATATCCCAAGATTCCCATTACCCACAATGATGCGATTTAGTTTATATCAAGTAGATGTCTCAGGCTGTATAAAAAGCCATAATTCATACCTGTACGCCGTGAGAAATTTTTCCTAATGTTTCCAATTATCTTTGAGTTAGAAATAACAGTGGTACTTCTAGGCGAAGTGGTGGGTCAGGGTAGGTGAAGCATAAAGGGGGTGAGCAAAGCGAATCCCCCTTTATTCTTCGTGTTAGTTTGACATGTAAGAACAAAAAAAAACGTAAATGCACACCCATTTTAGCCGGCTAAAACTAGTTCTAGCCGCTCACCTTAGTATTAGCAGTAAAACATACAAATGTTAATGTTTATGTTGTTGGTAATCAAGCTCTGACTTTGGTGAATTCCACTGAATTGTCAATCTTATCAGCGTAGTGGTGTGTTTTGCGAAATAGGTGAAATAGTATTCACATAATGTATGTCAGTATTCTTGTGTTTAGGTGTGTATGTGTGTGAATCGAAAACTGCCATTAAACACTTCCAGATGGTAGATCTACCGACCAAGTTTGATTAGATATTTTTACGCTTCACGTTGCCAGGGGGCGCGCAGGCCGATAACATAGTTTTGGGTAGAATGCAATAGTTTGTGAGGGGATTGGAGGGCCTTAGGGAGAGAAATAGTACATATAAAGCAACTTATGTCAGAGGGAGTAGGCATCTCGAAATTAAATCCGTCTTAGTCCGACTGTTGCATGATTGTTGCCGCTGTTATGTTGAGAAATGATAAAATCTATTAAGCGAGCTCCGTGGACTTGTGGGTTTCATGGTTGCATCTCACGCAGGAGATGCAGGTTCGAATCCCGGTGCTGACCATGTACCACTGAGATAATTCATTTATCTTAAGTACCTACGTTAAGCGATGTTCTAACGGTGATGGAAAACATCGTGAGGAAACCTTCATTACTCCATAGCTGCGGCGATGGGCTTGCCCCCTGTGACGCAAAAAGGAGTATTGAACCACTGGCTAAAAGTGGGCACAGTTGTGCCTCTACCACCCCGTATGGGAAAAGGTGTGACGCTATGTATGTATTTTTGTTTTGTTTTGTTCTATAAAGACGCTAGCAAAAGGAAAATTTCAGACTAATAGGTAATTTTAATCAATCTTCGAAAGGCATTTAATCAAAACATCAATGTCAGTAACATGTCGAGAGCATTACAACCACCAACAGCAATTTACCTAACTAGGATGCCTACAAGTCCTTCAAGCCTGACTCAATAACTATTGACCGTCAAACACAAACTTCCAGCATCTTGTAAACCGTAAATATATACCTAAATCGATGATCGCGCGTACTTAGCCACTCGTAATACGTAGTTACTTGAGGACTTGTTTCGAACACAATCTCATTCAGCCGCCAGATGGTTCCAACCGGGAATCGAGTGGCAAGTTTATTTATGCCTCACTACAAAGTTCCGCCCTCTAGAGTCTGCACCGCGGAAATGTCTGATACGACTTTTTTCTTAAGTTTTTCCCCAGCTTTGGTTTTTGTATCGATTTGTGGGCTATTGTTTTTTGCTTTCCGCCATTGTTTGCGAGTGTTTCGCGTTTATTAAACCTCTGCATTAGTATTTGTTCGTGTGTAGAATTCAGAATGGCTGGCTCTCTCGAGATGTTGTTAACCCACTGTGATATTAAAAGGGTTATGGAAATTATCCTACAATTCAGGATTATGATTTTATCAAGAATATAAATGCGAAGTGAACACAATGCCTAGTAATAACGGTGTCTATTTTTCATTAGTAAAAACATAGTAAGTAAGACAATACACATGACAAATTGATACTAACCTATCTATTTTAATTCACATTTTGGAACTGAAAATGGCAAAGCCTTAAGTTAGAAGCAGGGACTATATATCCAATTGACTGCGCCTGTGGGGGAATGCGGCTCGCCAAACGTTTGTTATATTCAACAAACATTCGCATACGCAACCTATGTACGATGACGGGCCGCCAGACAGTTTCGCAGCGGCTGACCAATCACAGCTCTCTTACCTCGTCCCACGCCGCCGCCCGTAAATTGGTGAGTTGTGTTTCAAAGGAAAATGTATCTATGCGCTCTCCACTGGATAAGTGCTCCCTGGTTAGAAGCGTATCAAAGTTACTTATATTCCCCATAATACCCACACGTCCGTTAGTTAACCACAGCAAAGTAATTTCAACGCCAAATATCGGCCATCCTCCTTCAGCGTTCGCAAACAATACTGGCCGCAAATCCGCAATTTCTTTTTTCCAATAAACATTTTGGAAAAGGAACATTTGCTAGAAACGTTACAAAGTTGCGACTAACGCCAGCTTGTCGGCCCGACTGACACTCGGTTTCAATAAAGTACCGAACAAGTTCCAAATTGAAAAAGAAATCTCGGAAACGCTCCTCTGCATGTAAATACGAGGCAAAGTTAACGTTTCACGAAGGCATACCCCACTGTGTTGTTTTCTTCCGTCAGAATTTCCAGTGTTTGGGGTGGAGGGGCGAGCGTTGGGTAAAGAACAGCTCTGTAGCTGGTAAAGGGAAATTGCTAAACTCCGCCACCTAGTATGCTGAGGGGTACTAACGGACTCCAAAGTTTCAACATAAATTAACTCGCAGGTAGAGTTATGAAACGTTTTCGGGCATTTTAATTTTGGCATTTGATATTACATCTTACATCTGGGAAGCGGTTAAAGGGGTGGTATCTGTATCTGTTTCATAAACTACTAATATCACTTCGCCTTAGTTTATCAACCAACACGTAATATTGTTAGAAGTACGGTAAGTTTACAATTCATCAACTGATGAAAATTTATCAACCGATGGTTTTGACTATTTTGATAAAGCCTAAAAAGTGACTTTGATATCTGTTTGATAGGGTACTCTATCTTACTCAATCCTAATTTCATTTTAGCCTTTGGAGTCCCGTTTAGCCTTTTGGCGCCTCCGTTTGTAGCACCGTTTGCCCTTAACCTCTTCATACTGTCGTGTCAGTTATTCGGGCAGCTGAGCAGTCGCACCGAAAAGTATAAATCACACCGTATGTAATCGAAATGGAGTGGCGGTCGATCGATCACTGGGCTAGAAGCGAATCAAGCGAATGGAAATTACCCAAGCGTTCCCTGACGGTGGCATTGGTTCCGAAAGTTCAGTCTCTGATTTCCTCTTGTAATTTTAAAGCAAATCTTTAAGGTATTTAGAACTGACTGAATTATTTATAGGAATAAAAATATTCATTTTATCTTTAGGCATACAGAAAATAATCGCAGTTCAAAAGATATAATTCAGTTTTCATGTTCGATTCTATATTTATATTTCCAAGTGGAATAATGAGTGCTTTCTAAAAATAAAGTGCGAAAACTTTGCTGCCATCATAACTTTTCAACAGAAAACTATACATGTTTGCTACAGAGAAGCTGTTATTTATTCAATGATAAAAATAAAAATGGAATAATGTAATGTATTTCATGTTTGTCAATGTTTTACTTCCATTTTACGGTTCCGAACCTTAATAGAAAAAAAGTGGCCAAGTGCGAGTCGGACTCGCCCATGAAGGGTTCCGTAGTATCATGTAATTATTAGACTGGATTTTTGTGTTGTAACTTTGTTTTACATAGACCTTGTATGGACATTTCATTTGATCCTAACTTTTTTCTCCCATTAGTTACGAAGTCACCGCCGCGCCGTAAAATACAATTATGTATTTCGAAAGACTTTCTAATGGTATAGGAGGGTGGTAAACTTTACCCATTGTCCTTTGGGTATTTTAGAGATTGATCAGAGTTTTAATGTATCCTGATCTGGTAACCCTGAATCACCTTCGATCCATCACACGACGTTCACCCCAAGAGGTCAATAGGAGTCAGAACCGAAATAGGTGCGGGCCCATATCGGGAAAATATGCGGGCATTGGTTACTTATCGGAAGGGTTCCTGCATGTTTTCGGGAGAATTCAAACGGATATAATAAGTATTTATTTTCTGATCGACAGCATTCACTCCTTTAGGATATTTATTTATTTATTTATTTATTGTAACAGGTTGCAGCATGGTTAGTTTACTAAACCTAGCACTCGTAAATGCTTTTTACTAATATTGCTTTCAGGCCTGTTCGTGCTAGAAACTCGCCATCTACCTACACTCATCATCACAGATGTAGTAAACTTCTAATGTAGCATGAATGTACTAGGGCAGTATAACTTCCAAGAGGTTGTAAGTAATCACTCACCGAAGACTTCGATGAAACCGATTTTCTACTTCATCGCTGGCTGAGTGTTAATCTTGCGAATATGTAAAATACTATGGCGGCATGCCAGCCTTGGAAGTGTGGTGACTCACCAAAGACGTCGATGCAGCCGATCTACTACTTCATCGTCAGCTGCATGTTGATGTTGATCTGGCACATAAATAAAGTACTAGGGCGGCATGCCAGCGTAGGAGAAATGTCCACTCACAGATAACGTCGATGCAGCCGATCTGCCACTTCATCGTAGGCTGCGTGTTGATCTGGCACATATTATGTAAAGTACTAGGGCGGCATGCCAGCCTAGAAGCTATGTCCACTCATCGAAGACGATGCAGCCGATCTGCCACTTCATCGTCCGCTGCGTGTTGATCAGGGACATGTGTAAAGTACTAGGGCGGCATGTCAGTAAAGGAGCTATGTTCACTCACCGAAGACGTCGATGCAGCCGATCTGCCACTTCATCGTCGGCTGCGTGTTGATCTGGCACATGTAGCAGCCCCTGTCCTCGGCGCGCAGCGGGCGGATGCGCAGCTGCCACGTGCGTGGCGCGTCCACACTCGCGGAGTAGCGCGCACCCAGCACCGCGCGGGAGTGCATCGTCAGCACCGTCTGGTCCTCCGCACGGAGCCAGCCCACCTGGTAAAAGGTATGTCAGGAGTGAGACTAATAGACTTCGATAGGGTTATAGAGACTCAAGAAGGAATATTTAACAGCGCGAAAAAGTGTTCCAGTTCAGATGAAATAGACGAACATAAGGTCACTGACGATGCGTAATTTTTCTTATTCATTTATAAGTAATAATGAGTCTCTTTTCGGAGCAAGTCAACGTGGTAGACAATATGTACACGTGTATAAATACTTTGTCAAGAAATGCTAGACAAAAAGATAATGGAAACATTCGTGACGTATTAGGCCACCACTGCTTGTTTTGGTTGACAAACAAAATAATTATGTCACTAAAGAAAACAAGCAGTAAGCTGCAAACGTTGCCATCATTTCTTGACAAAGCATACGTACGTACTACGTCTATCTCTTCGTTTGATATTTCATTTGTGTGTTTGCTCTTCCAGCATCTTCAAACAAATAACAGACATATTATTCCTCGACTATAATGAATTAGTTCATTCTTATGCTATACCATAACAATTAGAGCAGCAGCGGGGCGGAAATAAAAGAACACAGGATGGACCGTTTCTACCACAAGACTTTAATCAGCAGTCAGCACACCCATTCTGGCCGATTAACGTTCATTCCTCGCATTGCCATTGCTAGAGAATTCCTAGGAACACAGCACCAACGGTCACATTATCTGTGCACCTCGTAGAAATGAGCACCCTAGGGTACCGTAATGACGTGACGAATCCAGGTGCACATATATTCTGTCCGTGTTACAAGAATACATTCTTGTTCGTTTGGCGCGCTGCCTGCGGTAACAATGCACGAAAATCTGAATGCAGCTAACCTTTTTCGGGATCTAGCCTGCGTGTATGCGTTCTGAATTTTAAAGGGTCCTACACCGGCGCTCTGGTGGTTTGAGTTTAGGCGCCATTTTTGCTGGTGGAAAGCGACGCACTCCAGTATTGCTAACTGCATTACATTTTTTGTAACGGTATTAAACAGGATTTTTATTAATAGCCTCTTCCTACGAAGCTATACATATTGGCATGCCATCGTTGGGGAATTTTCCCATAAATATAAAAAGTCAAGTGCGGGTAGGACTCACGCATCTAAGATTCCGATCAGACTTGAAGATTATATACCTCGTAACTGGTGTAATTAGGTATCTACATTAAAAAAGTATGATGTCATCCATGTAAACCGAATAACATAAAAGACAGAAATTTTCAGTTTTCAGATTTTCCCCTTCACTTGTGATGTACTTAAGATCTTGCTTTTTGCCAAATTTCATGATTCTAGGTCAACGAGAAGTACCGTTGACCTAGAATCATGAAATGAATTCTCTATGTTTTGAGTCCCTTGCAATTACTATAACAATTCAACAATTTTACAGCAAAAGGTATTAGCATTTGATTGCGTTGACCTAGAAGGTTGTTTTTTACAGCTAAAGGGACCACGGACCTTAGCAAAGGGTCCCTTCATTAGGGTTCCATAACCGAAGGGCGCCAAATGGGCCCCTTTTACTAAGCCTCCGCTGTCCGTCCGTCCATCCGTCCGTCCGTCTGTTCGTCAGCGGACTCTGTGGGGCGAACCGTAAAAATAATAAGAGAGTTAAAATTTTCACAGAATGTGTATTTCTATTGCCAATACAGAAACAAAATAAACAACACGAGATTAAAGAATCAAAGAGGGTACAAGAGGCGTTCCCTGACTGAGATATAACAAAATGTGATCGTTTGCGGCTTACCACATGCATCGTCGTGGTGGTACAATCGGTATGATGTCTGTCGCGCAATCTGAAAGTCCTGGGATCGAATCCTCGTAACTATTATTTTTTCTTGTTTTATTGTTTTCAGTGCCTATAAGCGTAATCTTGACATGCTTCCAAAGGTTTGCTGTGTGGTGGCTTGAATCGTTGAAATGTTAGGACGTAAAAAAGGAAATCACATGCAGATTGTAGAACCTCGTGCATTTAAATTCTCGGAGCAACTTTCACGACCTCTTTTGTTTTCCTTTGAATTTTCATCCCGCTCCCTTGTATTGAAGAGTACTTTGCAGACTTGCCGCCTTCCTTATTGCTTATAATAAAATCTAATTCGGTGTCAGTGATCAAAGTTGCTTGGCAAACGAGTCCCGAACCGACGATTCTAAGATTTTCTTTTTCATTCGTCATCTTTATTATTATTACAATATTCTTTCTCCTGTTTTTGTATTTGCTCTCATGTTACGCTTTGAGGATATTGCTTTGAAATTCTTATATGTATTTGTTTTTGTTATTCGTTACGTTCATTCGGGGTCCTATATTTTCTTGAAAATCACATAAAGACGTTTTACCGATTTTACAATGCTGGGGTCAAATTCTCTACCGAAATAGGTATAGGTATTGATTGCTTCGAAGGGGCAAAATGGCAGTTAATTCTTATAAAAAAGGAACCATATATCCATTTATATCACCAACATTTTGTCTCGTGTCTTTGACAACTTAACGCGAGTATACAAAATGGCGTCTCGACAGCGCTGTTCGCCGCGGATTCGCTTCGCACTCGCGGCGAGTTCGCAACGCACACGTCGCGACTGCGCACTTGCTCCGCTTAGAACTCGCTCGCAACTCGCTAGTGTGATGAGGCCCTTACATACAGCAGGTTCTCGGTTTGCTTTACTTTGTGTACTAGTTTGGTAGGTCCAGAGGCTATGTGATGTGTGAAATATTCATATTCAATATAAACAAATGTTACCAAAGTAAATGTACGGTCACCTCCGTCTAAAAGTATACGGGTAGGTCAAATTAACGAGTGAATCCCGCCTTTACTGCTTGTATACTTATGCGCAGGCGACCGTACTTTGCATGTACTGAAAATGTTGTATTAGCTCGTCCGTTCAACACGGCGCGAAATTTTCAACCTACTTACCCCCAAAATACAGCACAAAAGAATGTTCTTTTTGACCAGGGAGCACTTATCCAGTGGAGAGCGGATAGATACATTTTCCTTTGAAACACAACTCAGAGTTAACTCAACTCTCTTGATAGAGATAAGCTCGCCTATGTACATGTTATTTTCATTTTTAATTGACAATTCATAATGTATTGATTTGTGTGCAATAAAGTACATAATATTGAATTGAATTAAATTGAATTCACCAAATTACGGGCGGCGGGCGGGGGACGATTACGTAAGAGAGCTGTGATTGGTCAGCCGCTGCGAAACTGTCTGGCGGCCCGTCGTCGTACATAGGTTGCGTATGCGAACGTGTGTTGAATGCAACAAACGTTTGGCGAGCCGCATTCCCCCGCAGGCGCAGTCAATTGGATATATAGTATCTGTTTTTGACCATTGAACGAGCTATAAGTTCATGACACTTTTCGCCAATTATGTAATCAAATTAAAATATGTAGGTATAATGTTATACCTGTTGAAAGTAAATAATGTTCCCACCGAGGAGCACGGCCTTTTATTTTAATACGAGTAAGATGTTACCTTCAATAAAAGTTTCATTCAGTATAGAAAGGAGAGGAAGGGAAAAAGGTTTATTTTATTAACCATCTAGGTCGGCATAGTAATAGTAGCCAATGAGGCTTCAAACACGGTAAGGAACGAGCCGAAGTTAGGGACATGTTGTGAACATTGTAACTAAGTGCAGACTATAAATCACCTATAAGTGTTAAAGTTATCCAGTCCGCTCCAAAGGACATTGACCATTTTGTAAGGCGTTTTGGCTAAATGTGATGTGAACAGGCATTTTGATCAGCGGTAAGTAACAGATTTATTAGCTTAATTGGGTCAATCAACTATTTTATCTAAACTTTGCTGTCAACGCACGCACTCCCTCTGAAAGTTCTTCGAGGACTAGCAGCTCAACGGCGCTATCAAAGGACACCACCGCGCCGCGCCATGCGAGCAAAAGCAAACATAAACGAAGCTTCTTATGGCAAATAGCGCACTCTATGTGTTTCCGGGTGAAATGTACAAGGGTAACTCAGCATACACATTCTTGTGAGGGACACAGTCTAGATAAAAAAAAAGGAAATTATTAGGGTTATTTATATTTTCTCATGCACGTGATAAACTTTAATATACTAGCTTGTTCAATAATAAGAAGTAACCGAAAGCAAAAGGTCTACGTTCATTTAAACTTAAAGGTGAATGTGGTCTTGGGATAGCAATATTTTGTATGGAGCGCATTTTTCGTGTACTGAGTTACTATAAAATTTCATGGAAATTAAAGATATTCGAGAACGTAATCAAGTTCCCCGTAGTGCCTGCTAGGTTAGATACTATTGTAATATTCGTCAAATGTGTAAATTTAACCATTTAGGGTATTTTAATAATAAATGGTCAGGGACAGCAAATTGTGGGTAAAATAGTTGATTGACCCAATTACCCAGGAAACAAAATATAATAAAAAATTGTGGCAGTGAGTGATCAGAAATGTCGATTTGCGATCGAAATAATATTCATGCCGTACATGCAACACGGCCTCATTGTGACTGACTGGACGATTTATAGTAGCAATGTTTCGCGTCAAATCACGGGAAAGTAAGGGACAGAGCTGTAGATAGCGCATAGCTCTATCTCCCACTTTCCTACCATTACCATTTATTTTCGGAGATTAATGAAAGTTACGAAAGTCGTTTCGAAAGTATATTCGTGTTCGTATTAATAATGATCATTGCTTTCTCTGCATGATAATGAACATGAAGCGATAGTAAAATATCTGATTTTCTTTAAAAAAAATGGCAACATTTAACTTACCTTATGTTTCCCCAAATTGAAGACAGCGCATCCTAAAGTCGCCTCTCTGCCCAAAAAGAACGTGTGGTTTCCGATGGGTCTCTCAAATTCGGGCTCTTCGAGGGACTTCTTGGTTGTAGTTTGAGAATCTGTGAACAAAAGATTTTGTTGTATATAAAAATGAAATTTAACCAAGTGTTAGCCGGAGTCGAAAGACGTCGAGGGTTCCGTAACCGAACGAAGGGTGCCAAATGGAACGTTACATTATTTATATGTTATGAAATGAAATGAAATACGTTTATTTCAGGTTTGAGAGCCCATAGTTACAAAGTCAAATATAACAATAATACAGACATACAGTACTTAATAAATAGATAGATAAATAATTTATTCAAAAAAGACATGGTACACACAGATAAATTAATAACAACAAAAAACTATTTATATAGACAGCACTTAGTAAATTTTCACAAACATTAACAATTAACAGTAGGTACCTACAGCTGTGTGGTTATGTGACTGTACCACAGCAATGAAATGGCCCTGACTCAGCAATGTCACAGACGAATCTATGACGCTGGTATCCTGCCTTACTTTACACACCTTAAAGTTTAAGGTGTTTAAGGTAAGGCTTAAACACACTCATAGATATAAGTAGACCTAAGCTATACGCACGACAGCACAGCCACCCGGGCCCCCTGGCCGACGGCACACTTACCCCCTGTTCCGAGTCAAGCCAAAATCGATTACAGCGTCTACGAAGCCGTTCCGAGTCAGTTTTGGCGAAACAAAACGATGGCATCGTAGACGCTGTAATTGATTATGGTGCTGACGGCGATGTCACGGATCGCGACCTTACATTGTGTCATCAGTCAGTGTGCCAGGCTATGACCGTCCATGCGGTCTGCCCATACCAGAGACTATATATATCAAATTGACTGCGCCTGCGGGGGAATGCGGCTCGCCAAACGTTTGTTGTTTTCAACAAACGTTCGCATACGCAGCCTATGTACGATGACGGGCCGCCAGACAGTTTCGCAGTGGCTGACCAATCACAGCTCTCTTACCTCGTCCCCCGCCGCCGCCCGTAAATTGGTGAGTTGTGTTTCAAAGGAAAATGAATCTTTGCGCTCTCCACTGGATAAGTGCTCTCTGAACGTATCCCTCTCCCTCCAACATCTTTGATAAATGATTTATCTCATTGGCACATGGTCGGCACCGGATTGGTACAATTCGAACCTGCATCTTCTGCGTGAGAAGCAAGCATGAAACCCACTAGACCACGGAGCTCTTACAAAAAATATTTATCAAAAAACATAAGACCTGAGAAATATAGGACAACAATGTTGTTTTCTTATATCTTTATAAAGATGTGTTGTCCTTTTATCGTATGTATTAAGAAAATCGCCCTCTTAACATTTCACTTAAATGTTTCGCCGAAATGTTTTAACTTTTCGGGAAATTCTGAAACTCGCGTTCACGTTAACCGAGACTGTTTTGTAAAGTTTGTTGGAAGTCTGACTCTACTTCACCCAACCGCACGCAATTTGTATGATTTCGTACATTGTGTAGATCGGGATAGGAGGGGAGTTTGTTTTTTAAATCATTATTGAGGTTTACTACCTACTATTTCAGACAATGTACTGATTTAATGAAAAAAACCATAAAACCGAATTGAGAACCCCCTCCTTTTTTGAAGTCGGTTAAAAACAGTATGCCGTTTGTGCCAGAATCGTATATTTTTTAACAACTTTTACCCTTACAGGCCTTTCGTGTCCTTTGTTCGGTTTTTTATACCGGCATTTTGTATTATGTGTACAAAACTGGCGAATAAATGTAGTTTATGGAACCACAGCACAATAATCGCAACTGAACAAAGACGAAGGTACGAACAGTTTGGTGGCAGTAACAGCTCGCACCTGTCACCAGATGCAAATGCGTGCGGAATTCACACAGTATACAGGATGGCGCAACTTCGATGGTTTTACCATAGAATAACTATTAGTACTTACATGGCTTTAAAGAATAGCGTTACCGAAATGTCTGTTTGCTTGTTTGTCTACGCGGTCTGTCGCCTTTAGCCTGAGCGTGCAGTTTTGCTATGTGCAGTTTTGCTATGTGCAGTTTTGCTATGTGCAGTTTTGCTATGTGCAGTTTTGCTATGTGGGTTAATGAATGAATCGGGGTTGATATAATTATATCAGAGGTTTCTCAAAATTAAGATGGTTTCTATTTTGGATATGTTTTATGTCTCTGTTAGTATGCCTTGTATATCATCTGTACTTTGTCTCATTTATAAGCTATCCCTAATTCTATATCCTTCCCTAACTTCTATCTTGAATTATGTAAACAAAATTAAATATAAAAAAACTGGTTGTGTTAAGTCCTAGTGAGAAATGTTTAAGACGTCAGGTTTTGTGTTATGTTGTAAGTCTATATTTTGTGCTATGTGTCGCCTGTCGTTGTTTTTTCTCCAAATAAATAAAATAAAGTAAATAGCAATGCAACGAAGCGTGGTCAACTTATTACTTGAAACACACAGCCCTTCACGTCCTCCCTGGGTAGTGCTAACGAGCGACAAATCATCATCATCATCTTAACATCATCTCAAGACATTATAATTTCCAGGTTCTCAAATGAGAACCTGACCATTTGACACTGGCAAAATTAACCTCAAAAGAGGTTAAGACGCCATTAATAAAAAGAAGAAGAAGAAGTAGTGGTCAACTTAGGTAGAGGTGGATGAATGAGCTAGAAATTTGATACGACAACTGTTGGAAGTTTCCCATTTATGTTTCCATCCAGGGGCACGCGCGTTTACCCTGATATAAAGTAAAATTGACCTACCGAAGTTCGGCCACCTGTAAAGGCATATGGGTGTATTGTATAGGCTTTGTACATGCAACTACACTTCACAGGATATTCCTAAACTGTGACAAATATTTGGAAATATCTCTAACAAAACTGAATGCAATATGAGTTGACAATCCCTGTGTCCGAGTAGAGTGAATGCAATATGAGTTGAATTGTTGTCTGCACTCAAATGAACGAATCTCGCTCTTCTTACTTTCCTGACTGGAATTCAAGTCCCAGTCTCATTTGATAACCAAAATAGAAACTTCAGAGATGCCTAATGGGTTTAGTGGAATATTGATAGAGTGATATTTTGTACACGTGCTACCAAGTGACTGTGTCAATGAATCAAGGCCTTTCACACACGGGAATACCGACTTGAGTTTCAGCAAATCGCTGCCAAACAACAAACACGAAGGCTTTGCGTCTTCGAGTACCCCTGTGCAGATCGTGTACCTTCAAATATATTTTTCTTTTTTAAATAACAACTTGTAGGTTTCGCTTGGCCTTAAATAAACAAACGTGTTCAATTCGACACAGTTTCATTTCCGTGATTGCTGGACATGTATGTAATTCCGAGTATTCCCTCTATTTTTACAGACAGCGCGCGCCATTCATTCGATTGCGATCCTTTAATAAATTCGGAGGCCATTAGAGCAGAAACAAGTTTTTTTGCACACCATTATGGATTTCACGTGAGGACTGATTTAAAAATAAACTGTCAAGTGCGAGTCAGATTCTGTTTTAACTACACTACCGCACCATCGTACAAGAAAATGTGCAAAAAACCTAGTTTCTTGTTTCTTCTTTTTAGGGTTTCGTACCCGAAGGGTACCAGACGGGACTCTATTACTAAGCCTCCGCTGTCCGTCAGTCCGTCCGACTGTCTATCCGTCAGTGCTCTACATATAAACCGAAATTGAAATTTTCACAGATTTTAGACGGAGAACAATAAATACAAAACTACACGAAATATTGAATACAAGAAACGTGTTTTTTTTATAAACACATTCTGTGAAAATTCTCTAGCTATTACGGTTTGTGAGATAGATAGATTGACGGACAGACAGAAGGACGGACGGGCAGACAGCGAAGGCTTAGTAATATCGTCTCGTTTGGAACCCTTAGAAAAAGGAACCCTAAAAATATCGGAAGCCTCATCGGATGGATTTATTTCAGTTTTGTGTTCCATTTTTAAAGCTAGGTACCGTAAAAGAATATGACGAGCGACTGGCATTACCCAATCGACCAAAACCCAACAGCGCTAGCTCAGTATGTAGATAGATAGATATAATATTATAATCCATTTATTCACTGTAAGAATACAGATAAATACAAGCAATACAGATTCTAACAAAACTTAAGATAAAGATAGAAACTATACATGTGCTTATTCCACAGTAAATAGGCCTTGGCTCAGCATGTGTTGCAGATAACTGCAACGCTGGTAATTCTGTCAGAACCCATTTTACAGTGTGAGTGGAAGCTTCAGCTCATCTTATGTATTTTTTCATTATCCTATCTTACACATAGCTTCTTAAGAGATAAGCTTATTGCTTATGAAACGACTATTTTCCATTATTATCTATGTTATATAGAAATATGTACCTATGTTCTAACAATATATGTAGCAAATTAATGTCCCCACTGAGGAGCACGGGCCTTTACCCGGATACGAGTATAAGATTGACCCATACTCCACCACGCTACTTGAGTGATGGAGGGTTGATGTTTGATAATACTTATTTTTATTTTTACAATACAGTATATTTTTGCAATACTTGCTTGCTCCTTGCTCCTTGACACAAAACGCACAAATAAGCTTCTTATGTACAACACTATCCATAGGCAAAAAATAAGAAACTTTAGAATTTATGTAACTTATGACCTCAAAATAGCCTAGCGTTTAAACTGCCTATGTGGATAAATTGGTAACGCAAAAATTAGCAACTGGGTTTGTGGTGGTGGAAATTTTCACAAATCATAAAATAAAATTATAAAATAAAGTATATGGGCGTAAACTGCAGCGCGACACTTAAGACCGCGCGAAAAGTGCAAAAAAGTGTTTTTTGCAAATTACACAAAAACCGCTGGTGATTTCTAAAATGTTAAACACTAAATATTTAGATATTTTGATTACCGATTTTTACACATAAGAATTAGTAGTGTTTCTTGTAGAACTTCTGGAATAACTCGTTTTAGGTAAAAAACAACCATTAGGTTATTATTTTTTTCATATCGTTTTTAATGACATTATGATGTTTTCAAACACTAAATTTTTAGCCAAGGGATTATTTTATAATAAATATTTTTTGTACATTCAGGAAGTATCTCAAACTGCTGGATGGGCATTTTGCTGGACAATCGCCTTGATGGTTTATGTGGAGACTTTCTGTAATCCTTTGTCTGCATTCTGCTGTTTTGTGCAATAAGTATCGTACATTCAAAATATCTTACATGAAATGCTTGTATGTATTATTTTATTATGTACATATTGTTTTTATACGAAGTAAAGGATTTGTATGGGAAAGTCGAAAGTAGACAGTGCGAGTCGGACTCATACACAAAGGGATCCGCACCATCGTACAAGAAGCAAGAAATGTGTTCCTGTCAGGTATTTTTGACGAAGCTTTTAGGCACGTGAATTTTTTGACATTGAATTTAGTTTTATGAATGAATGAATGAATGTAAAAGTTATTCTTTCGTTGGTAAAATCCAGGCTTAAGAGCTTACATATGCTGTCGGCAGGGCACGATTTGTATAGACGTCTCACTCATGATGGAACGACTAGAAAGAGACAGTGAGTCAGACAGGGCCCTGCCAACAGCGTAGTCTAATAGTCAGACAGGGCCCTGCCGACAGCGTAGTCTAATAGTCAGACAGGGCCCTGCCGACAGCGTAGTCTAATAGTCAGACAGGGCCCTGCCGACAGCGTAGTCTAATAGGACCATTAAGATGGCATTACGACAATATCTTCATCTCGGTATTTTGCTATTCAAACGAGTCGATGCTATGTTATTAAATTGACTTATTACTATTTAAGTCTAAACATCCTAATTTTTTTCGTGTATTTCAGTACTTGTTCTTGTTGTGGCAACAGATAATTATGTACACATTCTGTACAAAAACAACTGTCCAACTGTTACGGTTCGTGCTAGAGGGACCGCTGACGAACAGACGGTCGGACGGACGGACTTTTAGGCGGAGGTTTAGTAAAAGGGTCTCGTTTCTCAGCCACCCCATACGGAGAAAGGCATGACACTATGTTATCTAGATAAAAATGTTAGTCTCACCTTTGAGCGCCATTGTAGGTAATAAAGCCAGCGCTTGAAGAATAGTCCAAAAACAAGGCCTTATGTTCTTCATCCCGGACTTATACACTTTTAATGAATTTTCACCCAAATTTATGTTCACATTTTCCTAATAGAATAATAATTTCTAAATATAATGTAAAACTCAGTGATCTATCACTGCCACATTTGATTTTCTATTGTTCTCACTCCATTTTTTTACATTTTAAATTTCAATCAAGAGATATTTTATTTGATTTGGACGTCGGCGTTTTGATGCATTGGGTTTAATCAAATATGTTATATTACTTTTATCGAAAATTTACCGGTGATATTGATAAAATCCAGATGCTTAATGTTTTATAACATTTTTACGTAGGTACATTACAATTATTTCGGTCATTCGAATTAATTGTTTTTGTCCAAAAAACAAACTATGTTTGATAAAACACTTTCACCTATGTAATACCACATTTTGACCAAAAACTTGTACGTGTAAGTTACGCTTCTGCACAATGTCGCAAGACGACTACGCCTCGTAACGCATAGAGCGGACGGCCGCGCTACGCCGCGATTCGTAGAAGACTGATCGTTTTCGTAGCTAGCCGCATGCACACAGCTACGAATCGCTGTCTGTACAACGTTGTACTTATATACAGTGTTGTTATATCTACAGGAGGTCGCATCGGTAGTCGCTAGGTTTTAAATGAAAAGGTAACTGTTCAAACAACTGAACTTTGCGCCTTTTGCATGAATACGACTGGTTTTTGTATTATTTCCCCTCCGACGTTCTATTATTCCTTCAAATTGTCTGCGCTCGACATGAATGTAGGTTAACGAACTTTATCGAGTGCTTTTTCTGCGATGAAACACTGAAGTAACAGTATTTAATTGGCGAGTTTTCTAATCAGTATTTCCAGTTCTCGGTACCCGTTTGGAGTGTTGCTTAGTTAATTATTCCAAAGCTGTATACACAAAAGTAACACAATCAATCTATGTTTTTTTGGCACTAGGCTATTTTCTTGGCTCTGCTTGCATTGAGTAGTATAGTAAATTCTAGTCAAAAAGTATAGTCACAGAATCTTTCTGAGATCAACATGATTGTTTCAAATGAACATTTTTACTTTTAACTTGGTAGCCTTAGCTTTCTGTCGTTAAGTGAGAAACAAAATTGTTTCAAATGAACATATTTACTTTTAACTTGGTAGCCTTTTTAGCTTACGGCCGTTAAATGAGGTCCTTGGGGCAAGCCAAGTAGATTTTGGTTTCACACAATACACCGCCCTTAATACAGCCTTGGTGGCTTCACCTGTTCCTAGCTGTTCACAGAACGTATCTATACCGTATAGGTACCATAATATTTTTTACTTAATAGATAAAAAAGAAGTTTGCTACATATATTTTTTTCTATTGTACTTTTTTATTTTTGTTACTTAAACTGTTGCTAGGAAGGTAACGAGTTGTTTTGAGATACCAAATCCAAAATAATGTAACGAAAAAATATTCAGGTTTTTCCACAGGTAACAGACAACAAGCGGAAGCGAGGCGGACGCATCTGCCGACGTTAAATACCTACCACAGACGCGCAAATCACCCCCTCTACACATCGTCGGATGCATAGGCAGATGACGTCTGCAGATGCATCTGTCGATGTGAAGAGGGGGCTTAAGAATAATGGGTCCCACAGACGATCTAGTACGCTTGACAAGTCTACGTGATTGAAAAGCGAATATTGATCGTTGATCGCGCAGACTTGACGCTACCGATACCGTCAAGCGGTCTACGGGCTTGATCGCAATTGATACCAATAGACTTGCTAAGCGCACTTGATTGTCTCGGGGACGCATAATATTGAGCCTTGCAAGAAGACAACCACTAAGCTTTAAAAGTACAGCATGAATATAACATTTCATAATTCATAATTCTTTTATTTAGCAGTATGTTTGGACAGTAATACATAGTTTCAACAAAAGATGATTTGTAGGCACAGATCTAAGGCCCGTTGTAACAAACGGCTGTCAGCTCTGAGATCTATCTCGATCGTGTTTATGCCAATCTGTATAAAAATAGATAAAAAAAATATATCTGGTATTGACATATTTCAATTTAGAGAAACTGTCATTGTACAATTGTACGTACAAGTTTACGGCCCACGATTTTAAACCTACCCACAGGCAATACAGGTCAAAAATTTGAAAAAAGAACTTGATCTTTTCTGGACGATGGACGAGCTATTAGATAGCTGAGATCTCAGAGCTGAAAGCAGTTTATGACTACGTGCCTTAAACAGCTATAAAACATTTACTTACGGCAAACTGTTAAACACATAAAGGCTTGTATCATAACTGGTAAGTTAGTTTCGTATGTATTAAGTTAGCAACATTGTGGAAACTTTTGTCATTAGCAAGGGGCACTCTCTAGGTGTGGAGAGCCCATTATATCCAGCGGGGGAAGGCAGGTGGGGACGTCTAAATACTGATGCGAGTGATAAGAGAAAGCGGGCCTCGTATACGGGTAATTTGGAATTTTTGAGTTGCGTGTGTTATACCGGTTTCAATATGTTGTAATCTATATTGCAGCTGGATTATTGGTTTACATTCTGCGCAATTCAATTTTATGAACATTGTGTAACAAACGCCGTTGTAGGGTCCGTACAGGTATGGGTATATTGTTTATTACTGACTGGTGGAATATCCTCTTGTTTATGAAAACAACAATGCTGATATATTAAACTCTCTCATTGGAACTTGGTTTGCTGGAAGAGATCTCTTTTTAGAGATAAGCTCGCCTTTGTACACTGTTTTTATTTACTTTTTGTCATTGCAATTAATTTTGTGCAATAAATAAATTATGAATTATGAACAAGATGATTATTTATTAAGAACTTATTGCAAACTAGCTGACGCTAGCGAAAGACGTCGATTCTGTCAAAACTACCAACGCCATCTATCAAAAGATATATTTATAGTATAAATGAAAAAGTTCAATCAATGTTTGCCTGTTTCCTTTGCCGTATTAGAATTTCCTTTTTTCTCTCCTCAGAAACCTTCTATCTTCAAGGTAGTTTAAAAAAGTTCATCCTAATAGGTCCAGTGTGTTTGCGATCTTCGTGTTAACCAATAAAAGCGATTATTTTTTATATAAGTAAGAAAAAAATGGAAAGTTAATAATTAATTTATCCTAAGTACATTAAATGAACGGTCTTTTGGTGATGGAAAACATCGTGCGGAAACCTTCATCATCCATAGGTGCGACGAACTAGCCTCCTGTTACGTAAAATGGAGTATTGAATAACTGGCTAAAAGTGGGCCCAATTGTGCTTCTGCCACCCAGTTTGGGAATAGTCGTGATGCTTTATGGAAAATAAAATTTTGGCTCAGATTTATATAAGTGCGATAGTGCTAGACATTTCAAGCGTAAGCTTGTTACCCGCCATGCTGAGTTTCCTTAAGTACAAGTCTGTATCCAAAGAACTGTTTTAAATGTGTTTTAGGTGTTTGTACAATAGGCATTTGTTCTTCTGTAAGTTCATGTTGAGTAGCTACCCTAATTGTTTGATATTCATTTTTAATTTACATGGTCAGTAGATACATGTTTTTCTTTTCTATTGTCTACTTTGTCATAGATTGATCGATTTGATAAATTGTGAATGTTGTGCGCATCTCTAATTGATGCAAACATAATATGAACTCTGTGAATATTGTTTATTTTAATGTAAGTGTTTGCATTGTTGATGTGCCTTGTTATAAATAAATAAATAAATATAACTCGAGTTAGCTGTATAGTTTTACTTTGCGCCACAGTAACCTTCTAGGCGCGCTAACTGTGCAACTTTTAGCTATTATGTCGGAACAAGTTTCATTTGAAGCCTTTCACGACACGATGCATACATATTTTGCCATCTTTGTAACGTTAATAAGTTTTCTGCAAAATTGTGTTTCGGTTTTACACAGAAATAGGTGTGTGATGTTTGGATGATGGTTTTCATAGAACGAATTACGCTTCCTGCGCGTGTAATGAAATGTCATAGGTAATGTATAATGTAGCTGGAATAAGTCGCCATGTCAAAATCCTAACATTCTGCATTTAATGCTAGCGGTAAGTGCCTATGCCGCAGATACCATACATGGGAAAACGTGATGACATGTTTTCATATAACAAAATAAATGCAGTTATTTAAGGTTCAATAAAATAATTTTATTGAACCTTTATTTCTTTTCAGAGTCAAATGTAGACCACTGTATTTACTTTGTTTTTGCGTATGAATTTGTGTGACTGGACTACCCCAGGGTATTCATGGGACATAAAATATAAACATAAACAGTTACATACAGGCATATACACTGCTTCTGGCCCCACACTAGGATACCATGTGTCGTGGGAACCAGAAACAGCGACATCACAAACTTGTGCAAATAGAATGTATTTCCCACTATTTCCTGGGATAGTAACATGGACAACCTAACCATAGTATAACTGTTTAGGGATGTAGAGTTTCTTGATAACGCTGTGGTCAAGTGGAGCCAGAAACTAGAGGACTTGGGTTCCAATCTTTGGCGAGGATTTTATCGTTTTTTTTTCTTTTACAGAGCTTATTGATGTAATATAAACATATCTAATTACAGTTTTATTTTCCGGTTTTGGGTTACGAGGTATTAACATCGTATTGAATCCTTAACATCCTTCCAACAAACCTAACAACAAATTAACATCCTTACTTTTTGTATGAATTTTCAAGTGTATTATTTTATTTTCGTCTGAACCTAGATCTCTTTAGCATACATTTATCCTAATATTTCAACAGCAACCCCAAAAATGTTAATGTTGCAAAAAAATATCGTGTTGTGTAGCTCAAAAATATTTAAATGAGCTCCAGTATCACTCGGATTTGCTTTCGTGCGAGAATGTTAATACTGTATTGAAATATCGTGTATCGGAACCGGGGATTCCGGAGTATAATATATAGACGGCCAGTCATCTTGACCCGCCACGCTTCCTTCACATTCGCGAACGCACATAGAGTCCTCCAGGCTCGGTGTTGTTTCAAAGGTCCTGGTTGGCTGGTCGTTTGGGCAACTCTGTACATGAATGCCTCAGGAGCTACTTAGGTCTCTGAATATTTATAACGTATTAGCTGAGCGTCGCCTCCGGGTCGACTGAGAGCATTAAGATGCATTGTGGGGAGAAATAATAATAATATCGGATCGGTTAATCAGTCTCCTAGGATAACAGTTTACTCGAAGACGACCACCAATTACGTTAAAACTGGGTTACATAGAGATTTTCATCACATAGATGTTCTGGTCAGAAAACTAATCGTGAGATAAGTCATTCATAATCATAACCATAAGTCTGGCCATATTGAGAGCACGCATTCATCATGCAAGCATCAACAGAGACAAATGCCACATAGAGAGCCAGTTACAGAAACGAACTTTAACTTTTAATGCCCCATTGGACGTTAATGGGCGTCACGTCAAGGCATGTAAACTGTCATGAGCATTATCTAGGTACTCAGGAATAAGAGCCAAGTTTGATTAAAAAAACAACATTTTAGGACACTGACATGACAGGCTATTAGCGTTTAATGGGGCATTAATATTTAAATATCGTTTCTGCAACTGGCTAAGAGACTCATAAGTATTGTTAACCATCAGTCAAAGAGTAACGGTACGTAAGTGACGTTAAGCAACGAGTTTCATTTATCTGAGATCCAGGGGTACGATTCTCGCGCATTCGATACACGGATATCAGCACCTATGTCGAATGATTTCCATACAAAATCACTGGATATTGGAGTCGATATCCTTTATCGAATGTGTTTTTTAGTTACCGAAACTTTGAATTTTTTGCACATCCTTACCATTAGAAACAAATGACAATCCTATGAGATTCTCGCCCTTAAATCAGTAAGGTGACAACCTTAAATTTTAAAATCGTTTCTTGCAACTCAGGGTATGAGTCATACTATTCATGTTATACTGACGCAGCGGTCTGTCGATCGATAGCACTTAGTTTCACACGATTGCTTCTAGATAAATTATGAGATAAGATACACACTATAATTGGAACTGACTTGCAAATGCATGTTAGTTTTAATCAAAGACGTATTTCGACAGTTCGAGTTTATCAAAGCAGATTGACTTCATATAACGTCAAATATATCACGAGCTGTGTAATAAATTCTCAGAAGAACCTTTTTCAGGAATACGTGTAATTCACGCGAGTTAGGAAATATGAACAAGACTGATATTAAGAAACCTTACTACTGGAGAACGTATACGAAAGCTTTTATTACCAAAGATTTTTATCAAGATTAAATATTTACACAACCGAACAGAATTTACCCGGAGTTGCACGAAACTATGAAAGCGAAGCATATCCTAAGCATTAGAAACAAATGACAATCCTATAAGATTCTAGCCAATAAATTTAAAAATAGTTTCGTGGAACTCTGGGAGCGTCACAGTGTAACCAACCATGTAATACGTATAACCCTTACAAGATCGAATATAATAATATGTATACCGAGAGACCGACACGATTATCAGATCCTGATACATCCTGAAACTGAGCTTTTGTTTATTAAACATCACTGAGGCAAAAACAGCTTATTTTTATTTAGATAATCTGAAGAAGTAATTCATAAATACAACAACGTATGCCCATACTTCTCATGATATACTTATAGTTTTATTAACATCAAATACATCTCAATAAACGATGGGTATTGTCAAATACTCAATATGAATATCTATAATTATTTATTCTAAAGGAGACTTTCCAAATGTAGAAAATGTAAAGAAATGAAAACATCTCTTTCCTTCAATCATATTGTTTAAACATCTTAATGTCAATGGAAACTATATGAAATAAATCGGTCAAGTGCGAGTCGAACTCTCACACTCACACAAATTAGGGGCACTTTATTAATCTGTGTTAAGGGTTCCGCACCATCGTATGTAAATTAGTTTGAGAAAAATAAAGTAAGCTGTTTTTCAGATATAAAACATTTATTTAAAACTTCAAAGATAACTTTGTCATTAATACAAACACTATGAAAAACAAAGTAGTTTTATTCTGGTGAAGAAATAGTGATATGTTTTTTTATTTATTGTTCTTTCTTTGTTTCTTTATTTCTTTGGGTTAGGTGTATCAGTTGTATTATGATGCTACTACGGAACCCCTCATGGGCGAGTCCGACGCGCACTTGGCCACTTTTTTTCATAGCAATGTTTTTGTATCAGTTTTTTTTTAAATATTTTTAAAGATATATTCAGTTGTTCTTGAAAATTTTACGAAAAAGACACATTCGCACTGTTGTGCCGCAGCGACGAACGTAAATGTCAGATGTAACATTTATTGCGACGTGGTCGTAACATCTACCTTGCGTCGTGGGGACTGTTGATCATATTATGAACTAAATTTTAACCAACTTCAACAAAATGTTGTGTCCAAACATTTTCAACACCACGAATAGAGTTATTAATTTTACCAATTCACGCACTAATAACTCAAAAAACTTTTTTTACATCACAACCAAAGGCATAACGTCCTTGTACAGCCTATTCAGAAGTTCACTTTTGACATTGTTGTCTATGTTTCGTTTTTTCCTAATACTACTTTTTCCTTGAGATGATCCGTCTTGATTTTCCGGGGGATTTATTGGAGTTTCTATAGTAGTAGTTTCCTCTTGTAATGTAGTAGTTTCCCCTCCCACTGTAGTAGTCTCCCCATCTACTGCTCCCGTAGCAGGAGTGGTTGCATCAGTATCACTCGTCGTACTATCAACGGTAGTTGTCGATGTGGCGTCTGCAAGATGTTGGTCTAGACGGTTCTGGAGTCTGTTCCTCTGGCCTGCCATAGCCAGTGTCGATACAAAGAGGCAGAATGATAGCAGGCCAAGGAAAACTATCACTTTGTTGTTAAGCATCCATGTTAGGACGCTTTGGAAGAAATATTTCCAGTTCATTTTTATTTCTGCTAGATGTTGCCAGAATGTACAAAGGGCAGATACTGCTGAGTTCCGATGCCAATGATTTATCAGCTCTTATTTATCGGCTAGATAGCGATATCAATAAGTTATCGGTAAACAGGGGCCGTATGACGCTCTTTTTAATTTGGACCGTAATGCTGAAGCGTTTGAGTTGGATTTGAAAAGGTCTAGAGATTTCTAAAGTACGTAGTGGACTATGTCGCAATAAGATTACACGATAACATTGTATATTACTCAGTTGTTTTGGGAATAAAAGCAAAGGAGACCAGTAATTTTGGGCCCAAACCGAAAGTGCCAGCCAAGGAAAAAAATAAATTTTATCGATCACAAACATCATTCGTAACAATTGTTAATATGGGAGAAGGAAGGAAGGAAAAAAAAAGGATAAATATTTTATATATCACAGACATTGGATTTTCAGATTTTCCCATACGTTTGGGACCCCCTTGAAAACGAGGGTTCTTTTTTAGACCTTTTATACTCGAATTAGCCTAAATGCAGGATATTCGTGATTAGCAGTGAAATTAGCGTGGAGCAAGACGATTCGTTTCAGTTTTTTCGCTAATTCAAATTAAGCTACTAATAAGTTACATAAATCGTGGTGAAAGCCGCCCAGTAGGATGATTCTAGCTCTTGTTCAGGAAAACGTACGTATTGAACGATTTAATATTTTTTATGAAAATCAAAAATGTATGGACTACTATAGAAATGGATAAATGAATATGACTTTCCTGTTGTACTCCGTAAAATGAGAAATAGGAGGTGGAATCCCGTATTCGCTTTGAAAAACCGCACCCTAGAAAAACGCAGGTAGAGCCATAAGTACGGAACCCGGGCCCGTGTGATAAATGCTTTGCTGTCGCGCACCCGAATGTAAAGAATGAGCATCGTTTGATAACAGAACGACATCGGCCCCACCCTTTGAGAGTTCTGTAGGGTTCCGTAGAAAATATTTAATGTTACCGGAGTGTAAATAAATTGCGAAAATATTAACTTTTATACAGGCACTAGATTTCTTCAGGCTGCACACTGCACATGCCCGTATTGTGGGCACGACAAATGATGACCCCCACCCCACACATTATCAATATCTAAATTAAAACACGAGATTTATTATAATTTTGCAGTAAGAGAAAAATACAAACACATAGTAATATAGTAAAGTTCTTAAGCCTTTTTCTCTGAAGAAGAATAGTAAATTGGAGGAAAATGTTTTGCCATCCCCTCCCTAAAGTGTTGAATCGAGATAAATTTTGATTCTAATACAATCTGGTACGTACTTCGCTCATCCGGTCCTGAGTCAACATAAATTAGTTGGTACTTGGATGCCCTAACGAGACGCCCCCCGCCCCCTCGCCTCAGACGGACGGGCGTCATGGCAGCCGCAGAACACATGACCGGCATATGCCGGGTAGTCAGCAACTCATTAATCTTTACATATTGGACATTGAAACTTTCCTTTATTAGCGCTTGAGATATTTTGTAACTACAAAACGAAGATTTCTTCTTTCACAAAATAAGTGTCGATTATTCTGGTAAATACTTACATGGATACTTCAAAAATAAGCGTAGTTAGTATACTGAGTAGGACCCTGCGGTAGTCGAGCTGTACGGTACGGCCGAGGTGACATCATACAAGGAGTAAATGAATTAACGCAAAATGAGAAACTACTTTGTTAGGGACATCATTCTAAGCAACTTTCATAATGAAACCGATCTAATCAGAGCAACTTTATTTTTCACTTCCCTGTACATTTTATCCTGAGTGGGTCAGCTGATGTATGGAGAAGTGAAATATAAAGTTGCTTTGATCAAATCGGTTTCATAATGAAAATTGCTGAGAATGATGTCTTTAACAAAGTAGTTTATCATGCGTTAATTCATTTACACCTTGTATGGTATGCAAACCATGGATTAAATATTATCCCTGCACTGGAATATCGAGACAGTCACCATAAAAACCTCCACTCTCCCACCGCACAATTACCACAGGAACCTACTCCCTCGTACTCAACTAACCGCTATCCGTCTTAGGGCGAGTAACCAACGAAGAGTAACTTTTTACTTGAGAGTATCTTCTAGTTTTTCTAAGAATAACGTCATTTTGAACTGTCATTGTCACATAAATTTTCCCCGGCATAATTGGCATAATTGAAGGCATTAATTGAAGGCAGACTAAAGTACATAATTCAAAAAAGTGAACTTTACAGGAGAAGGAAAAACCTGAATAAAAAACTATGTGTGTGTTGTTTGTAAATTTTATGTATGTGTAATTACAGTATTATTTTGCCTAAACTATACAAACATTACATGCATAAAATATACAAACAACACACACATAGTTTTTTATTCAGTTTTTTCCTTCTCCTGTAAAGTTCACTTTTTTGACTTATGTACTTTAGCTGCCGACCCTTCAATTATTCTCGTATAACTTTTTGTTACCTTACTACACACGACATGATATCGGTGACGGTGACGGTGACGATTCTGGCGAACTAGGGTGTAACAACGTGTTAAACTGGAGCCGCCTGCTATGTGTACACAGCTCCAAGCGCACACAGCAGGCGGCTCCTACTACCTTTATTACCTTTTTACACCCTAGATCGCCACCGATATCTAGTCGTCTGTAGCCGGTTATAGACTTACAACAATAGTAACTTTTACTCCTAGCAAACTAATTTCAATATTAATAAAACTGGTGTAAGGAGCTGTAGCACTTATCTGACTCTACTCTCGGAGTAAAAGAATCTTACTCTAAGTTCAACCTGAGAGTGACTAGTCTCAGAGTAATAAAAGTTTTAACAACAGAGTAGACATAGACACTGACATAGAGATACGAGTAGGGTGTTTTTTATTTAAGACGGTATCTTTATATTAGTCATTGGTAGCGGAAACAATGACTGTATTTTGTATGTAGTCGACGGCGGCGGCGACGCGACTCTAGATGGGAAGTTGAGATTTAGTTGAATTACTGAACAGAGCGTATAACGTATATACTATTTCTTAATCTTATGAGCTCGAGTTGCTCTCCAAAACCCATCTAGGCCTTTATATAATATGAGATAATACGTAAGATTGTTTTCTCATCTCAAACGAAACGTTTCTACGCGAGGGAGGATAATCCTTCAAACTTACTGATTGTCATACAAACACACGTTTTAGTAGATCATTCACGCAATTAAAAACACGCCATTTAAACTCGCAATAAAAGATTGCAAAACGTAAACTGGAATAACACAAAGGATCCCATTTTCGTTAGGATTTCATTCGTGCCAATTCGGATCCAGACTAATGATTATGTAACCAGTACCTTTATTTTTATGAGAGTCACGAATGAGCCTTATTCAAGAATAACGGATTGGTAACTTAACAATATCTTATTTCAAAGAAAATATTAGGTTGAATGTGAAGGTGCAGGTTTTTAACAGAATGCAGTAGCAGATTGTTTATCAAGGGAGTAAAGAACTATTTTTAGGGCGAGAGTGTTTTTTGAAACCCGAGTCACCGAGGCATTCTAGAGTTGAGTCACGAGTGTAACGAGGGACACTCTACTTTTCATCACCCTCTATGAGAGAAGGAGTACTTAATCAATAAAATACCATACATATGTTTAGAATTACAATTTTATATTTATTGACACAATCCTCCACACAGTTAAAGCTTGTTTAGTATTGGCTAAATCTTGAAAATAGACTCAAAATACGCTCAAAATGCATTTTCAGAAATTATTCCTCTTGATTTTATTGGTAACAGATCCTGTATTTGTAATGTGCGTTTGTTGTTGTATATCATCTGGAGTTACACTCACTATCACTCATGTTTTTGACTAATATCTACTACGGCATTATCATATATCTAATTACGGCATTCAGATTTGGCGTGGTTTGTTTACAAATCCACAACTTTTTAATGATTTGGTCTGTGTCTCGATATCAATATCTGTAAGGTTGTGTCTTTGTTGTCAGCAATCGATGTTAATCGATTCGGCCGATCGGATTCTAATCTGTGTCGAGTACGCATTTTAGCACAAACTTTTTTTTGATTGGCTGTATTTCAAAACCTCAGAACAATAACTAAAGTCAAAACCGATCTCTGTGACACTCAATAGTGACAGCATTTTTTTCTGAGATTTTTTTCCTTTGTACTGGCAGCAAAATTAAAAAGTTACTCTTAGTCTTTGTTTACTGGGACTAAAGTAGATCTTTTTGAATAGATGTGATGAAAACATATAAACGTTAACTTACCTTGAGCACAGATTAATAAAGAGTTAGGAACAGATTGGACATGTACATAATCGTTCAACTAAAAAGCGACCCTTGCTACAACGCAACAAAGTACAATTCATGCTGTGTAGCGCGGCGCCCGCACTTCGATTACTTGCCTAAAAGTTGCCTCTCTTTCTGTCGCGTAACTCTATCCTCGTCTGAAGCGGCCCGTGAAACTAAGGGTTGTCTCTTGTGACAAATAGAACTGGATATTTACTTAACTACTAACTACGAACCACTTACTATTATTATTCTAGATTTGTGAATAACATTTAATATAGGTAGTATAGGTACCTACCTAACCTTTTACATAATGACCAGAAATCCTATCGACAGTCAGTAGGACAGTGACCTTTATTCATCTGTGCAGTGACGAAACGTCATCAAACAAAGCATGCAGTATTTCTTCGCCTTCATTTTAGTAAGTAACTACACGCGGGGCGCGCGGGGCTAGATAGAACGGCACGTGCAACCCGAGCGGCGCTCGGCAACCCACTGAGTCGGGCCGTGCAGCGGGGCCGCGGATCTACTTGTGGCTTTGCAGGTAAAGAGCGGAGTGTCACACGCGTGCCTTGAGTCACATAATCAGAAGTCGTATTGTTAGTACACGCTTATAGCTTACTAAGGTAATCAACTTTTTTTGAGGATACAGAGATCAAAAGCCGAGTTTGTTGTCGATAAAATTTTATGTTCTTTGCAGTAGTGCGGTGACAATGGCATAGATAAAATTAAACAGTATGAGCATGATACATACACCTTGGCAAGAAATGCTAGACAAAAAAGTCGTTGCAACATAAGTGATCGAGTTATTAGTGACCACTGCGTGATTATCAAATAAATCATAATATGTTGCCATCATTTAATGACTAGCATTTCTTGCCAAGGTGTACAGTGCCACCAACAGCTGTTCAGTTGATAGCTGTCGCTAGTGTCATAGTCGTCGTCGTAACAGCGGACATAGTATAGTATGTATTCTCTTTGATGGCGGATGACAAGTTCGTAGTACCAATTTTTCCCACCTGAACAGCTAAGTTGGTGGCTCTTTATGTGTAGCACTAAGCTTAACAATTTTTTTTTACAATTTAGGTATCTAAAGCCAGTGAGGCTCAATTTTCGTATCCGGGTAAAGGGCCATGGCCCTAGACAGATTATTTTTGTATCATCATATCTGTGCGATCGTGTTATAAATGTGCAAAATGTAAGAAAACTATACCCTATCCAACATAGGATGATCTCTGACAGCTTGTCACTGTGACTTTACTAGGCATGGGGATAATGTCGATACAAATTATCGATATTCTAACTAAAGTTTCTGAATGTTTCAAGCAAATCAAACAAAATGATGCTGTAACATGTTTTTATTCTTGTTATATGGATTCACAGCCCAAGTCACCATCATCAAAGTCTGATTCGGACTCGCTGGAGCAGTCTTGTAGATTTATAATCAGTTCCTGGGTAGATTGGTCGAATCGTAGGATTAGTCGTACGTACGATCGTAGTATTTCTATTTCATTTATCTTGTTGTTTGCAATTTATTTTATTTACACTATATCATCAATATTCTATTATATTTTTCAAGTCAAGATCGATAACTTGTCTTACGATAAGTGTAGCACGTCACTATTTGCCAATAAAGTATGTTAATTGTCTCTATACATTTTAACGTCGAAAAATACGATACTTTATAGGCTTGTTTTGATACTGACAGCTGTCAGAGATCATCCTATGTTGGATAGGGTATAAAGAAAGATCGGTTTAACTTCGATATTTAATAAAATAATGTCAAACTTGACTTGAGGTTAGACTGAGCTCGCTTTCAATATTTTGGGCCTATAAGATTTACATTAATTCCAATATCTACTTTATTGTTTTAAATCAGGCTGTTTTACATTAACAATATTTTTGTGACATTTTCAACAACCCCTCTACGTCCACACATGGAGGACGATTCTCAGATAAAAAAACGAGTTCGAAAAGTTATCAATATCATCTATATTTGGTTTGCTGGAAGAGATCTCTTTTAGAGATAAGCTCGCCTTTGTACACGTTGTCTATGTTTTTTATTGTCCTATGTAACTGTTTGTGTGCAATAAAGAAATTATGAATTACAGATAGTAAGATATCAGAAATATGTAACAATGCACCAAAACCTTATTCTCAGTGATCTTCGATATCAATATCGAAGGTGAAACGAAATATCGTTTCCAGTCTAGAGTCCACATAACAAGATAGGAATCGTTCCATTTTCTTGAATATTCTCGATTGTGTTAAAATATCTCGACTGATTTCATACTTAGCTTTTTTAAGAAATACAATTTGTATATAGAGATTTGTATCATGTTATATTGTTTAGTCTCTATGCAGTAACTCATGTTTTAAAATAAGAATTACTAAATAAAGTAACATATTGCTCTTTTCCAATGAAAATCAGTAAAAAAATTCGTAGTCTGAACGTAACCGTGACTCTATAACCAGAGTTTAATTTGATCTGATGTTGTGATGGATGACTGACAGTGACGTACATTGATATTGACCAAAAGAAAAAAGAGTTTTGTTTTCAACATCGAGGTTCATGGAGTAAAGAGCTTCATTGATCTTAGTTGTGGTTAACATTTAACGTTAAAAAAAAACACAAAATAAACAAACAACATAAAATGACATGAGCTATGAGTAGATATTTTCAATGTCTACTGCTGCGGAGCAGTCGATACGTGCCAAACGGAATCCCGCCATAATGTATCGAAAGTTCACCGTGAAAACCGTGATATTATTAGATCGATTGGTGACGTAAATATCGAATGTGACAAAATATCAGCAATCTGAGAATCGTCCTTCTGGTGCTAAAGCCTTTATTAGCTCCCAACTCATAAAAGTAACATTTAACCCTTTGTTACCTGGCGTGTAATAAACAAACATGAATGTGAGATTCTGTAAACATTGTGTTAGGTTTAGGGCGCGAATAAAGTTTATTCGTCAGACGCGTACATTAAACAAATCAAATCTGCTCTCGTGGGAAATCAGTTCGTGACACTTTCCTTCTGCGCTATTGGGGAGCTTTCGTCATATTGTCGAATTATTGTCGATACTTTGACGTATTGGATAATAATAATTATTTATTACAGCACAGAAATATATCGAACTTATACAGTCTACAATATTTTCATAAAGCAAACCAACAAACATGCCATTTAAAATGATTGTTTTATGGTCACGGTTGCTTACATTAACACCATTAGTCTTAAAACTTAAATAAAATCAAATAATGTTTTAGTACGAAGCTATTATTATAGCTGTGTCGGTGAAAATGCGTGTGAGTGTGTTGTGTTGTGTGTGTATGTTCGGTACAGAGATGTTCAAAGTGTGAATGCGGATTATACTTTATAAATTTCAACATATTTATGAAAAGTAATGTATTTATTTTTTATGTTTCTCTGCAATAAAGAACATGAATATGAATATGAATATGAAAAGTATTTTACGATAAAATGCAGGCGGGTTGCACAGGACCGAGGTAAATGGCGTATGTGTACATGAGAAGGCTATACTCTACTACAGTGGGTATATACCTTGACAAGCTGATGATGATGATTTTACGATATTATATTTAAAACTGGACGCGTCGTCTCTACCTCTGAACTGTAAATGCTAGTTTTGACGTAGTTTATAGGGTATTAGGTGTTGTGTCCCTGACGTTCAGAAATTCTTTACTATTTTCTCACCTATCATATCACCGGTACCGGCTACCAAATTGAAAGTGAATATGGTGTTTTATGAATTACAATATCGACATAAATCGAACTAAAAAATCTTATCTTTGCGTTCAGTTATTGAATAAACAAAAATAAATTCAAGAGATTTAAAAACTTTTTATCGTTCACCGGAACAGCTTACAAGCACAGAATACAAAATCTCATCTATTTCAACAATTGCGAGCTTTCAACAAACTACGAGGTAACCAAGTGCTTCAAACCACACACGTCTTCCAATTCCAAATACGATTTAGACAAGTTATCAACAGCACTGTGCCGCTACGGGCTTTCAGTCGACCGAAGCTTCCGGCGCTTTTCACATCAACGGATTTTGTTCCATCATTTGATTTAAAATCACTTTTTTTTTCGACATCTCGACTGATTAATTGAAATGACGCATCAAATGATATTGGATTTTGAATATCTCGCATTCGACAGTATATTTAATTGGATTTATGTCACAATAAAATTGAAGTACAATTGTGCCGCATGGGAAAAGGCGTGACGCAATGTATTGTCATGTTTAAGTACCTATTGATATATACTTAAGAGCTGGCCTTAGGCAATCAGATCTTAGAATAAATAAAAAATAACCGGCCAAGTGCGAGTCGGACTCGCGCACGAAGGGTTCCGTACCATTATCTATAAAAAACCGCAAAAAAAAAACATTTTGTATGGGAGCCCCCCTAAATATTAATTTAATTTTAATTTAATTATTTATTTTTTAAGTAAATAATATATTGTGAACATTTTAAGCGTCTACCTGCTACCATTATCAATATCGAGCAATAATGAGCAAAAAAATCACGGTTGTTGTATGGGAGCCCCCCTTAATATTAAATTTCTTTTTATTTTTAGTATTTGATGTTATAGCGGCAACAGAAATACATCATTTGTGAAAATTTCAACAGTCTAGCTACCAGGGTTCATGAGATACAGCCTGGTGACAGACAGACAGATAGCGAAATCTCAGTAACGGGACCCCGTTTGGCACCCTTCGGGTATGGAACCTTAAAAAAGGTTAAAGCCAAGCAAAGCAAGTCTTTTTTCTTCGAGGGTAGTTGGAAGAAGCGCAAACAAATATTTTGCTCTCTGTAATTTTATTGAAATTTAATTAATTAATACCATTTTATGTACAAATTTGTCTAAAATAACTGACCTGGAACCTCCATAATCCACAATCAAATAGATAACCTCACTAATTTTTACATTTAAATAATTTCACCAATCACAACACTATGACCTCTAAGGACCTCTACGCCAAGCTGCAGGAGAACATGGAGGCCATCTCGGAGTCAGTCAGTGAGCGCAGTGTGGGAAAGCGAAGTCACGCTGACAATCGTGATAAACAAGCTAGTGAAAACGTATAGCAATAATACTCGTCATTCCGAGTGATTTGTGTTTTGCTAAAGGATGTTTTTGCCTTAGGCACCGTCATAAGGAATTTTATATCATATTACTGATGTTATTAAGAATAATTCTTCCCAAAGCAATACTAAACAAGTCTCCTTTCTGACGCAGCAAGTTGTGACATAAATATCACCAATATCCCAAAAAGCGTTTCCTTGAAAAATTTTGCGCGACGGTTGCATTGACGTGAAAAATGACCCTTTTAGATTAAGAGAAGAGCCAATTGTTATATGCCGACCACCGGAATGTGTTTCAGTAACCTTGCACCCTAACCACAAGACATTTGAACCACATTCGCGTGTTAGAAAGACATGGGTAAACTGGCGTAACTGCTTGTAGACCATCAGAGAAAGGTCTCCTTAACCGATGTTCTTAATAGGAAAGGAGAAGGAAAAGAAAAATGTAGGTACAGCATTCCCCAACAAATAAGTCCGTTGAACTTGGAAGATATTTCATAATTTTGGTAAAACCAAACAACTTTATCAAAGTTTAACGGTTCATAGTTATATAAAACCGGCCAAGTGCGAGTCAGACTCGCGCACGAAGGGTTCCGTACCATTCTCTATATAATTGGAACAAAAAGTAAACTTTAGAAAAAACCGACTTCCAAAAACCCTATTTGATTAGATTGAGTTTAATACAAACTGTAACCCCTTATCCCCCCCCCCAGGGGAATTAATTTTGTCAAATCCCATATCAGTGCTACCCCACGCTACTAAGGAACCCCTGTACAAAGTTTCATGGCTCTAGGTCCACCGGTTTAGGCTATGCGTTGCCTGCCCGTCAGCCACGCATTGTATTTGTACCTAGTATTAAGCAGATCTGGTGGCCATATGTGGTCTTCTTCAGCAGTTCCGCATCACAATATTATGCTTACCATGTGCATTTATGCACGAGTTATTATGAAAAACACAAAAATCACTATAGGTCTAATCGGTCTAATTTTCCAAATCGGTCCATCCGTTTAGGCGCTATCGAGGCACATACATAAAATAATAAATAAAAAAAAAACAAACATCCGGACGAATTGTAAACCTCCTCCTTTGGGAAGTCGGTTAAAAAAACCGCAAAAAAACACGTTAATTGTATGGGAGCCCCCTTTATATTAAATTTATTTTGTTTTTAGTATTTGTTGTTATAGCGGGAACAGAAATACGTCATCTGTGAAAATATCAACTGTCTAGCTACCACGGTTCATGAGATACGGCCTGGTGACAGACAGACGGACGGACGGATATCTTGAGATTTTAAGGTACTTTCCCTCCAGGGCCCATTCGTTTGTTCCACCCTGTATATGTGTGATCTGTAACTGTATTTTTCATGAAATACCCAAAAAGTTTTGTTCAAATTATCATCTTATGTCAGAATAACTTTGTAGCTAGTTGAAAAATAACATTTGAATAGATTCAAAGCTTGCCGCGCTTTTAGGGCCTTTAGTACCTACTAAACGCCGCCGTAAGCAGCACTGTCTACAACCTACTCCTACTGGAAAACGTGAGACACCCATCTACAATTTCCGTACAATGAGGTTCACTCACTCATTATGTCAATGTCATGCAGACTGCAAAACATCATTTCAACGCACCAAAGAGTATTTAATTAAAACATCACTGGCAGCCAAACTTGAAGTGGCCAAAAGGAAAAAATTAATTTCTGTGCTCTGAGATTTGTATGACAACAAAAGTAATTAAAAACTATTAATTTTATAATTATTTTCTAAAAGTTCTACATAATAAATAGAGACGTCGTAATTCATCAATTAATATTTAAAGTCTTTGTAGAAGTCCGGGGACGACATTGCCATATCATTTAAATTTAGTTTCATTAAAAGAAGGCTTACCTACCAAAATAAAATGGCCTTGGTATAAACTTTTCAAGCGTGTTGTGAAGACGTATCTTGTACCGAGACCACTTTCAATTTGTAATATCTCTCGTATTTCAGTATTTGTGGTTGGTGCGGCAACAGATATACACATTCTGTGAAAATTTCAGCTTTCTAGCTATTACGGTTCGTGCAGGCGGACCCGGTGACAGACGGACGGACGGACGGACGGACGGACGGACAGCGAAGTCTCAGTAATAGGGTTCCGTTTGGCACCCTTCGGGTACGGAACCCTAAAAAAGCACCTCGATCCCACATTTATTGTTCTCCATTGTTAGTTTGTTCGGCCTGAGTGACGCGAGAATACCGATTACATCTTACTTTTGAGTTGAACTTCATTTTCGTTTGATTTAGCTCCTTAGTTTTATCAAAATCATTCAATATCTTTCAAGGCCATCGGACTACTTTTGGGAAATACTGTATGGACAGAGGTCAAAGAATAATGGTTGCTTGTCGCAGGTATGTCCTAGAGACGTAGGGTCCCTTAATAATATGTGATATTGTGTGAAATAATTTTCACGCTCCGTGAGCACAGCGAACGAAAGAATTTATTGGTTGAGGTATTTTTTGGGTCGTCAACTTTCTTCGAGTACCTATGTACTAAGTGAAATATTCTTAATATTAAATGGCTTTGGTAAATAAATCATTCAAGATTAAAAAAGTAAATTATACTTAGTTGATTGATGTGATGAGTTGATGACGCCATAAATGGCCATAATGGCCTAAAAGTCCAACAGATAGAACGCGAGTTATTGATATTCTCGGTTAAACTTTGACCAAAGTTATTCAGAAAATAGTGCTGAATCGCGTTCGAAATAGTACCAATTAGCAGATTTAATGTCCAACGCGGAGAATATTAAATTGCGCGTGAAATCCAGAAATCCTTGAAAAAAAATATACAGCTTCTTATTCGGAAGCATTCACAAATTGAAGGTATTTTTCGAACAACACAAAGAGGGCTTTTAATAAATCTCCATAAATACATAAAATCGCTGCACCGTGAAAAGTGGCGTCGTAAATTTTTATGATACCAAAATTACATCGCATTAGGAGATTGCGTCAACGTGGGATGAGAGTTGAGAGGGGACGCCTAGTGTCACTGAGATCTGTGGAGTGCATCGACCTATGAACAACTTTTTCCTTTCTAATAAGAATTTTACGATATGACAACTGGAAGTTTCTAAAGGGTTGAGATTCCTTGTATATGAAATGAAATGAAATATATTTTTATTTACGTATACTTTAGTTATAATTAATCATTTGTTATTGTATAGGTATAAACTGTTATTATGCTTTGTCTATCTTTTTATTGTGTTGTTTCTTATTTCCTAATTATAATTGTGGCTCTGACTCCCAAACTGGGGCGACCTGTGTGTCAGGAGCTAGAGGCCATACGGAACATAGTTTAGTATTTATAGCTATGTAGGAATATTGTTGTAGCTATACTTTACATAGTTTATAGAAAGTGATTCATGGGATTGCAACAAATAAGCTTTTGTAAAAAAAATATTAAAATGAAATAAATAAATACTTTTATTCAAATAAAAATTTTCTTTTCAGTAAATTCTTTACTAAGGAAACTAAGGTAAGATAAAATGTTAGGGTTCAACCCATTTAGCTATAACTTTAGTCATAAAAACATTCACAAATGGTCGCACGCCATTTTGTGGTAGCAGCATTTACGATATTTTCAAAATGCTTTTACGAGTTTTATGCAGCAAGTTGCATAGAAAGGGCATTCGCACGATTTTGATGTGTGATATATAAATTTTATTTCATATTTACAGGCTAAAACCATATAAATTCACACTACACAAGATTGTTCTTAGGACGCACCTTTTCATTATCAAAACGATACCTACGTGATTTAAAAAAATAACATAATGTTTTCCTCCAACTTATATTTCTAAAACATCTTTTATTGTGATATTTATAAAATAAAATGGTGCGGACAAGTATCACGAATGTCTGAGTAAAGAGTGGCGAAGCGCATCTTCTATTCAGAACTACACGAACGGCAAGCGGAAATCAGGCGGCCAGCTCCTCAGATACAATGTTCAGAACATGGATGTTCAGAAGAGACACATGAAGAGATGCAACAAAGAAACCTCTACGTGGGAGAGTAAGGCACAAAATCGTCCCGCTTGATGCAAGAAAACGATACACGCTTCGAAAACCAAAAACGGACTGACTTATACCTGAAGACTACCTGCAGTCATATGCCACAACTACAAAAATTGAGTATTAACTTGCACTCAATGTGCACGTACTTTTGCTGCCAAGATTGGGTATACATATATACGTGTTTGGAGTATGGAGCGAAACATTTTTTGGGGAGTAGAGGACATCATTCTGAACAACTTTTACTTTGAAAGCGATTTGATCAGGGCAACTTTTTTGGCATCTTGGGCCGAGCGGTTATCAGTTGATTTGTCTAAAGAAGTGAAAAATAAAGTTGCCCTGATCAAATCGGTTTGATAGTGTAAGTTGTTCAGAATGATGTCCCTAACTCCCCGAAATGTTTTGTCGCTCCATACTCCAAACACCCGGTTTAGGTCATATGAGGGCACTCGAACGACGCTCCTTAAACCAACCAGGGACCTCATAAAGCAGTCGCCGTAGCCAACAATTCTGTGATTGCCTCTTCATTCAATTATTGACCGAGCGAGCGAAGCGTCTCCGTTTCAGGATTGGCCAAAAATGCTTTCGTATGTTTGTTTGTTTTCCTGTTCTCCTCTACAGGGTGCATTTCTCAACCGATACGCGTGAAATTTTGTGAGTAGGTTGAACAATTAAATATATTTTTTTTGTCGAGCCAGTTTCTAGGTTATTTTTTTAAATGGCGGAGATGTGGTGTTTTAAAATGTAAAAAAATCGCTACAATCCAAACGGCTCGATGGATATTAACAAATGAGGTGTCGTTGGATTTGTAAAGACCATGAGAGTGAAACAGACTATATAATTTCAGTAAAAAGTCAATAGGTTGTATTTTAGATCGCAAAATGTAGTTTACAAAGTTATTGGTGCGGCTACTTTCATACTGCATGTACGTAACCAGGTACATGCATAAGTTTGTATGTGTTATTGAAAGAAAATTATTTGGGTTACCGACATACTCGCTAGATCTACAGCTCACAGAGCCACTAGTAGTAATTTATGTACTACAAACAAGTGTATCAAACACTACATTCTTATATTACCACACCACGCGCACACACCATAACCGTTCCTACCTCCATGTCAATATTTATTTCAATTAATGATAAATGTACTCACTGTATTTTATACGTCTTAGGATATTGCTTACTCAATTTGTATGCATATGTGATCATCTTAGTGTGGATCACACACAATGCCTCAATTCAATACAAAATGGGAGAACCCCCTTACTGTGTTGCTTCCTTTCTGTATAAGCAGTACCTTAATGCATTCGGTATACAAACGTACCTATAGACTCTTATCATGTTAGCATCTGATCCTTTGAGTACTAAGCTAGGCTTTATGTACCTAACATGACAGTTCTTGCAGTCTGCAAAGCGCTACACTACTTGTATTGCGCTTTAAAAAACTCTAATGGATTCTTCTGCTAAAAATCCCGCTATTTTGTGCTATGAAATATAACAAAATGTAGAATTAGTCAAATATTAATTGAAGAATTAACCTAATTCTCATGGCAAGTCCAGTCAAGCTGAAATCCACAACAACAATACAACCAGTGACTGATTTTATTGTTGTTTATTTTTATTATTATGTAAAATAACCATTATTTTTAACCGACTTCCCAAAGGAGGAGGTTTACAATTCGTCCGGATATTTGTTTTTTTTTTTTTATGTATGTTCCCCGATAGCGCCTAGACGGATGGACCGATTTGGAAAATTATTTTTTTGTTTGAAAGGGTTTACCTTCTCATTGGTCCCATTGACACCAGGTCAGGATCTGATGATGGGATCCTGGAGAAATCGAGTGAACTCTTCAAATATTATAGGCAGACCTATGGAGATTTTTGTGTTTTTCATAATAACTCGTGCAATTGCACATGGTAAGCATAATATTGTGATGCGGAACTGCTCATGAAGACCACATATGGCCACCAGATCTGCTCAATACTAGGTACAAATACAATGCGTGGCTGGCGGGCAGGCAACGCATAGCCTAAGCCGGTGGACCTAGAGCCATGAAACTTTGTACAGAGGTTCCTCAGTAGCGTGGGGTAGCACTGTGATGGGATTTGACAAAATTAATTCCCCAAGGGGGGGGGGGGGGGGGGGGTAAGGGGTTACAGTTTGTATTAAACTCAATCTAATCAAATAGGGTTTGTGGAAGTCGGTTTTTTCTAAAGTTTACTTTTTGTTTCAATTATTGTGTAAAATATCCCCCTCCTTTTTTGAAGTCGGTTAAAACCAAAGAGCTAGTCTAGTTTTTTCATGATAATTGGTCCCGGTATTCAACACATTAATTATCTAACTCATTCGTGCAAGTGATTTAGCTTCTTATTACATATAAGGACTATTGAAAGACATTCCTTGAATCGAACATACCAATATTCATGTACCTCTGAATATTTCATACAAGCAATACTAGGTAATGAGTTGACACAACATCAAAGGCCTTTGATTAGCGAAACTCTAGCTTAGACAAAGTTAAGAGGCTTGTGTAAATAAATATACATACATAATATTATGTATTTTGTAGTTGGTTTGCAAGATGGGATGTAATGGGTTCTTTGCTAAACGTATTTACATTAAGTTATTGATATACACACAGGTATGTCGTAATAATATTACTTGATATTGGAATTACAAATTAATGTAGGGCAGTTGTTTTGTTTGTTTTTCAAAATTCGTTTATTGACTTAAAATAAAATACAATCGAACAAAACTAGACTTATTTCGAAGATTAAACTAGAATTGCGGTTGGACAATGCTTTGTTTGGTTTTTACCAGACTAGAAAAGCGTCTACAAAAAACTTTTTACTACAATTATAAAATACGGTAAGATCTATGTTGTGGATGAACTAGGCTATTAAATAATTTAAATATGTGCGACAATTGGATTTGTTTCACTTATTGCAGGTAGTGGGCAGTGGGAATGTAGGGCAGTGGGAATCTTTTACATGTGTAGATACTTATTTATTTATTATGTTTGAGAAAAAGACATTAACTGTTGAAATACAAGTGCAGGTACAGTTAACAACAAGCTGGTTGAGAAGTGAGGGTGTAAGTGTTTGAATATGACCTTATGAATATCTGCGAAATGAATGAATAGTGCGTCACTAAGTTAATATGAAATCAAACGTTTAAGTGAATCCACAAGGATTGAAAAAAACGACAATATGCATTTAGCAGTAATCATCTACGATTAAATAAATAAATCGAAATAAATTCAATTTATCCAAACTTTCTACCTTGATGATGACCCAAATAAATTGCCTTTTATTATGAATGATATTGCAACAAACCGTTAAACCACACATAGAAATAATTCCCATGTGAATTCGTTTTAAACAAGAAACAGAAGTGCAGTTTCTTGGCTACGTTTCTGTTGTTGAAGTAATCTTCCGGAAGTGAGGCGGGGAGCAAATAATGCATTCCTGTTTAGAGAGTGCACTTACATTGAACTAAAATGGAGCTTTGAACTCTTGATATGGTATACATATACTCAAATAATAAAGGCCAGTGCCTTTCGATTAGGGTTTGAACAGGCTATAATTATTTATTTTGTATTACAATCGCAAACAAACATAAACATAAACATTTACACACAGGCACATACATTGCTTCTGGCCCCACACTAGGATACCCTGTGTCGTGGGAACCAGAAACAGCGACATCACAAACACGTAAACATCCAAGACCTGGTGGTTTTTTTGTCCCCAGCCGGGATTCGAACCCGGGACCTCTCGCATGGTAGGCAGATGCGCAACCGCTGCGCCACAGAGGCCGTCGCCACAGATTACATAGAATTTAAAATTAATATTATTTCTATCGTAAGGAATATTCTTATTCTATTAGATCATTCATCATCTGTATGTCTGTCTATTTTTTTAGGGTTCCGTACCCGGGTGCCAAACGGGATCCTATTACTGAGACTTCGCTGTCCGTCTGTCTGTCTGCCTGTCTGTCACCAGGCTGTATCTCATGAACCGTGGTAGCTAGATAGTTGAAATTTTCACAGATTATGTATTTCTGTTCCCTCTATAACAACAAATACTAAAAAACAAAATAAATTTAATATTAAGGGGGGCTCCCATACAACTAACGTGATTTTATTTGCGGTTTTTTTATAGATAATGGTACGGAACCCTTCGTGCGCGAGTCCGAGTCGCACTTGGCCGGTTATTTTAATACGTTTAGCTATAGTTGTCCAAAGATCATTTGGCGTGTAAGTGACGTTTACAGGAGGGCGTCACTTCCACTCAACCTAATGCTATGAAACTGTCAAAAAGCTTTAGTTTCTACCTGTCACCGCACGTCAAAAGATCGTTGGACAGCTGTATATTAGAAGTTTTGCAAACCTCAAAAAGGTACTGGGATAAGATTGTATTCCAGTTTTCCCAAGACTCGGCTCGTAACTCCTTGTAACCCACAATGTTATGAAAACGTTAAATCACACCGGCTTATTAAGTTGGCAAGGTTTGTATGTTCACTCTTTATTAAATGATGTTTACCCGATTTAACTGTGAACAACGGGCTATATTAAGATTTTATCGTTGTAAATGTTATTGTTGAATACGTTCTGGGCTCTACAATTGCTATTTCAATTGTTGTTTCGTTTTGAATAATGCTTTTGGGGCTAGAACACAAACATAGCGTCACGCGTTTTCCCATACAGGGTGGCAGAGGCACAATTGTGCCCACTTTTCCATACAGGGTGGCAGAGGCACAATTGTGCCCACTTTTCCATACAGGGTGGCAGAGGCACAATTGTGCCCACTTTTCCATACAGGGTGGCAGAGGCACCATTGTGCCCACTTTTAGCCAGTGATTCAATACTCCATTTTGCGTGACAGGGGGCAAGCCCATCACCGCAGATATGGAGTAATAAAGGTTTTTTCACGATGTTTTCCATCACGGTTAGACAGAACATTCGTATAACGTACATAAGATAAATGAATTATTTCAGCGGTACATGGTCGGTCAGCACCGGGATTCGAACCTGCATCTCCTGCGTGTGAAGCAAGCATGAAACCTACAAGTCCACGGAGCTTTTTTAGAATTGTACGTAATGTTTTTTATCGATGACTCGAACAAAAAGTGTTTCACTCATTTGTTTATTAATCTCAAACACAACTTTGTTCAAAATATCGAATAATATTACTGTAAAATATGTTCACTGGTTTTCATACTTATCACATCAGACAGTACCTATTTACTTCACTTCCATACAGATATTTCCTCTTGGCTTTTGCCGAATCAAGATTTTTATTAGTTTGTTTCAATAGCAATATGGTAATCGTACGTTAATCACTGGTACAAGACTGGTACTTTAAAACTCTACTGAAGTATTTTGTAGTAAAATGTCTTTGAGGATTGTTGGCTTTCAAATAGGAAGAATATTTTCAATTCCAAAGACCTTTCTCACATCTGCAAGATGCGCCTTATTACTTTCAAAATGGGTTCTTGTGCTCATTTGATGAATTTGGATTTGGATTTGAGCATAAGACGTTTATGCGTTTATGGATATCTGGGTTATTTTAATATTTTAGTCTTAGTAAAAAAAACATTTTTGTTTTATTTTTATTTTTGACGGACCCTCTCACACACACAGAATCAGATACACAAACGTTTTTTCTGAAAATTCTCTATCAGAATTCACGGTTTCACTCGTGTTACTATCACTTGCATGTGCCTAGCAAATTCGGAAACTACCAATTTGGTTAAATTTTAATAAAACAAGTATCATTACATCTATCATCCGGTTGATAGAAGAAACAGGTGTACTTACTTCGCCACAGAACTCGCTTCAAACTTTTGCCCTGTAACTCAGTGTAAATGGAGCATTAAAGTTTAAGAGCTTCCTTGTAAGGCTGCCGCATTGATAGCAGAAAACAGTAGACGTCTGCACCTCTGGCCCGCGATTCATGTACAGAATTGCATGACAATAGCTATACAGGTGTAACAGAAAGGGGTGTACAAGCCGAAAGAGGGTTGTTAGGGACATCATTCTGAACAACTTTCACTATTGGACGGACTTGATCAGAGCTACCTTATCCCCAATTGGTGTTTGCGAGGCGAAGCCGAGCGGCAGTGGCGAATCGGTGTCCGCGAGGCGAAGCCGAGCGGTAGCTATTATTTAAACGAGGAATATTGGTATATAACGATATATGTTTTGAGTTCTAGAAAAAGGCGCTGTAGTTTTCGATGAAATTTGCAATATAGGGGATTTTGGGGGTAAAAAATCGATCGAGCTAGGTCTCGTAACTGAAAATTCTAATTCTAACGTATCTAATTCTAGATATTAATATTTTTCTTCTCCTGGTCACTGATTAAAAGTCACCGTATATAAATCATCGATAACATACAAACATACATACATACGTAGCGTCACGCCATTTCCCATACGGGGTGGCAGAGGCATAATGTGAAAACCTGGCGATAGTCTATGCGACAAAAACCCACTGGCTGCAGAGCGACGGACTGGCTCTTTATTTGGATAATAATACATTTTTGTGGTCTCCAAATTAAGCTAAATAAATGAGCAAAAACACATACTGCTGTACAAAGCAGTTCAAAAAGAAGCATTGAGAAGAGATTTGAAAGGAACTCATCTACAGATGTCTCGTGTCAATGTCCGCCGTCGACTCTCAGTGTTTTAAACAAAGGAACTGATCTGGAGTTGAAACTAGTTTGAGCCTTCGTATGCGTGAGTAATGGTCGCCCATCGTACGCGAGACGTAAGGAATTGCCGTCGTTAGAGCAGAGAAGTTTTTGTGTGGAGTGAACGTATGGACTGTTAGATGAGGGGGAATGGGGAGAAAGGGGTGACGAAAAATAGCTCAGTTAGTATGGCTACTGACGATCATTGAGGTTTTCAGTTACGCTTCTATAATGGCCAATTAATGAACTTCTCAAGTAGAGCCACGTATATGTCGCTTATTTTTTGTCGCAATCACGGAGTACGTAAAGTAAGTAGTAGTAGTTGTAAATGAAATGCCATAATGTTATCCTTAGACCATATGCCAAGATCTGAAGAACCTAAGATGAACGAAACTCTTTGTTTAGTGAACTTGTTGAACTATGTTGACAAATACACACCTCTCCAAAAAGGTATTGCACAAACTACCCATTGCGTTGTTATTTCAAACAAAAGACTGACAAATGTCAAATTAACCGTTGTGTAATTAGCCCCTGTAGTAATAGCTGTTGACGTAATTAAAAATAATTACCACTAAGATAATTAAGTGAAGTTAAACATATTTAGTGTTGAAGTGAAGTTAAACGTATAAGACGTATGAGACACATTAGTAGCAGCCTGTATATAAGTGAAAATTATGTCTCAATTGTTCCGGGAAACTCTTTTGCTGTTATCTAAAATTGCTTAATTTATTTTGCACTCCTACCGCCACGACGACGCAACAAAACTAATTAAAAAGGACGTTAGCAAAACAAAAAAGCTCTCTTGAGCTTAAACAAGCCAGATAAATTACTAAAATACTCTCTTTTCTCAAATGAGCACGTCAAATGTTTAGATTTTTTTTAGTAAGTTTTTGAGTGGATTTATTTGTGATTACTGTTTTCTGGCCTATACTTCTTACACTTTAAGCCCACCTCTTGTTTGGTATGTCAATTTCAGTATTTTATCTTGCCAATGCGCTACCAATTAGTTAGACGAATAAAGAGGTTTGAACATTTCTATACGGTGCTTGCATGCCCCAAAATTTCGCTTTTCGTGTACACTTATACAATATAATTAAATTCTCTATTCTCTTCATATGTTTTTATAGGTACCTACACGGAAAAAGAGTAATTTTAGGGAATTTCAACTGAAGGTATCCCAGAATAAGGTTTGATGTTATTTGTGCCTTTTATGATTTATCTCACAGTTCATCATCATCATCATCATCATCATCCACAGCCCACATCGACCCACTGCTGGGCATAGGCCTTTTCTCTATAGCGAATCTCCCCGGTCCTGTGCCAATCGCATCTCACTGTTATGTAGTCTAGGAATAAATGCTATATAAAAAATACAGTTATACCTCTCGTTTGCCGGGCAAAAAAAACACGGCCCGCTATTTTCAACCTTATGACTTGGTAATAAAGTTCAAAATCTATGGGGAAAAAAACAAACAAAAGAAAGTAGGTGATATAGATCGGCTGGCACGTGAGATGTTTTGGATCTGAAATACAGTTGCAAAAAATATTCTAGCTTGAGCTTTGAAGAACTAACCGACCAACTGATTCACAAATGAACCACGTGCTATCTAGGCTTTATTAGGCTTTTTAGGCTTTATAGTTAGGTTTTAGTAGTTAGGTTTATAGTTTTAAATTTATCTTATTGTGAGACTAAATACACACGTGCATTCATAATTCTTTTAATGTAAACGAGAACATACCATATGTAAACGATAACATGCCATATATTTTTTGACAATATAATGTTCATATTTTGTTCTATGCCCGGAACTTTTGTCCGGTAAAATTATCGTTTCCGGTCGCATCCGTTTCAGACCGTGCCGTTACCGCTACAGACTCAGCCTTCCGGTGCTCAAAAAAATCTGTCTGTCTGTTTGTTGCTTGTGTGTTATTTTGTTATAAATAGCCATTTATAAAATAAAGATAGTCTATCCTTCCTGCAATATTACTCCAGCTGTCAAGTACCTACTTTTACCTCGAGAAAATTCCGAATTCGACGAAACTTAAGGATGTTTTTTGTATTCATTCAGTAATGCTACTGCTACACCCAATTTTCTGGGCGAAACCCGCATTTTTTGGTAATTTTCCAGTTTTTCACGTTTAATTCGAAAATAGTCAATAATTATAATATGTAGGAGTACCTAAATCAAAGATGAAAAAATTTCGCGTAGGTACTAATCTACTAATCTACCCCCCTCAAGTTTGCACAAGTTTTAATCGTTCGGAAAATTGGATTTTGCCCTACTGAATGAACACGAAGAACCTCCTAATATCTCGAGGTAGGAAGCCTACTGATTGAAATCTCTGACTATGGAGTATGGGTCAGCGGATATCCGCTGTTACACTGAAACGCGGTAGCACTAACATCACCATATTACCCTTTTTAGTTAATACGTAAATTGGACGTTATCTATGATATCGTATATAATAATAAACTGTGATATAATAATATTTAAGACCTTTTCGGATAGTTGACTTAACGTAACACATATGGACAAGCCATCAAACACAAGGACTGGGTGAAATGCTATAAATAAAGTTACTGTGACAGCCCTTGGGCAACGCGCAACTCTGCCAGCCAACATTTATAGAATCGCCATCGCTTTTCAATATCAAGATTATTCGCTCAACCTCTACCGTACCACACTTTACATATCTACACTACAGCAAAAGAAGTATTTGTACCCCAATTTTCATTACACCCTCGAAAATCTGCGAAGATTTCCATACAAAAGCTGAACAAATGGTATAACCCTTATCGCGTATCGTCATCAACTCAACAACAAATCAAAATGCAAACCCTTTTTTGGGTCCGAAAATACCTGCGCTCTTTTCCTATGCCTGGCAGAACCGATTGTATGGAGCGAGAGAATGAACGAGACAGATGCGTGTAGTTGAAAAGGAAAGGAGATCTTCTTTTTCTCTCTACTCATAAAAAACTAACACGTAGACATTTTATATTTTATATGAATTTAATGGAGGATCGAACATAAGTAAGAGAGAGAGATATAAGTAGAGATAAGCTCGCCTTTGTGTATTGTTAAATGTAAAATGTATTATTTTGTGCAATAAAATATATTGAAATATTGAAGTATTTTCTTTTTCTGGCGGAAACAAAAATAATTACAATCAATTCAGCTCAATCGTGACATAATGCTGCTACTTTTGAAAATAGTTGTCAGTTACTGTTTAGTGCCTTTTACGTTCTTAAGATTAGTGGCGCCTCCTAAATAACCCTTTATTTATGAAACCGCATCAAGAATAACTTGTACAACCATAATATTATTATGTGATAGGAGGATAGGAGTGACTCACGGTTTATTTTTGTTTTAGAAGTTCCAAATTCGTTCTGTACGTCAGCTTTCGGTTGAATCTGAATAAGGTGGTAGTCTTGCAAATGTCTTTGTTCCATTGCCAGCGGAACAAAAAGGAAATGAGCACCCCGGAAGCAGTTGTTTTTTGTTTATTTGTCACTTGAAATAAAAATGTTTACTGGGAAACGTACTGTTTCGGTCCTGGTAGGTGTTCCTTAGAAATAAAGTCCTAAGATATTTATAGATATCTATTTGATGATTTTGATATAATGAGTGAGTTTGAATAAGATCTTTATATTTATTATCCCTTAGTCAGTGTAAATGGCCGCTACGGGCAGATAACAATTGAAATGTAATTGTTATAAATTACCCAACGTTAAAAAATAATGTTCCTCCTTGGGTCATCCATATGCTCTAAGGTCATCGGACTTATTTTATCAGAAATAGTGTGAGATATGACTTGGATACAACAAGACATTCTGTAGGATATGGTATACATAAATGAGATTAACAAAAACATTAGTCCCCTTAGTTTTACTGCGGGACTAAACAGTAAATCCGGGAGTTACTACGGGACAGAGCTAGACAGCTGTTGTCTTGTATTAACTTTATCTACGCCCGGAGTATTATTTTTTAATTTATAATCCTAAATTTCTTGTGACCCTACTAATCTGTATCTATCTGTGAGCTCACGACCTCTTTCCTAATTTAACGGCAATGACAATTTATGAGTGACGTAGAAGTCGTATGTAGGATGACCATGTATCTATGTGGTTATTAGTTTTAATTATGTTTAGACTTTTGACTTATTTTAATACTGAGGTAATTCCGTGAGACATCGCCTATTAAGTTGAATTTTAGCTAGATATTAATATTGTTCTAATCCTGATCACCGATTAAAAGTCACCGTGTAGAATCAAGAATAAAATATTAGACATTTTATCGATTCACAAATGTTTAAAGGGTGAATTTATTATTTTGATTAAAGTATGTTTTTAAGTAATATGCCCTCACTAACAGGCTCTGATATCTGTGAGAAGATCTGTTATATTTTTACTACTATAGTGCAACGATTTAAAGTGACACTGCACTCTAAAACAAGCAGTGCAACTCAAGCGTGCGGCTATATTTCTGACACCCACAAGCAAACTGCAGTATTTCAAAAAGTGCCCATTTTTACAAAACAGAACTGCCCGAAGCCGCTGTCGATTTCCATGGACACCTGTACACAAAAAAAGGTCACCAAAAGTGCTGATAAAACGCTATATAGGTGCTTCAGATTTGGTTCGGGATTTACTACGGTCCGAGAGCTATCGGCACATCAATACTAGATGGGTTGTGGTACTTGTGTTATTGTGTTCTGTTAAAGATGACAGCAGTAGCTATCGTAAACCTTTCATTTTCCTTTCAGAATATTTTTGGAGACGGATATTGTAACCTTAAGTAATATTTACCCAGGGAGGTTTATTGACATGGATAAGTTTTGGTATCAAACGGTGTCAGGGTGGCTTGTGGCCATTCCAGTGATACTAACATTTTTGAATCCATTAAATGCATTGCTAGAAGATATACTTATCTATTTGATGAGGCATATTTTATTTCTTGTGGAAACTGCGGTGCGAAACGAGTGCGATACGTATTGAATAATTGCTTTTAAGCATTTATTGCTCTGCGAGTCCGTTTTTAATAACGGACTATAGCGGGGGCAACATATCCTTTACATAAAAGCTTCAACAAAACCTCATCTCCCACATTACAGCCAGTCTAAACCTCGGAAATTCGAGTAAATCTTATTAAAATTTGCATGAAACAAGCAACGAAATCTGCCTCGTTGAATAATGCTTACAACAGGAAGCCAGGGAGGGTACCGGAAACAGATAAACGGGAAAGGTGGGCCGGTCCACGACGGAATGGGTACATTTCGGCTTATTCGAGTTTTGTCAGGAGGTCATTTGTTTGTTGGCCTTTTTGGTGCTGAACCTTTTTAGACGGTATGCACGGCACGACTGATGGCAGGTGTGGTTGCCCTTTTTTGTATCGGAGATGGGCAGGAGAGTTGCGGCGCGGCGGGCGGCGGCGGCGTGACGTGACAAAATTATACTATTTAGTTTTATTTATTTTACGTTGCGAGTAACAGTAAAGATATCTTGGCCTATACCTATTGCAAAAAAAACCATTGCGTATTGAAAGGACTCTACGACTCACAGAAGCACTATATAGTGTTTGACTTTGACAGCTACTACCAAGACGTCAATTAATGTCTATTGCAAGGGGATGAAAACTTAATTTCCCCTAATTTTAATGTAATTTTTGTTTTCTTTTCAGCCAGGACAATGACAATCTCTAGTCTGAAAGGGTAATTAGGGGAAATTAAGTTGGTAGTCTTGATAGTCACTGTCAAAGTCAAACACTATATAGTGCTGCTGTGAGTCGTAGAGTAAAAACAACAAAGGTAGTTTGACTAACGGTGACGAAGAGCAACGTGTAGGTAGGTACTCATAATACCTAACTAGGAAAAGAAATGTCAACATTTTAACGTAAGCATCATTCATCATCAGAATCACTATCATAATCATCAAGTATACCAAGCATAACACCAACTTCAGCCAACTGCTGCAGTAATGATTCGCATTAGGATTTAAATATTTTGGTCATAATATGACCTTAGAATTTACTTCAACACGTGCCATTTCCCAAAATACTTCGCTAAACAAAAGAGCCTTACGGACCCCGGAAAGAAACATACCTAGAAAGTTCTCTTGGGAAATCATCGGTCACACTGAAAATGGTCTCAGTGGTACAAATAAAATAGACCGATAGATACCTGTCCAATAACAAATTCTATTTATTGCCCTCTGTTTCATGTTAAGGTCACTGGGTTTCTTTTGTAATCGGGAGGGTTTCATGAATACTGTCATAGTAGGTATTTCCACTTTTATCAATGGCCATTACGAAGGACAGTATACGGATGCATTTACAATAAACAACAAATAAATCAATTAAAAGTTTACATCAAAACTGGATTGTTAGATACAGTTACAAAATTTTATAGACATTGAGCCAATACGGGCGTTGCATGAAGCTTGTCCATTTTGTTATGTTTGAGTTAAACTACACTCAGATACGGGTGCCAAAGAGTAAAGTGCCCTTTGTCGTAAAGATAAACACAACCGAAAAGTGGGATATAAGTTGGAACTTACATCTTAGCTTGTGGCCATGGCTATGGTTATATCGTTGTTCGACGTAATTAACCTTTGCGGAAAAATGCTTCATACAACGAAAATATATTTCTGCATTATTAGCCCAGCGTTGATACTAATTATAATTTGTGTATGTATAGCAGATTGTACAACAAGTGCATATAACGCACCATTCGACCCGAGAACGAGGGTAAAATTGGTTATATGCACGAGACACTGCTTCTCACTTCGATTGTGAGGAAATTTGTTCAATTTCCTAAAATATTGTAAAAAATCTATTTCAAATTGCAACACAAAGAAAATATAAGGACTTCCCGCACATATACATTTTTATACTTGGCAGTGGCACTTAGCTTATGTGTGTGTGGCTGTTTACCTGACTACCTTTGTCAGTCTGAGACGACGAATATTTTACTACTATTAGATTATTATACTAAAATTGACTGGGTTATAATAATCCCAACATCAGTGTAATTAATATCTGGCATCGTATTTTCTAATTAACAAAGTTTCCTTAATTTTTCTTTTCTACGAAAGACGGAGTTTTCTTTTTTTCCTTATAACAAATAACGGTCAAGTGCGAGTAGGACTCACGCACGGGTTCTGATCTCACTTGGAGAGCGTAGGTAACATGTGTAATTAACTAATTAGGTCTCCCCATAACATTTAAAGTATTATTTCATCCATGTTAACCAAATTAAATATGTTTGTAGAAAGACAGAAATTTACAGTTTCAGAGTTTTCTTTGCGTTTTGCTTTTTGCAAAATTTTCTGATTGTAGGCCTACGGGAAGTACCTACCCTACGGTTTTGGGTCCATTACTATTACTATGAAAATCAAACAATTTTTCAGCATAAGCGGTCTTATCGTTCGATTGCGTTGACCTATTATGCGAATACAGATGTGTTCTTGATATAAATAAACGTGTTGACACATGGAAAGACAGACGGACGGACGGACAAGAAAGGATCGTAACCCTAAAAAGGAACTGAGTTTTATATTATTGGATACCACTTAGACCACTGAGGTTTGTGTGGTGTAATTTACTGAAAATAGCAGGTGTAATCAAGTGGAACTTCGGTCACGTAATTTCGGCTTAGTTGTGTGGTTACAATCATATTTTCAACCCTCGACGACCAAAAGTAGGGTGTTATAAGTTTTTTTTGTTTATTTATTTATCCACATGTACATTATCTTTACAGGCTTAACCTAGTGTGATGATAGAGTAGTATATTATATTATGTATCATTAATATTTTTTAGCTTATTATAGCAAATGTGAAGCTACCCTCTGTCGGTCTGTCTGTATATATCTGTCCGTGGCACTCTAGAGGTCTGAAGAGTGAACGGATTTAGATGCGGTTTTCTAAGCATCACACTAGGACTTCCCTGCGATGTTTCGTGTATTTTACGATAGTTCTTAGAAGCCGTTCGTTACCTGCCCACCGAGGAATAGCGTTTAAACAGGATTTTAATGCGGGGTTCTGTAAATGGTTGTAGACTATTATATGATGGTTTTTAAATAAGTTATGTTAAAATCGGTTCAGAGTTTATTACTAGTGGCTCTGTGAGCTGTAGACCTCGCGAGTATGTCGGTGGGAAAGCTGAACTGCTAAAACACATAAAAAAAATAACCCAAATAATTTTCTTTCAATAACACATACAAACTTATGAATGTACCTGGTTACGTACATGCAGTATGAAAGTAGCCGCACCAATAACTTTGTAAACTACATTTCGCGATCTTTTATACAACCTATTGACTTTTTACTAAAATTATATAATCTGTTTCACTCTCATAGTCTTTACAAATCCAACGACACCTCATTTGTTAATATCCATTGAGCCGTTTGGGTTGTAGCGATTTTTTTACATTTTAAAACCCCATATCTCCGCCATTTTGAAAAAAATCAAAAAACTGGCTCGAGTAAAAAATTCTATTTATTTTTTCAACCTGCTCACAAAATTTCACGAGAATCGGTTCATAAATGCGACCTGTAGAGGAGAACAACCGGACATACAAAAGCATTTTTGCCCAAACCTGAAACGGAGACGCTTCGCTCGCTTCGCTCGCTCATCTGTTTCACTCTCATGGTCTTTACGAATCCAACGACACCTCATTTGTTAATATCCATCGAGCCGTTTGGGTTGTAGCGATTTTATCTCCGCCATTTTGAAAAAAATCAAAAAACTGGCTCGAGTAAAAAATTCTATTTATTTTTCCAACCTGCTCACAAAATTTCACGAGAATCGGTTCATAAATGCGACCTGTAGAGGAGAACAACCGGACATACGAAAGCATTTTTGCCCAAACCTGAAACGGAGACGCTTCGCTCGCTTCGCTCGCTCGGTCAATAATGTGACGGGGTTTTATTTTGTTTTATTTATAGTTATTAACCCAATTTGTAATAGATGATCCAGCAAAAACAACATATTTTAATGCAATCTCTGCATATTAAATAATTGTAAAACACTATGTTCTAGTAATAAAATTCGAGCCCTGTAAACAGCTTTTGTTTAAGTTTAGTTTTAGTTTATTCAATTTAATTTCGTTTTGCAAAGCGGTCTAGAGTATACTGCGTAATTTTCTATTTAGTTTAAGCATAAAACAAGAACTCAATGCCCCTCCTTTGGCTTGGCTTCGCTGACCAACATACTCTAATTAAAACCACATACATTCACCGAACAGGAAAATACATGCAAGAAAATAATAAATGAAAACGTTTTGGTGCAGAAAAAGTGAAAATTTTATAAAAATAACAATGAAAATTTCATAGCCAAAATTTAGTGACGGTCTTTCGGACGGAAGAAATATTATTCAATTAGCCTTAAATATTTATCTGCTATTTTTATCATACAGGGGGATCCGCATTGGGTGATTTGTGCACTTTGTGAAAGAAGCCGTTTTTTTTTTCACCTTCATCCTTTTGGATAGGCAAGGGCAATCAAAGCCGTACAGCCTGTTCATGGATGATTCTTTCTTGTTGAAGTAAAACTTCTTGGGGCACGGGGGTAAAATTTATTTAACCTCTCAACTGTGGGTTATTCATATATTTGCTTTTCACTTGCTACTAGCCGGGTGCTATCACGAGTGGCTAAGAAATGTAACGGAAATTGGAATCGGTGATGTCAGGGTCGGCTGAAGACTTTTAAAACCGCAACTATTTTCAATACGGTTTTTAACTAATCAGATAAGATAATAATACATTCGTACAATAAAGAATGTTAATTAGTGAGAGAAAAACCTGATGAAACGTTAACAAATAAAAATTATTTTAAGCATTCTTCCACGAGTTCTTGATTTCCGGTATGGCCAAGATGGCGCCGCCGCCGCCGCTGGCTGGGGCAAACACTGGCAAACAAAACCAGTGACGTGACCAAAAACTACTTCGTTCAACCTCTTTGTTGGAACCGGAACTTATGTTTGACAGCTGTGCGATGCGATCCATACAGTTTGTAAGAAAAGAGTTTCATCAATGTCACATACGGGTCGATATGGATTTCTAAAATGATGAACGAATCGTTTTGTGGCCGGTAACTATGGAATAGGTACCTAAAACGCGCTGCGTAGTCGCGCAACGGGCAGCTAGTAATCGCATAAAGTCACTTAGAATCATCCAAATGTGATATTTAGTTTTCAAGCAAATTCCGATGTGATGGATGGCTGCATTAAGACTTCTTGAAAACAATAAGTAGGTACCTAGAACTGTTCTAAAGCCACTTTTTATTATATAGTGCAGTTCAAGTCACAAATTAGCAGTTTAGCTACTAAGTACGTGTTATACCTACCTATTTAATGTTTATCTGTAGTAAACGGCCAAAGCGAGGTCTACAGTTTACAGAGCTATAAGTTTAATGGCTTATTGTTTCGCTTATTTGTTTGTATGTAATTTTTGTAATACATATTTTAAAGTTGAATTGTTGTTATAACTGTTGAAATTATACGATTTTGATTTTAATAAGCTTTTGTAATTTTAAAGTTAATGCTTCATGCCAGTCAATAATGTTGAAGTAAAATATAAAAATCGAGGTATGTCGTATGGCGGACTAAGGAAATGTCAAGAATAAAATTAAATAAGAGTTACGTCATCGCTTCGCGATGAAGTAACCCTAAAAAATCCTAGCAAAGTAGGTATGTATAGGTTAGCGGGGGTAGCATAAGGCACGCCAGTCACCCCAGCCACGCATTTTGTCACAATTTAATGTCATATCATAATGAATGCGCGCTATTTTATGGAGAAACATCATTGAGACGCGAAAGGAGTTGGCAATTTGGCAAAATGACTGCCCCAGACATGTACAAAGACTTCTCAACAGCCAATTAATAGCATTTAAATATTCTCTCATAAATTACTGCGTCTTTAGTTAGTTTGTAGAACTTGAAGGAAATGATTAAATAATTATGAGTTGTCACTTCATACTCTATGATTCCGCCATTGATTAGTGACTTTTGCCATCGTTAAAAATAACATGCAACATAATTGCCAACTAGCAAAACTGTTGAAAACAGGAGGTTTCCAGAGGAGTGGCTAGATGGCGTTATGTTGCATGTTATTGCAAAATGGTGCTTATTTCTAGCGACGGCAAAGGTCACGGAATCATATTGGAATCACGGAGTATTGAGTAACAACTCTTATTTACCTATATTTAATAATTTTTTTCTTCAAGTTCTACAAACTAAATACAGACGCAGTAAATTCAATTTATGAATGAATATTTAAATGCTATTGGCTGTTGAGAAGTCTTTGTACATGTCTGGGGCAGTCGTCCATATATTGATTTAGCCATCTTCTTTGTCATTTATCTGCGCGACTGAGGTGAGTGGCAAGCCTTATGGTAGCCCCGCAGGTACACATTAACTTGGAATAGTTGAAAATACGTACTCGATCAATTAAATAAAGGGACTGGGCACAGAGACAAGCAAAGCAATGCATACATTTGAGCGAGACGGCTTAAAGACGTGACGTCAGATGGTATATAATCTGAGCGAGATGCAAATAGTAGTGACACTATTGAATGAGTTAAGTATATCACCACGAGCGCGACAAATTGTAGATAAGGAATGGTGGGAAATAAATGACATGACGTATTAAAAGTAAGTACAAGTATAAAATAATTTCAAATAATCGGACGTCTGAAACTTAAAAGTAACTTGAAGCAGAGATTGGATCTCAAAATTGGAAATTTAAATCTCTTTTAGTATAGGTAGGTATAGGTGTATAGTATAGGTACCACTTAATGATCTAGCTACAGAAGTTTTACTTCTAACACGTGTACGGTGCTACACGCGTATTTTTTTTTTTTTACCGCAGTTCATTAGTAGGTACGTGTGTCTACTATCTAGGTTCATATTTCGAAAATAAGGAAAGTCGGATTCGACCTGACGTGCCCGTGAGGGTCAACACAAAAATGCACCCCGCGCCACAAAATAAAAATTCTTCCTGTTAAGGTTTTGCTGCTAGGGCATGTGATATCGTTTTCGTATAAAACAAGGATGAAGAATTCATTTTTGTGTATAAAATACTCTCATTCCACGACAAATTTAAAAAAAAACTACTAATTTGTGAAAATGTAGGTAGGTATTCGAAGCCTTGAATTGAAACGATATCGTTCGAAAAACTTTGAAACTTAGACGATGATGAAGTAGGGGTTTTCGCCCCCTTATCGACAAACTAACCAGTTTTTTTTCGCATTGCGGTAAAGTATTGCATTCTGACTTTACCGTCTCTTGGTCAACTAAAAAAAAATTTTGTTCGGCATAGTCACTGGGCTGTCACTAAAGTATTCCTGCTCCATCTTCACATTGAAAGGCCGTGAAATGTTTTCGAGTGCCTCTTATTCTCATTAAAACTGCTCTTATAACTAAGATTTGTATTTTCACTTTTAGCCAGTACACTATTTGAGAATATGCGTCTCCCCATTTCTCATTAAGCTTTGATGCGTTTTTTTAACTGTTATTTTCAGTTCCTAAGGCTCCATCGTATGAAATTACTAATGGGGTAAATGAGGCTCTTAGGTCTTCAGCTGCTCGAGCATCATTCTAAGCAACTTTTACTATGAAACAGATTTTATCAGAGCAACTTTAATTTATTTAAAATCAGTTGACCGCCCGGACAAAAACGTATGGAGCAATGAAAAATAAAGTTGCTCTGATCAAATCGGTTTCGTAGTGAAAGTTGTTCAGAATGGTCTCCCTAAAAACCCCCTAAAATATGACTACACCCTTCTGTTACACCCTGTAGATATGGATTGAGAATAATAAGTTCAAAAATGTTGTTAAATTCTAAATCAAGATGTTTCTATGTATGTTAGTTCAAAGACAAATGCGAATACTTAACGGCTTATTACTCCAACCGTATGCTGATTAATACTGAAACAATTTCTTAATTCATTTATGTACAACAAGAATAAAACAGTTACCGATGTTAGCCGTGTCTTTTTCAATGAAAAAACAAACACACAGTTCGAAACTAACAGACTACAAACGCAAGCTTAGTGTTTGTCTTAGTTGGAGGAGTAGGTACCTCGGTTCAGCCACGGGCAAAGGGTGTTTCCAGTTACGTCAGTTCCCAAATAAACAAATAAACAAAATTCTATCTCTGAAATTTTCAGAGTTTGCCATAAATTCTACTGAAGCGAAACAAATCGCATCACGTGTACCCTCCGGCAGAAAATAATCAAGTTACAAATTTTGGATACCTCACTCTTAATGTGCATCAGAATATTTTATTCAGAATTTGTTACTTGACAATTTACTGTATCAATATTATTTTCCACACGATTTTTCACACACATTATTTTTGTAATGACTACTTTTTCACGAATTGGTGGATGCGTGCACTGCCATCACGCATGAGAAAATTCCGTGTCATTGTGCATGTTTTCTTTTACACTTTTTTGGTTAATTTATTTCTGTTTTTAAGACTTTTTCAAAACATTTTGGTAGAAGTAGCCTGCATTAGTATTCCACTGTGAGGCGAAGGCCTCTCCTATCTCAGATCATTCCTCCCTGTTCTGTGCTGACTCCACACAAGAATACATCATATTATTTGTCGCAATTTTAATAACAGTGCATCAAAGAAGATTGCTGAAAGGAGCCACCCAAAACTTGTGATGACGCGATGGCGACGAACTCCTAAATAAATAAGGGCGCTTGTCGCTTGTCAACAAAGACACACACCATTCGGCTTTGTGCAGCAGTCTCGCTCCCAAGCAACCCTTCAGGCAGTTGCCGAGACCCGAAAACGACTAACAATGTATGAATATCGGAAAACATTCATTCTACAATCACGAATATGTCTCATCAGAACTTTGTTTGCTGGAGGAGATCTCTTTGTACACTGTTTTTATTTACTTTTTGTCATTGCAATTAATTATGTGCAATAAATAAATGATGAATTATGAAGTGACTCTTATGTTAAATGACATAATTATGGTTAATTAATTTCATCTGAATTCAATCAAGATTTCGATTTGAAAAATATTCGTGATCGATGGTCAATTATTACTTAACCAAAGAGTTTGCAACCTCCTTTCTGCCCTATTATTATGTACATATATATACTTAACCAAAGAGTTTGCATCCTCCTTTCTGCTTATTAACCTCAGTTATTAACTATGTAATTAACGAACAGCTTATCAGCCATCGTTTTAAAGTCGTGCTAGACGGAGAAAAACTTCGGAAACGCGGCTTCATTTTTTTTATGCTTGTAACACTGTGTGTTCTATGTTATCGGATAATAATGAAATCCCGTCTTTACAAGGTATGTCGACCTACAGATGTACAGCTCTCCAGCGATCTTTTGGCTTGAGGTGACAGATAAAACTAATCCTTTTTGACTGCGTTGCTTTAATTTATCATTTATTTCCAGACATAATATAGTCCAATATAAACAACACATGAAACAGATTAAGTTGCGTAGAACTGGCGCCCCCCTGTAAACGTCACTCAGGCGCCCAAAGTTCGTTGGAACTGTATCCTATTTTAATTAACTGTAATGTACTAGAGTCAGTGAACGTCGTTCACTGACTAGGAGTATTTCAAACTTTACTATACATCAATGCCACGATGACCAAAGATTAAACAGCAGTGTGGACGTTATTAAAAGCACAAGTTACAAAAGGCAAGCTCTATCAGCTGTTAATTTTAGTATGCAAATATTTAATAGTCTACATTAAACAGGGAACATAGCAGGACAATTCGTAAGATACAAATAGTGTAGGACAATAGTCAATTAGCGACGATCAGACCAAATAATTCGTGTAGATTTGACAATTGGCAGAGATATGTTTTGACGTGTCCAGATGAACATACTAAAAGTCGCCGAGGGTGAGGGGTGAGCCGGCGGCCGGGGAGGGAGGCCAGTTTTATTTTGCTAGTACCTCGAATATTATTATAGATATGTCTTTAGTCACTTCTACATTAACAAGAGCGAAAACAATAAACCAAAAACAAAAAGAAAATTAAAAACACGTCTCTTGTATGGGGATCCCCTTTAATTAGTAATATCTCCCGTATTTCAGTATTTGTTGTTGTTGTGGAACAGATATACACATTCTGTAAAAATTTCAACTTTCTAGCTATTACGGTTCGTGCTCTAGGACCCTCTGACGGACGGACAGACAGACGGACAGACAAAAATAAAAATCATCAATAAAATAAATAAATTAAAAGCTTTGTTGAATACTATTGTTCATAAATCGCTCTAAACCAATGCCTATTTGTTCCACAGACAGAACCCACCAATTTTATTCCACCATCCTGCCACCCAGCCCGTGGCAGCTGTGTTTCTCTCCAACTGCGTCAAATTGGCACGCGTTGATTTATAGTGGCAGCCGCAGAACAGTTAAGACTGGAAGCGCACACATTACAAGACTGGCCATCATAATGATGATGCACAATGGTTAACAAGCATAAGTAAACGGTCAAGTGCGATTAGGACTCGCGTACCAAGGATTCCGATTATAATTGTGGATTGTTACCTCGTTACTGGTGTAATTAGGTTTCTACATAAAAAAGTATGATGTCATCTATGTAAACAAAATTTAATATTTTTGCAGAAAGACAGAATGCAGTTTTCAGATTTTTCCCTTTAGTTGTGCTATAAAATCTTGGTAGGTGCCAAATTTAATGATTGTAGACCAGCGGGAAGTAAGTACCCTGGGATTCTATAAAAATCCAACACTTTTACAGGAACGGTCGTAGCGTTTGATTGCGTTGACCTAGACTAGAAGGTTGATTTTTTCACAGCTATAGGGGACCACAGACTTGAGCAATTGATTTACATTTCAGCTTGACACACCCACGCTTTCCCGATATAAAAGGTCTTGACAGACAGACGGAACGACGGACTGAAGGACAGACAGACGGAAGGACAGACGTACGGAAGGACAGACGGATGGAAGGACAGACGGATGGAAGGACAGATGAACGAAAGGACAGACGGACCTAAGAACAGACAGACGGACAGACGGACAACGAATTGATCCTATAAGGTTTCCTTTTTTCTCTTTGAAGGATTGGAGCCCTAAAAACGATTACATATTAGTGCAAACACTGTAAGTTGACAGCTCGGTGCAAAAACGGACCTACAGTTTCGGAAGTTATCTTTCCCATTGTGGTTTTAAAAACCTTAGTTTCAGCAGAGGGCTGTATTAGAGCGAGCGGCTAAAGACTACCGATGCCACTCACTTCAACAATTTTAGTGTATGTACAGTGGTCGGTGTTAAAGAATGCACATGTATATGTCGGCGGCCGATCGTAGAATCGGGCACGTCATGATGTGCCTCGCCAATTCATGATATGCCCGACCCATTACTAGGCATATCATGATATGGCGGGTTTTAACGAAAACATGTCTTTAAAAAAAATGAGAACTACGTGATGTTTTTAACGAACACGAAGACTTTTCGGCGCTCGCCCCCTTTAGTCTTCACCTAAGCTACCACAGTGTTTGCCTTAAGAGATTTCATCGTTTCATAATATTTTACGTTTGGGCACATCATGATGTGCCCAATTCTACGATCGGCCACCGACATATATTATACAGCCTTTCACTTTTGGCACGTGGTAGCAGGAGGGTTACCACAATCTTTTTTAAGTCAGACCAAATCTCACTCAATCCAAACTACAACACTAATTTGATCTGCCAAATTTCGTACCATGAGCGCCTTAACTGAAGATTGCTTTTGATCCGGGGAGTGAGTGAATGATGAATAAAAAACAAAATTGTCTCTGGTCCGGAATCGGAAAAAGGGATTTTCTCTGAACAAAAACCGAGAAATACCCGAAAACGACATTCAGAAGTTGTATTAATCTTTCTACATAAACTACAATAAAGGTGTTTTATTTACTATACTATATTTTCTTGCTACATTTTACACTATACCAATCTTATATCATAATGTTCCGTGGTTTTCATACAAGTTTTCGTGGTTTTGAAAGAAATTTTAATTTTCAGCAGCATGACAACATTCGTTTCATCACGTATTCTGAACGTACGTTTATTGTGGCTGAGTTTGACATTTGATGATATTTGTCCCCCCGTTCCGAGTCACGCCAAAATCGATTACAGCGGCTACGAAGCCGTTCCGAGTCAGTTTTGGCGATACAAAACGATGGCATTGTAGATACGCGTAATCGATTGTGGCGCTGACGGCGATGTCACGGAACACGACTTGTATTTGTTTGTGTAGACAGACTCGATAGAAACTATGAAATTGTTGTGATGTCCAGATAAAAGTGCAAAAAGCTAAAAATCTGCAGCAATTACTATGTCGTAAGTACCCTATAGTAATATAATCTGAAAAAATAATTCAGGAACAAAAGATAACAAGATCGCTATCTCAGCTAGTCAACAATAGTTTTCCAACGTATTTCTTCGATTTTTCAGTGAAGGGCAGCGTCGTAAGGTGACCCACAGGCAACTAGAGAGTATGTGGAAAAACTTCATTCAAAATATAAGCATGGCTAAAGGTTATAAATAACAAGGATTCCCAAACAAGCAAGATCTAAAAGCTTTTGGCATAACATAGAGATGATGCAGTCAAGGACTTCCAGTCTTGATGACGAGCCTGGTAAAATGTAAGTTAAACGTGTTACATACACTGAACGTCAAAAATTTCGCACCTTTTTGAAATTCTACTCTGAACAAGAGTACGGAATATGAAGAATCTGAATAAAACATGTGTAGGTACAAATTTAGACATAAGTATTGTATAGGAGAGATGGGAGGTGACTGGCGCCCTCACACTAGCTCTGGTTATACGCAGGTGACAAATGCTAACGTTACAATGTGTGATATACTTACCCTAACCGCTAACCTATTCATGAAATAAAATGCAGTTTTTAAACTACCTATTTTTTATTTCAGGCTTCCCTTGCCAGCTAAAGATGATTGAATCAAACCCAGCTTGATAAAATACTCTTCAGCAACCCCAACCAACCTGAAGAAGATCAAGAACTGCAACTCGTGCCGCATCATTTCTTCAGACAACAGCTGGAGGGTTACCACAATCTTTTTTAAGTCAGACCAAATCTCACTCAATCCAAACTACAACACTAATTTGATCTGCCAAATTTCGTACCATGAGCGCCTTAACTGAAGATTGCTTTTGATCCGGGGAGTGAGTGAATGATGAATAAAAAACAAAATTGTCTCTGGTCCGGAATCGGAAAAAGGGATTTTCTCTGAACAAAAACCGAGAAATACCCGAAAACGACATTCAGAAGTTGTATTAATCTTTCTACATAAACTACAATAAAGGTGTTTTATTTACTATACTATATTTTCTTGCTACATTTTACACTATACCAATCTTATATCATAATGTTCCGTGGTTTTCATACAAGTTTTCGTGGTTTTGAAAGAAATTTTAATTTTCAGCAGCATGACAACATTCGTTTCATCACGTATTCTGAACGTACGTTTATTGTGGCTGAGTTTGACATTTGATGATATTTGTCCCCCCGTTCCGAGTCACGCCAAAATCGATTACAGCGGCTACGAAGCCGTTCCGAGTCAGTTTTGGCGATACAAAACGATGGCATTGTAGATACGCGTAATCGATTGTGGCGCTGACGGCGATGTCACGGAACACGACTTGTATTTGTTTGTGTAGACAGACTCGATAGAAACTATGAAATTGTTGTGATGTCCAGATAAAAGTGCAAAAAGCTAAAAATCTGCAGCAATTACTATGTCGTAAGTACCCTATAGTAATATAATCTGAAAAAATAATTCAGGAACAAAAGATAACAAGATCGCTATCTCAGCTAGTCAACAATAGTTTTCCAACGTATTTCTTCGATTTTTCAGTGAAGGGCAGCGTCGTAAGGTGACCCACAGGCAACTAGAGAGTATGTGGAAAAACTTCATTCAAAATATAAGCATGGCTAAAGGTTATAAATAACAAGGATTCCCAAACAAGCAAGATCTAAAAGCTTTTGGCATAACATAGAGATGGTGCAGTCAAGGACTTCCAGTCTTGATGACGAGCCTGGTAAAATGTAAGTTAAACGTGTTACATACACTGAACGTCAAAAATTTCGCACCTTTTTGAAATTCTACTCTGAAAAAGAGTACGGAATATGAAGAATCTGAATAAAACATGTGTAGGTACAAATTTAGACATAAGTATTGTATAGGAGAGATGGGAGGTGACTGGCGCCCTCACACTAGCTCTGGTTATACGCAGGTGACAAATGCTAACGTTACAATGTGTGATATACTTACCCTAACCGCTAACCTATTCATGAAATAAAATGCAGTTTTTAAACTACCTATTTTTTATTTCAGGCTTCCCTTGCCAGCTAAAGATGATTGAATCAAACCCAGCTTGATAAAATACTCTTCAGCAACCCCAACCAACCTGAAGAAGATCAAGAACTGCAACTCGTGCCGCATCATTTCTTCAGACAACAGAACATTATTGTTATTAATGATGCTGTGCACTATTTCACAAGAATTACACAGACAGATGCAGCCACCTTGTGTCGGTAGTGCAGCACTCGATGAGAGAGAAGGCAGCAAGTCTTGCTTATAAATAAAAAGCCATTGTCCTTTCAATTGTGCAACGAGTCTTCATGTGCATCTTCATGTATTTTTTTCTGGAGTTCCCATTGCTGCAAGAGTTCTGTGGTCTAGTGGGGTTTACGCTTGCTTCTCTCGCAAGAGATGCCGGTTCAAATCCTGGTGCTGACAATGTACCTTTAGATACCTAAATATGTGAGCAAAATTAATGGAAACTAGACCTACCTATTTATTTGTTATGTGTCTTAATTAGATAATATTTAAAATATATTCACATTTCTGTGGGCCGCTTTGAGTTTCTCTCCTCTTCTCTCATATTAGCAGACCCCACATACCAAAAATGACTAAGGTTTTAACGGTGATGGCAAACATTGCGAGGTAACCTATTTGTCTATAGCTGGGCTAGCCCCAGCTGCAAAATAGAGTATTGAATTTAACTAGCTAAACTTATTGTGCCTCTGCCATCCCATATTGGCAATATAGTGAGGCGCTGAGTTATGTATTGTCAACCGGGTATACCCCTGGTAGATCTGCAAATCATCGCCTTGAAAGGACGCCGAACGCCTTTTAGGTTAATTTGTAAATCTCAAAAACTTTGTTGATCACTAGGAGTAAGCCGCACACCATATTACAATGGACTAGTAGGTCACCATAGCATTGTAAATTACCGTGTTAGATTCATAATTTCTTTATTGCACAAAATCAAAGTTCAAAGTTCAAAGTTCAAAAATTTTATTGACCATAAAATCATACATATTACTTAGTCAACGTCAATATAATATTAATATTTTTGTATACTACCGCCCGTTCGGAAGTTGTGGGCTTAGGGATGGAGCAAAGAAGGGCAAGAAACCTCCCCCGTACCTCTTTTAAAATATCAGAGCCTTAAAAATACAATGTTATGTATTTCTACTTAAGTCTAAGGAAATACACCGAGGAGAGACGTACTGACTCAGTCCATCGCCCCTCTTTGGATTTCTGTGCGCTGAGATGGTAAAGACCATGCAGTTTTGTCATCTAAATATTCTTTTACACTGTAATATGACTTCTTCAATAGGCCGTTTTTGACATAGTTTTTGAACCTCCTTTCTGGTAGGTCCGTTGCTTCATTAGGTATTTTATTATAAAAACTAACACATACTCCCATAAAAGAGTGAGCAACCTTACTGAGTCTGAACGCGGGCATAGCAATCTTATTTCTATTTCTAGTGTTAATACTATGATTATGACCTAAAGTCTTAAATAAACCTATGTTTTTTCTGGTATACATGATATTTTCATAAATGTATTGACAGGTAACAGTAAGTATATTGATATTTGTGAATTTGTCCCTTAGTGATTGCCTAGCATCTAGTTGATAGATAGCCCGAATGGCCCTTTTTTGTAAGACAAATATTGTGTTTATATCTGCCGCTCTCCCCCAAAGCAGTATTCCGTAAGACATAATACTATGGAAATAACTAAAGTAAACCAATCTGGCAGTTCCTACATCTGTGATGTGTCTGATTTGCCTGACCGCATAAGCAGCTGAGCTAAGTCTTCGTGAGAGACTAGTTACATGAGGACCCCATTGAAGTTTCGAGTCTATAGTGATTCCAAGGAAAATTGTTTCTTCAACGAGGTCTAGTCTTTCCGTTCCTATGCTTACACTCGTGTCCACCTGCCGCACATTCGGTAAACAGAATTTGATACATTTTGTCTTCTTCGAGTTTAATAAAAGGTTGTTTACATTAAACCAACTTAACACATGAGAGAGCGTACTATTTGCATCGTCTAGAATTTCTTGTTGTCTTTTCACCTTAAAGATAATGGATGTGTCATCAGCAAATAGTACAATCTGAGTCATTTTCTCCACCATATACGGCAGGTCATTCACATAAACTAAGAAAAGGAACGGACCCAGAATAGAGCCTTGGGGGACACCAATATTCATATGCGTCCCGGTAGACTTATTTCTATTTATATCTACTTTTAGTACTCTGTCTCCAAGATATGATTCCATTAATTTTAAAGCATTGTCTTTAATACCATAGTGTTGCAGTTTGAGCAGAAGGGTTTGATGATCCACACAGTCAAAGGCCTTGGAAAGATCAGAGAATACACCAACAGCATCCTGTGATCCCTCCCACGCACTATAGATGTGTTGTACTAGTGCTACTCCGGCGTCAGTTGTTGATCTGCCTTTAGTGAAACCAAATTGTTTTTTGTGGAGTAGCCCTGATGCGTTAAAGTGAGATTGTAGTTGATTCAGTATCACCTTTTCAAACACTTTGCTCAACACTGGCAAAACAGATACAGGTCTGAAGTTCGCAGGGTCTTCCTTGCTACCGGATTTGAAAAGTGGTATTAATCTGCTCATTTTCATGAGGTCAGGAAAAACACCTTCTGCTATACAACTATTGAACATGATTGCCATGTACGGAGCAATCACATCAATTACCGATTTAACTACTTTAACCGACATGCCCCATAGATCTTCAGTCTTTTAAATTAATTGCAAGGACCAAAATTAAATAAAAGCAGTTGTCAAAGGCGAGCTGGATCTCTAAAAAGAGATCTCTTCCAGCAAACCAAGTTCCGATGAGTCTCGTAAGTATAATTCTAAATTCTTATAGCCTAGTTAAGGAGCGAGGCTCTCGCCGCTTAACCATGTCAATTAAGTTAATGATTGATAAAATAAAGTGTTTCGTTCGATTTAACCTGTGTTTTGCTCTAAATTATAGGATAGCTAGATAGATCTTTCATTGAGAGATTGCTGCGCCCAAAGGTCTTGGACAACCGCTGAGCGATGTCCCGAAACACGGTTAGAAATTTAGTTAAGTGATTGATGCTGTAAGAAAGCACAGAAACCACGAAAACTAAAGTAAAACTAATATTAACACTAAAAAAGACGCATACCGAGGAACTTATTTTGATCTGGTTTTTTTGACGTTTGGTCAATGCAAATCGAATTTCTTTGCTGTCAAATGGCACCTTGTGGTACGAATTGAATGAATGTTTTCAGCTGATCCGTCAGATCAAACTCAAGATTAACTCAAGATTAATTAGGACGGTTGGAGTACGAAAAAACGTTATGGTATTGATTCAACCTTGAGTTAAACTTAACTTAAGAGATTGGAGTAACCCCCCAGGTGGAACCTCAGGGTGGAACAACGTTTTTTGACAGGTTCGTTGCACTAAAGAAGCGTTCAGTGCCACCATCTTATCTAGAGAATAAGCGATGGCGCCACCATCTACTCCGAGCCTCCAAACGACACAATGCATACAAACTAACAGCGAAGTGATGGTTTCATAGTGGCATCAGTAGCACAGAAGAGATAATAGTTCAGTAGTTCCACTTTGTCCGATCTAGATACCTTGGTGGATCTGTAGATCTTGCGTAGATGTAGAAGTCGCTCAAGTGCTCAAAGATCGTTTGTAAACTGTACGCAAAGGTAGCGTCTCCATTCTACAATCTACTTGATGGCAGCACGGAATGCCCGGATGTGGAGCGGTGCAGACACCCGGGCGATTGCGGTTTGACGTACGTAAATGCGTGTGAGTTTGATAGCATGTGGCGGAATTCACAATATTCTGCTCAAGGCCACTTAATTTTCTCGCAGTGTATACAAATAATTACAAAAATACAAATAATTGGCCAAGAGCGACTTAACCCTTAATTTGGTAATGTTCTGTGCAAGAAACGCGTACAATAGGACGGGCCGCAGCGTACCGGGTCGCAGCGCACTATCGCACACTGTGTGTCGGGGCGCAGCGGGCCGCACGATTTTGTATGCGGCGGTGCAGCCCGCCCCGTCCTGGCACGCTGCGGCCCATCCTAATGTGCGCGATCCTTTAGGCTCACTCCTTGAGGGTTTCGACAACATCTCTCTTTTTTGTGTAGCAACTACAAGTTTTACCTTTACTTGTGCTATAAGACCTTGTTTTGTACAAAACGAACGTCGTCGAATGGACAGACAGACGGACATAAAAGTGATCCTACTTGTCCCTTATTCATAACACCTGTCTGTTTTGTACTGACAAAATTATTATGTTGTCATCTGATCCACATAAACAATTTACATCTGATTGGGTATTTATGTGTGTGTGTATTTGATACATACCAAGTTTCGTTACAACAGAAGAACTACAAATGGGCGATCCATTCCTAGATTTGCGCACACGTGGTATTTATTTACAAGTGTTCCTACAATACGGGTGTAAATATAAAGTTCGTTATTACACGAGTTCCCATTCCCAGTGCTCCTGACTTCACACGGGACAAATGCCATCAGTAAATTTATTCATGAATATTGCTCCACATAAACATACACAGGCCGTGCTTCCTTCTGTGCCATCCGATAGATTCCCGAGAGTGGTTACGTTGATTGGAAGTTTGACAAGTCAATTAACATATCCTTAGGGTCGCTTGCTAGAAAATCCGCTTAATTCTGATTATATCGTATTTTACTAATTTGAATTAACTCCCTTAACACAATTAGCTTAATCGTGATAAGCCTTTCTATTGAGATTTTTCCGGTAATTTGAGTTACAACATACATTACAAAACTATTAACAACACTAGCTTTAAATTCATATTTTATGTCGTGCCACGTGATATCCTACTGTGCAAATTTCAACACGTGACATTGCAGAAATTATTGCGACAACCCTAGATAGAAGAAGCCTTTCTAAAAACTTTTATCTAACTGAACTAGTTCAATATCGGCACGTGTTTATTTCCCTTATTTTTGAGATTTGTCTCGGCTTATAGTTCTTAATATAGGTACTTATCGTGCCACGGGGTATCCTACTGTGCAAATCTCAACATGTGACATTGCCGAATTATTGCGACAACCCTTGATGGAAGCCTTACCAGAAACAATTTTTAACTAAACTTATACAATATCTTCACTAAATTTTGTAGACGGCACGTGATTATTTCCCTCATTTTTGAGGTTACGACGACGGCGTGGCGTTTCGAAGTTTATTCCAGGGCCAATTCTGGCGCCAGTGAGATCATGTCCATGGTCGAAATATCAATTTTGAGATCCTGAAATCTCTATCAAAAACAAGAAAAAGCTATTCTTACGACTAGCCTTTCGACCAACCGAGATATATCGACCCGTTTTCGATCGCAATAAATATAAATCGAGATCGTTTTTGACGGATTTAGGCGGTATCAAAACCGATATCTCGACTGGGGAGATGATCTCGATAGCGTGAAATTCAAGGGCCAGGTTTGTTATTTTGCGGTCACCGTGAAAATTACTATAAGTCTAGTTGTTTTAGCGTAAATTTTACCAAAACTGATTGCTGGGTATGTCTCTAGACTCTAGGATAGCTTCTAGTGAAGAATCACATCCGTCGAAGTCTTCAGTTCTCAAATAAAAGCTATCCTACAACTCAGTACAAAACATCGATTCCGTCTGAAATCCGAGTCCGCATCATACATTTTAAAAGCCCATTCGATTCAGGAATAAATCTTACAAACCCATTTCGCGCCGGAACACGTGTTCGATACCTATATTGCTAGAAGACCATAGTGATACCTAGCAGTATAACTATTTGGTATAGTAGTAGTGCTAGTGAGCTCTTTCCAACTCCAGACAAGTGTAAAACGATTTTACGATGGCCGCTATAGCTCTTGCAGCATCTAAGTAGCTTCTTGATTCGACAGTATGTCACTTGGTGCAAGTATTTTTCATTTTGTAATTAATAATTCCTAAAAAAAAACATAATTAATGGTAAAGTCAGCATCAGAGTGAAGACCGTATACTGTCTATAGTAAAGTAACTTATCGCATATAAAATTTCATAATGAATAGCGGTTGAACAACATTTTTTTTGCCAAAGTCAAGTGTTTTTATAGATCTGACTGTTAATTTGTTGCTCTTTAGCACTAAAAGTGGGCACAGTTGTGCCTCTGCCACTCCTTATGGGAAAGGGAGTGCCGTTATTTTTTTTATGTTGGTCTGTTGATTTTTTGTTTATCTGCTCTAAACAAGGATACTGTGCGTTCAAGGTTGTGGGACGTGAGTATTTTCTATGAACGTGAAAAAGTAATTATTAGACAATTTTGCATAGGTCAATCGTAACTTGTTTGTTTGGGGTCAAGTAATGGAGTATTCACTGTCATTAGCAGATATTGTAGAGGTATTTTTGCTAGATATAAAATACTGTAAATAAAACTACTACCTTGACTATCGAGAAAAGGATAGTCTTTATATGAAACAATAAATTACTCAGATCAAATGCGTTGAGTAAAGAACGACCCAGAATTTATATGGGAGATGCAATAACTTCCTTGGGACTGAATTAATGGTTCTTTATTTCAAGAAACTTATGTTCTTAGTGCAGCAGAGCAGGTGAAGGTACACATCTTTATGAGGACTGTAATTTAGACCTATTTTACGTCTATTTGGTTCAGTACTATATGTATAAAGTGCTCCGTGGTCTAGTGGGTTTCATGCTTGTCTCTCACGCAGGAGATACAGGTTCGAATCCCGGTGCTGACCATGTACCAATGAGTTAAATCATTTATCTAAAGTGCTATATACCATATAGTATCTGTGTTAAACAGACTTTCTAACTGTGATGGAAACATCGTGAGGAAACCTTCATAACTCCATAGCTGTGGCGATGGGCTAGCCCCCTGTCACGCAAAATGGAGTATTGAATCACTAGCTGAAATTAAGCACAGTTGTGCTTCTGCCACCCCGTATGGGAAAAGGCGTGACGCTATATTAATATTATTACTAATTTAAAACAGGCCTATTAAGAGTCTGTTTCTAATTTCTCTCTACTACTACTAACCCTTTCAAATATCAAACTGTTTACAGTTAAATCATGTTATTTATAATTTTAACAAAAAAAAAATTAAGCTACAAAATGTTTATAATGCATGGCGTTACAAAATCGTCGTAGCAGTGCTACGCAATTGCTACGGCGTAGCACAGCTACAGAGCGATTCGTACTATGAAAAAGTGATAGAATACTATAAAAACTATTTATATTTCTAGTTATTGATAGTTCAGTTCTGAGCCGCTGCTACGCGATATAGGAAATATGCGAGTATTTCAACAAAACTAGCCCGACATCATTAAGTGTTATGATGCTAAAACAAACAAATACATAATATTTAAGTGAATACTCAAACTGGCAACTTATCTAGCACTACACCATCAGTGCTGTTGTGCTAATAAATTCTTGTTTATTAATAAATCCGCCTTCCCCAACTATAATAAACACTACCCTATAACTGCTCAATAATCTCCCCGTCATGTATCGATTGAAGTACAGTAAACAGTAAACTAACAAAATGTTATGTTGCCGATTTGACAACACCGACACAGCAAGAAAATTATAGTTTTATTTGTAGCATGGAATGCCACGGCTTTTGGGAAAGGTAATGAGAAGTTTTGAAGGATAATTGATAATTAAGACTTATTAATTTAATATGCTTTGAGTCAAAGTAAAAAAATAAGCATTTCCTTCCAAAGATTGGCATTACGCTTTATATTTATCCTTCTTACCACCAAATAGTCCGTTTAGCTGGTACATGGTTGTAACTTATACACGCGATGAAACTGTAATGCTAACAGTTAATTGGTGTCATGTTGATCATTCGAATGAGATTAGGTATACATGTCACCGTGAAATTGTGAAACCCGATAGATTATTATCTAACGAATTTTAATTCGATAGATTGTAATCTGTTCATAAATTGTCAACTGTCAGTAGGTACTTCTTACGATATAACTCGTTGGTAGATATGATGAAATAATGGATGTCTGGGCAAAGGGGGTGAGCGAAGCGAATCCCCTTTTATCTTTCGTGTTAGATTGACTTGTACCTACCTAAAAAAAGCATAAATTCTAAACCGACAGATTTTAATCTTAAGTTTTTTTCCGTTAGATTGTAAAAGATATTTTTTGTTACATTGTCGATATAGATTAGATATTTTTTGTTAGATTCTCAAGGTTTTTTAAATTTTTCGGTGACAGACATAACACAGTTATTTAGACATAGTGTGACTGAATGGTAGGATTAATGTTCACTGTCAAATGATTTACCAACCTATTTGTGTGCCCCGAGACAGGAATAAAAACCTCCCGTTGAATCGAAGCACGAAGCAAGTTCTTACAGAACAACTAAAGGTAAAAATCTGAAAATATTTGTACACAAAATAAACAAACACTTTTGGTGTACAAACCTGACTCGAACATGGCAACTCGGCTTTTTTAAATGAAAATATAGGTATAGACAGTTCTCAATACTGCCTTTAGTTCCTTGTATACATAAATACACTAATACCATTCTATCACATCCTGTGTACTTAATAAAGTTCCCTAACTTTAGGCAACTCCAAGATATTTGCATATCAGAATCCGAAAACTACATCTTGTGTTATGTTACCATACCAAACATCAACATCTACTGCGAACTTGAACGTTGGAGGGCAGAAATTCTTTTAACGTAAATATTATGATGATCGGAACTCGATGGGATATGAAATTGAGCATTCGGCAGACGTGAATAAATCAACATTAATTCCAGCTCGTGAGGATTTGGGTTTTGACGTCACAGTTACTGGTATTTGTGGGTGGTTTTGTGATGTTTATGGCGTACGTAGTGAGGAGCACACATAATGTGTCAGTCTGCGTTTTGAAAATGGAATGCCCTTATCAATTTTTTTTTCTTAAATTTATAATCTTTATATTACGTGACAGAAGTTCGGTGTTTGTTTGCCTGTAATTCTATTTCAATTACTAGCAACACTCTTGCCGAAATTGCGTCGCTTTTTGGCGTACAACTGAAATTATTCGACGTCAAAAAATGTACCTAACTACAGCTTCCCAACGATCTTTTTTCTTGCGGTGATAGGTGGAATTAATGCTTTTTGGTTTGTTCCATTAAATTGCGTAGAAGTGGCGCTCTCCTGCATACGCCACTCATCCTCCAAAAGATAGTTAAAAGACTGTTTATACAATAGGCTTGTGGCCTGTCAAGGTAATATAGATACTTTTTATGAACTGTCAAAACGGAACTTTTGCTCCTGAATTCTATGAAATAACAACAGAATGAGTGCCATCAAATGCTGTCTTTTTTTGCACAAATATATCTGCTGGAAATATTCAATTCTGAGAATGTCAAGCCATTTTGTACATAATGCTTCAACGTAAGGCTTGTTCTACCTAGCTCCTAGATTTATTGGATTATCTTGGTCACAAGCCTATTCTGTCATTTCAGTATTGGTGTATAGTCTGCGTGAACATTCACAGACCATTTACTAAATAATAAATTAATGTTCTGCACATAGATATGGAATACTTAGATTATCTTGGAGCTCTGGCAAAATGTTGATTATTTTAAAGTTGATAACATAAATGCAAAGTTAAGTAACATATCTCTAATTTATTCAATTATTTCTATGACTTAGCCTAAAACAATAATTGCGGTGTCCCACGATTAAAATGTTAGCCATTGGCCACAATGCCAAAGAAACCTTAAGTTTCATCGTCATATTGTAAAGTTCAAGCACGCATAAACACGAAATATTCGTCGATATTTATGTGACATGAAATTTAGTCGCAGAGAACGGAATAATATTTTTCAGACAGCTCCGGGATGACGAGCAAAAAGGATGCTATTCTCGAAGTCGGTTGAAAAAAATACCATTTATTTTTCCAAACCATATCGACCGGTATTTCATACGTTTAAAATAGAAGGTGCAAAAGTCACGAAAGATTTACCTGTACAACGATCTCTTGGCGTGTGAGTGACGTTTACAGGGGAGCGTCACTTCTACGCAACCTCATGCAATGATCCTGTCAAAATCGTTAGTTTCTACCTGTCACTGCACGCCAAACACTCGTTGGACAGCTAACACACACATGGATCTTTAAACACAAATCGTATCACCACTGACACATCACCGCCGATGGATTTACGTGTGCACGGCCGATCCCAATAACCTATCTCTATCCGTGATCTGCAGATTACGCGTTACATTTGACAGTTGCGCTATGGGATTTATGTCAAAATAGACACTAGCAATCTCAAATCTGCAGATTATGGATAGAAGATAGGTTATTAATTTCGGCCGATAATATGGAAATAAAAGTCACAGAAAATATGTTATTCACTGTATACTCTGTTCATTTTCTGCGTGTCCTTTGATCTCACTGCCGCGGCCTAATTTGAAAGACTGCCTACACTCGATCAAAGAAAGCCGCCGCTCAATCAATAGACACACAAAAAATGAATGCAGTTTATTCCTATAAAGGGGTAATCAGTAGCCACCAAAGCTACGAACAAAAGACCATAATCACGGCAAACAAAATATTATGATAAGCTACCCTTCCGCTTGTTTTCCTGGCTGAAAAAGAAAAATATTTGACATTAAATTTAGGGGAAGTTATGCTTTTATCCATTACAATAGATATTTCCAGATGTCTTGGTGTCACCTGTCATGCACCCTATGGGGGGTGTCTTTGTGCTAGACTAATATAAGTGTTAAAAGATAGAACATTAACTAATGATAGCAAGTTGACATCACAATAACATTGCATATAGCTCTTACCCCTCACCCAGAGGCATTCAGGTCAGTCACCAAAACAACTCACAAAGTACACAATACGTACGTTCACCTATTTGTCTTGCTATGTAAGAATGTTTATGAGCTATTGCAAGAGTTCCTACCCAAATATTCCTATAAGTTATTGTTATTTTCTTGTTCTTGTGTGTGAAATAAATTTCAATTCATTTCATTCATTTCATTTAATGATTCATCATTAAGGATTACGAAGTATATTTTTTTTATGGAAACTTAAATTTTGAATCGGTTTAATCGTTCATTAAATTTCTCTGGGAACAGGGTACTGAACATACTAGACAGCGACACGACAAGACATAATCCACGCTTCCACGGCATGTTCTTGCATGTTCTACACAAACGGACTTGAAGGATCGGGTACCTAAAAGGTCTTGCCATATGCCATCCTCCATTCTCTCGTTACTATACACATAGCTTAATTGATCTCAAAGACTAGTCACCATGAAGTGTCACAATATTTCAATGCAAAATACCACGCGGATTGTGTGCGAGACTAGAAACCCTGTCATCAATCGTATCATGATGGGAGAAGAGACTTACAAAACAAAACAGTCGCTAGTTACTGTCAAGTTGCCATCCTGATTGCCTGATAGAACTCAACCAAACTTAAGATTCAACTCTTCCTCAATAAAACATCATCATGCGGTGGGCGTTAGTGATTGGTTTAGTCTACACGTGTGTATTTATAAAGTTTAAGATAATAAATATTCAACTTTATGTTATTCTATACCTTCCGATTAAAAACGAGAGTTCAAAACACGACTATTTAATCATACAGCTATAGTATTAATTAATGGTGTTTTAGTTTTGATTTTTAATTTAATATCCATCACTTATTTACAACGATTCTGACCAAAGCGCCAAACTAAATAAGCCGCTTATTTGTGCTGTGCATTTACTTTGATGTGGCTTTAATCATTAAACTATATTGGGCAACCATACGAGTCATCAATTGATGTAGGTACGGTAGATATTGATTTTCTGTGATTAATACCTAAATTGAAACAAATCAGCAGATTCAGTATTTGACTATCTCCCAATAATAGAGATCAAAAGGGGTAGAAACAGATTTTGTTGAATTGTATCTACCTATTTTATCGTCTTATAGTACCTACCTAATGAGATTCTCTTTGATGTTTCTCTTGTTTTCATACAGTGCAATAATTTCAATCCGTAGTACCTGCAGTTGAACAAAAGTTGCTCTTTCGCAAAAGACGGCGCCTTTGATCAGAAAAATCATTAATTCTGTTGAATAAATCGAAAATTTGCGTTTAAAGCATATTAGGCAATATACAAGTATACGTAAAACAACGTCACTAATTAATTACAATAGAATATAATACACTGGACAGCCAATAAACTGGGCTAACTGGAAAACTATTATTTTTTGTAATTTCATTTTTACATTTAGTAAATTGATTAATCCCAAAAACTTTCCATCCATTTTAATCATCATGAAACACACTTTATATAGGCTTAACTTTTATAGTCATAAGTTTAATATTTTTTGAGAAATACCATTCAGAGTTCAGAGTTTACTTAATTTTAGAATTAAGACGCTCAATAAAGAAAATGCTACCACCCACCGTGAGCTCAAGCTTGGTGGAATTAGAACAGAACAACCCAAATGTCATAGTCACATTAAATGGAATTCTTAAAATCTTAATATCTTCGTAACCACAACAAGCCCTCTGGACCAAGTTGTACCTACCACTGCCCAAGTACCCAGTACCATTGATGGTACAAGTTTATCTAGGTTTATCACTAGTTGATCCCACTTGTTGGGATTTAATTGAGTATAGGATTGAAATCAATAATTCCTAAGTAACAAGATAATGATGATGGTGATGGTAAAGTAACAAATTCTATTCAAAAAGTCGCACACTTCTCTACATAGACCCCATGTTTGGGACCGATGCACACAACACGACTGCATTTTATTTCGCCTAACGTGCCTCACACGCCGACAGAATCCAAATGAAACTGTTGCAATTTGTAACCGAATTTTGTTACCGCTGCTGTCGAGATAACAAAATATCGGACGATTTTCCGCTTCTCGTGATATGTTGTGTTATTTCGGGTCGCACGTGAATTATCTACCAGCTGTGATTCGTCGTGAACCAAGACCATAGTTTTCAAATAGGTGAGTACGTAAACTTAATTGCGATCCCAGTGAGATTTCATCACAAAGCTGATTTGGCAGTTAGAGACGGTTTGCGGTTCCTGACACTCAAGCAATTCTGGCTGAAAGGGTGTAGAACCGATCCAAGAGTGGCTGAAGTGGCTGGCCTTCAATGTTTTATTAGGGTTCGTGGTCTCAAGTCGATCATATCGAATTATATGAAAATAAAGGCTGACACGTGCGTGCATGTATAGGTACTTAATTGGGAATCAGCATTCAGCGTGTTGAGATCTAGAGATGAAAGATGATGAAGATATTGTATTTTATAATAGAGGTAGTAACAGTATGGAAAATTATGAATAGAGACAGATGAAAGACAGTTATATGTATGGCAATTGGCAACCCAACATATTATATATAATAGTATGCTGGGTTTTCATCCTAACCCTTAGTATAGAGCCCTTCACTCCACCCTATCCTAGATCAATAAACTTTAATTATCAAACCCTCATTTTAATTTGAACTAGGCGAAACCCTATTACTTAGTCGACCTTTGTTAAGTGCTGAAGTTGATTTAGAGACAAAATGCTTTATTTTAAACTGTGCAGCGCGCATTAATACACACACACACCCATACATCCTCACACACAGAGACGCTTCAAACTTATAACACCCATTTTTCGTGTTTGGGAGTTAAAATAACTCGTTGAAATTCCTTTCAAATGTATAATTTATAATATTATTATAATAATCCAGTCTCATCTTATTTCGCCTCAAATACAATATAATTTTCATTCGATAGAATCCAATAAAGTTTGTTAACCAAATGAACATAATTGATGGTGCATACAGCTATCTACACTTCAGACAAATTGGTCTGCGGTGTAGTTCGATCTAGGCAGATCTAGAGTTGAAGAAGCGATTAAAGATAATTTTGTATTTGAGTTGATGCAATGGGCTGAGTGCTTAGTTAAATGCTTTGGAATGTAGCTATGGCTTAGTTATCTTGAGTGTATGTTACTGTAGTCCCTACAGTAACATTCATTTTTAAAAGGTGTCGAAAGTATTATACTAATCGACTGATACAACCAGGTGCACGACAGCTAAGACGTTATTGGAACTAGGGAAAAGAACACCGGAACGGTTTTGTACCTAGTACAAACATAGTACAGTACGGGGCCTTTGTTTGGGCACATCGGTCACAGAGTAGTAGTCGTCAGAGTCAAACTTCGCAATCATCCCCGACATTGCTTCAAAATCCGATAGGAAACAATACAAAGGAAAAAAGGTAACAACTTACTGGCAACTAAATCTTCAAATCTAGTAAGGTTTTGCTAAAATAAACGAGTAGGTAGGTATTATCAGTTCCGAGAGCGAGTACACGACTGCACTTAACTATACTAGGGAAGGCGTGGGATAGAGACGAGGCCGAAACAACATTCCTGTCATGCATGCGCCTATTGGTACCGGTCGAGTACCTAGTACCAATTAAATTCACTCCAAACCTTAGCGCAACATATAGGTACATAACGCACAGATGCGGTTGTGGCTTACTGCGGAAACTGCACAACCTGCCAGTTACAAGCGAGATGCAAACAAAGGAGTGCGCAAGAAAGAGTTTTACCGTCTAATTAGGACTCATTCCTTCCAGTTGTTCCTGTTTAACGTACTCATTATAACGATGGCGCGGGCTTGTGCACGCTTCATCAAAATTCCCGCTCTTCGTTAACTTCTTCCGACAATCTCAGTCTGCTTAATATTTGCGCATTCGCATGCGTGACACCATATTCGGTTTTTGTTATGTATGTCAGTTTTTCGTACTGCGTATACTCCTAAAAGCGTGACTGGGGGCTAGCCACAGGACGCATCTTTGGAGTTATGAAGGTTATCATCATTCACAGTTGATTTCATTCTATTTGTTCACACCAACAATGTGTGAAAAAAGTGTGTTGGTGTGTTGGTTTTTTGAGAAACACTTTTGTATGGAAGATACAGACAGATTAAATCTACACCGACGAGATAAAAACATTTCTACTGATAGATGAGTAGGTACTAGTAGGTATTTTATTAAACCAATAGACACCGTCCACAATGAGAGTGCCTCGAACAGGAAACAATTGTGAATAACAACTTCCCAAACGCTAACAAAGGAATCGCCAAGTTTCAGCACACAATTTCATGTTTCCAGTAAACGCGCCGACGTTTCATCCATGTGTGTCTTTTTAGACCAGTTTGTGTACCCCACAATGCGGCAATGGGGTAACCCCTGTCGCGAAATAATGGAGTTTTGAATAACTGGCGTTACGTGGGCGCAACTGTGCCTCTGCTAGCCCGTATCGGAAGTGATTATTCCGTGTTTCGGTTAACACGTTAAGCTGTAGGTTTCGGCTACTATCGACTTAGTAGTATTAGTCGTATCAATATCGCAAATAATGGTAATTTTCTTTCAAATAATATAAATCAAGAGTTGTGCTTTCTTTAACCATTCGGCGCACTTTATGTGTTAGTCAAACTTTAACTCGCCTGTTGTGCAACCGCACACTTTAATTGTACATCAAAAGACCGTTATCTTCTCACTCGCATATCACAACCCAGTTCCCACTCGATATTTCTCTCTATTTACACTTACCGGGGTCCTGCATCACAAATACATTAACGTCCTCCAAATAAGAATTCATGGGTGTCATAAAGACTGGATCAGGTCAGAGTGGGGGCGGGACATAATCGATATATTATGCCCTCCCTCTTGCTTCAATACGGAAAATGACGGAACCCTCTGTAAGTTACTTTTGTGTTTTTCTTCTGCTTTTCCGCTATCTAAACCCGGCACTTAACGTTAGCTTAATGTTAGATTCCGAACTCAGTAGCACTCTAGTCCCCGTACATTAGATGCTTCTGTCAAATGGCTTCTGCCAGTTTTCGCCTGAAATCGTTATCAGCATTTTATTATTATACTAAGGTACTAAGTAAAGCAAAACATTAATTTATGTAGACCGCCTCAGATTCAGTCGCAATAATTCGCTTATTGTATAAATTATGTAAGCATTAGTATGACAAAGTCCCATCACTCCCTCACTCGTGTCAGATAATACTTTTTGGTGCGATAACGACTCTATTCAGAGATTTTTATGGTTCGTCGATTTTTCGAGAATAATTTGATTGGGGAGTGATTGAGAGCATTTTATATTACGTTTATTGATATGCTGAGGAGAACGCGGTTTAAGTGTATTTGCTCATCTAAATTTGGTTCGCTGTAACGCTGTTCCGTTTCAGGATAGGACCAATATAGATCGGCTTTCCTTCGTAGGTAGGTGTTTGTAAGATAAGATGATCGTAGTATAAACAAATAAACGGTCAAGTGCGAGCAGGACTCGTGGACCAAGGGTTCGGATCACACATGGAGAGCGTTACACATGTATGTGTAATTAGGTTTCCACATAAAAAACTAAATGAATTGAAATGAAATGAGTTTATTTGTTTGATTTTTGGTTACAATGTAGGTCTTATGGTAGCTTAATGTTACGTGTCGCAAAAATCTGCCTCATAAGGCGTACAAATATTATTAAAGTCATCATTACTACGATTTATACATATATTCTCTCATTTACCTAAATACCTAGCTGTCGTCTCTTTAAAGTATAATTATGTAAAAGTATAGTAAAATATGTCTGTAAAATTATATTTCATCCATGTAAACAAAATTAAATATTTTTGCAGAAAGACAGAAATTTGCAGTTTTTAGATTTTTCCCGTTACTTCTGCTTTAAGACCTTGCTTTGTGCCAAATTCCATAATTGTAAGACTACGGTAAGTACCCTATAGGTTTTGGGTGCATTGCGATAACTATGAAAATCCAAGAATTTTACAGAATAAACGGTCGTAGCGTTCGATTGCGTTGACTTAGAAGGTTGATTTTTTTACAGTGTTATGCCACTACAGACTTTAACAATTGATATGAATTTCAGCTTGATACGTCCACGCGTTATTGATGTAAGTAGAAAGTCTTGACACAGACGGACAGACGGACGGACGGACGGACGGACAGATGGACGGACAAAAAAGTGATCCTATAAGAGTTCCTTTATTCCTTTAAGGATCGGAACCCTAAAAACGTATTACATTAGTAAAGATATGGGCGAGTACCTCTAGAGTATCTATTGTTCATGCTTAAAGGAAAGGGTAAAACTTCATACCAATAGCGCTGTCATTTCTCGTGCAAGAGACAATAAATTGACCATACCATTTGAGAATCTGTCAAACTTTGAAGTGTGGGTTGTGCATCCGGTGCAGTTGGTTTAAAAAGTTATCCTTTCGAAATTTTGAAAGCTTTCTGCTGTTAAATAAAAGCAGAGGCTTTCTCAATCCACCCTATTTTAAGAATCTCCTCTAACTTTAACCGTCAGCTCCTAAATCGTGAAAATTTCATCAAAATCATTTTATTCAAAGACTTAGGGACCTCAGCCGCGGTTGTATCAGAATTGCCCTTTTAACACCATAAAGCCCTTGAATTTGCATGTAAATTAGCGAAAAATAACCGAAACCCTCATTAGATGGACGAGTAAAGGGGACTGGACCTCATTTCGTTCATGCTATTGTATCCCCGGTTTTGGATTCAAGGATTCTGCATGGAAATGGAATGTGATCCTTTTGTGCACTGAAATCTACGGAGATTTTATGAGGGTGGGTGTCCTCACACATTTGTTTTTTTTTTACGTAGCCTACAATGTGTCCCACTGCTGGGCAAAGGCCTCCCCATTTCGAGCCCACACATCTCTAGTCAGAGCTAGATTGACCCACTCTGGTTCGAACGTGTCCAGGTCGTTCCGCCATCTCCTGCTGGGCCTTCCTCTACGCCGGTGTCCGTCTATAGGCACCCATTCAGTAGCTATCCTCGCCCACCTGTCTGGGTGCATTCGGCACACATGGCCTGCCCAGTTCCACTTCAGTTTTGCGGTCTGCACACCCACATTTGATTTTAGTCTTACAAATATTTTACCTCCCACTACGAAGTAATTTTGCCAAAACCCCTTTATTTTGTTGAGGTTTAAGCAGAAATAGGAATATTTGACAAATAGAAAATAAACATTAAAAAAAAAAACATTTTTTACATTAAAAAATAAGGACAGTTTAATTCTAATACTTTTTCGATGCTCGATTATTCGTTTTATGCCGACAATCCTACATGGATTAATAGATTTATGGATTGAATCATTAACAATTCAACAAACAACATTAAGTCCATGAGGGCGGGATAGGCGATGGACTTGTAAAAATTTTGCAAAAAAAAAATACAAGTCATGTCCCATACGGACCAAATACTGCACAAATTAAATGATTCTTACCTACTCACAAATTGGTTTAAAGAGAATATGACTTCCATTTGATAATAAGTCGTACTGTCGAAACTGTTTATTCAGAAACAGACCTATGGAAATCTGACCTCAACAGAGTCTAATTTACTCATTTTCTGGCCTAAAACTCAACTGAATTAATACGAATCTGCTGGTTCGCCTGAAGGCATTAAATAGGTAGTACTGAATGATAACTCGAACATTGGAACATCGCTGAGTCTTTGTTTGTTTTGTCTTTGTTTCTGGTTCCCATGACTATTTATGTGGGAACCAAAACCTGATAGGCTTTGTTGATTATAAATTTGTGGTTTAAGTTTATTGACGAACTCTCGAATAATACAAAGCTAGAGTAAGCAAAAATACCTACCTTTGCTTAATTTACCTTCATTTCTTTAACATGCCCTCTTGATACAGTATTCTTTAGAAAAAAAGTCCAATTATGGCCTACGCACACTGCACGGTGGGGTATTTGATACAAAAAGCTGGCCACGACATATTTTTTCTTGTAAGTGCACTGGGACGGCATGGTAAGAAATTTTTAATTTTTACCAATGGACATTTAGTGCAAACTATCTGTGTCTGTATGTTTTATATGTTATTTTGTTTAGCGCTAAGTATCTTCTATGTTTTATGTTGTGTGTGTGTGCGCTGATATGCAAATAAATAGATAAAATACAAATACAAATACATTTGAACAAACTTGCCATGCCGCCGTCCCGGTCTGAGTAGGCCTTTAGGCACCTTGGAAGATAACTAAGGAGCTTCATCAAATAATAATGAACTAAATATAATAGTTATTGTAAAGCCAGCTAAACTAAAGCTTCTTGGTATTATCAAATTGTCAAATCTCGATCTTAATTTACGAGAATAAATAATTACAGCTGATTTAAGTATTTTCAGTACACGAACTAATCGGATTACCGGTTGGCTCGGCTTTTGAAGAAGCGGCTGGTAAGTATCGCAAGATGCGCGGTGCGGGCTCATGAAAGTTTAATAAAGCAGAGTAGGATGCCGCGGCGCATTCCGATGTCGGACGTAGTTTACTGTTGTATGTGGGCTCGAACCAAGGGCGTATATGGCTAAAGAAATACAAAATGGATTAAAATAAAAAGGTATAAAATCAAATGGTGATCCAATGGGCTTGTTTCTCACGTAGTAGATGAAAGTTCGGATCCCAGTGCTGCACGTGTACCAAGGAGATTCAGTATTCAGTATTTATTTATTGTGTCATATAAATAGGTACATTTCATTTAAAAGTAGGTACTCTATAATTAAATGGGCCCCGTTAGGGCATTGCACAATGACTTAAATAATTAGATTTTATCATTCATATTGGTATAGAACGACTTAATTAGAAAACATTAATTATACTGATAGGTAAATCATATTAAGAACATTATATAGATGTAGGATACATAGATATAGAATATTCATTTATTTGCTGTTTCAGCTTAGACACAAACAAAATATAAAAAATACGCAAGGCAAAACAGAGAACAGATTAAAACAAATACAGACAAAAATATTATCATTCACCATTTTCATCATCGTAGGCCTACGCCAACACGCTAACTAGAGTTAGTAGGTAAAAAGTAATAAGTCAAGCCGTTAATAAGCCGTTTTCATTTTCAATTTCTTTCTTCCAGCAGGCCTCGGAGAACTCAAGCAGTGTCCTTGCTCACAGTACCACCTCATAGCACCGCGTCCTATGAGCACGGATTTAGACTTCGTGCTATCCGCTTGTGGAACGCACTCCCCTGCACCATCAGGGATAGTCCTACTCTCAGTATTTTTAAAAGTCGTGTGAAGAAGCATTACCTGTCTTTATAGAATTATAGGTAGTATGTATGTATAGTATTTATTAGTTTATGTATATTATATAAATATATTTCATATTTATTTATATAAGTATGCACTAGTTTATGTAGTCTATTGATTTGTAAGTAATAATTATATGTATTGTACACATGGGTCTACTCCTGCTCAGCAATCCACCTGTCTCATCCCTATTTGGTTTGCTGGAAGAGATCTCTTATTAGAGATAAGCTCGCCTTTGTACACGTTTTCTATGTTTTTTACTGTCCTATGTAACTTTTTGTGTGCAATAAAGAAATTATGAAATTATGAAATTATGAAGTCAATGTAGCCCATTAATGTCCCCACCGAGGTGCACAGGTCTTTACCCGGATACGAGCAAGATTGAGCCAAACTCAGTTCCGAATTAGTGGCTCACGCGCTGGCTCAGTGCTAATTGGTGTAAAGGTTTTACGACTACTACATCATACCAAGTAGTGATAGTAGCCGGGACCTACGTGCAGCTTTACGTGCCATCCGAAACACGGAGCGTCCGATAGGTTAGTAGGTATTTCATAAATATCATTCATCAAGTATGGACAAGCACGGCACAGTCACACCCATCCCATTTATATCAGCACTGATGGGCTGTTACCTTCGGCTGTAACTTTATATGCATACTTTAAGCCTGTAGTTTATAAAAATCTGTTAAGTGCGGGTCGGTATCGCACACGAAGGGTACCGTACCATCGTACAACATATCAAAAGCACTCAAAACAATAAAAAAATAAACAAAAAGAAAATTTAAAAAGTTTATGCCTTCACGAGATTTGAACCGACGACCTCCGGATTGAGAGTCTACATCATACCGGCTAACCACAACCATGTGGGTTGACGCGAAATATGCTATCATATTTAAATGTGTAGTATATGTGTCTATGACATGGTTGCTATGACAATAAATAAACAGTTTCAGTCAAGATCTCCATTTTGAAATGCGTAAGTGTATCTAAACACGTCTCTTGTATCAGGGCCCCCTTTAATTTGCAATATCTCTCGTATTTCAGTATTTGTGGTTTGTGCGGCAACAGATATACACATTCTGTGAAAATTTCAGCTTTCTAGCTATTACGGTTCGTGCAGACGGACCCGGTGACAGACAGGACGGACGGACGGACAGACGGACAGCGAAGTCTCAGTAATAGGGTCCCGTTTGGCACCCTTCGGGTACGGTACCCTAAAAACGATTATGGCGCTGACGGCTATTTCACGGAACACGACTCTAGTAGATCCATATCTATCTATCCGTTAGGGTGATGTCAAAAACACGAGAGTTGCTTGCTTTTTACTACTTTTTCTGTGATAAATACAGTAGTCAAGTATATAAATAAGTAAGTATAAATGAAGAAAATAAATTGCATGTTTCTTGCTACTATGGACAAGCGAACCCAACCTAAATCTAACTTCAAAATTAAAATACACAGTTGTAACCAACCATTTGATACGTGTGATTGCCCGGTGTTAGATAAAGTTACTAAAGTAAAATACTTGGGTATTATGTTGGATGAAAGGTTGTCTTGGTTTGATCATATTGAATTGTTAATGAATAGAATTAGAAAAATGATGTGGATTTTTAAAAAACTAAGGCATGTTACAGAGGGATCACTACTTAATCAAATATATACTGCTCTTGTTCAATCCATTATTTCTTACTGCATCCCAATATGGGGTGGAGCAACTAAAACGAGATTCCTAGAACTTGAAAGATCTCAACGTTCCCTCATAAAGGTTATGTATTTTCTACCATATAGGTTCCCCACCACTCAACTCTATCAGAAATCCAACTTACTTTCTATAAGAAAATTGTATATTCTTAATACAGTTATTAAAAAGCACCGTCAATTACCATTTAACCAAAATCTACTTGAAACCCGACGACATTACACAGTCTCAGATATTACTCAGTACAAATCAAATTTTGCCCAAAGACAGTATAAAATACAAGCAAGCTATATTTACAACAAAATAAATAAAATACTAAGTATTTACAAACTTACTACTAGAGATGTTAAACAATCACTTATAAAATGGCTTATAAGTCTAGACTATGATGAGGTTGAATCTTTGTTCAAACGTTCCATTTAATAGTGTACTTAGGTACCTATTTTTATCAATATATCCTATAGCCTATATTGCGTAAACAAATAAGCCCATCACATCAATCTGTAACTTAAATAATTAACAGTAATTTAGTAATTTAGTAATATTATATAATGTAAAACTTCTATAAAATTGTTTCTTAAATGTCATTGTGGAAGGTAGGTATCTCCTGATACAGGTAAATTTATACTTAAAAGGAGATTCCGTCTATGTAATCGTGGTTTTGCTGTGAAATAAACAATTTTGTATTTGTATTTGTATTTGTATTTGCTACATGTTACATTTTTTATTTATATATATATTTTTTATTTACTAGCATCTAATTACGAAAATAAATAAATATTTGTGTATAATTACATTTTAATACCAGACTAAAAAATCGGTTAAGTGCGGGTCGGTATCGCACACGAAGGGTACCGTACTATCGTACAACAAATCAAAAGCACTCAAAACAATAAAAAAATAAACAAAAAGAAAATTTAAAAAGTTTATGCCTTCACGAGATTTGAACCGACGACCTCCGGATTGAGAGTCTACATCATACCGGCTGAGCTACCACAACCATGTGGGTTGACGCGAAATATGCTATCATATTTAAATGTGTAGTATATGTGTCTATGACATGGTTGCTATGACAATAAATAAACAGTTTCAGTCAAGATCTCCATTTTGAAATGAGTAAGTGTATCTAAACTCGTCTCTTGTATCGGGGCCCCCTTTAATTTGCAATATCTCTCGTATTTCAGTATTTGTGGTTGGTGCGGCAACAGATATACACATTCTGTGAAAATTTCAGCTTTCTAGCTATTACGGTTCGTGCAGACGGACCCGGTGACAGACAGGACGGACGGACGGACGGACGGACAGACGGACAGCGAAGTCTCAGTAATAGGGTCCCGTTTGGCACCCTTCGGGTACGGTACCCTAAAAAGCGAAAAAACATACTAAAATCCCACAAGTAAATTATCGCAATGAAATTGACAATAGGTAATTTAAGAACAATATAACTTTCACTAAGACGAATTTAGTCAACTGCCTAATCCAAGATCTCTGCAGCTCTAGCACGAGTTTACCATTACAGGTAGTTGGTGATTTGCGTAGTTGAATTTTTGCTAAAGTGGTTTTTTGCGTAGAGTAGTGCCTGCCACCCCGCGTGGGAAAAGTCATGACGCCATATATATTTTTTTCCTATACTACTTATAGTAATTATCTAGATTGCCGCTTAGCTCTATACATTAAAACAGCAACGTCATCGCATGTATTATTATTATTGGCAGACATTCCAAATAACATAAAATAATTCATTTTTACCTGTAATCTAAAACATCATCCCATCATTAGAGGCTATCTCATTTGCTCGTTCTTATAAATTGAGAAGTTAGATTAAGTGGCCAATAAAGAAATCTGTGGCTTGACTTATAATTTCCCAATCTTTATTAGCAAGGGGACATGTCTCCAACCGCAAAAGGTATAACTGTGGCCTCATCGTAACAAGGCTTATAAAAGTTATGTATCTCTCCAAGGCACACTTTCCATTACTTGGAAGAATTTATTCGTACGTCAAACTCAACGAATAACTCGTCGAATTGGATTAGAACAAAATTATTCATGAGCCAGAAAAGTTTTAATTATCTGAAGCTTTACTGTATCTGATACTTCAGTCTTATTTCTATGTTTTATGTCTAATTTGTTTATTTCAGGAAGAAATTAAGAAAGTTGTAGACTTAAAATACCAGTTTCATAGTGAAATTATTTTACATGGACTAATGAGCTAATAAACTATTGAGCTATTACATGAAAATATCTGAAAAGTGTAATGTCACATAACGTATAACGGTAATAGTACATTACTTCAGAGGGAAGAAAGTGACAGTTCCATACCGAGATTATGGCATTTGCGCCACGAGCTTGCGAGGGGCGCAAACCATTTGAGGTATGGAACTGTACTTTATCCTGAGGTATGTATAGTGCTTTTTATTACACCTACGAGGAAAATTATAGACATAAATGCATAGAAATGTTTAAACACAAAGATAAATGCTAAATCAATCGAAGTTTTTGCGAAAATGCGCGGGCTTTTCCTTTTTTTATTCGCCCGTTTCTGGAGTAGGCTAAGATCATAAGGTCATGCAGCCACTTCTTCCGTGATTCCGCGCGTTTTATATACAAAAATAATTTCGTTTTAAATTTTCTGTATGCACCAAGGAGGTTAAGGTTGGTAAAAAAAACTGTATGTGGCCAGTAACAATTTACTTGAAATTTAATTAGTAGACAGTTAAAGACTCTTTGCAGTATGACTGCTGACAAATAAAAATAAAAAAAACCGGGTATGTAATGGAATTTCATACATACTTCCCACCCTTGGGTCGGAAGGATTTTCATACAAACTTCCATACCTTGGGATGAAAGGATTTGAAGGGCGGGATAAAGGCGTTTCTTCCCTCTAATTGGTATAATTAGTATGTATTTTCAGAGCAGGTGTGATAAAAACAAAATAACATAATAGTTCCTTTCTGTGACTGTGGTCTGACTTAAGGGAGCAGTATTCGTACATATTGTGTAATATGTGTGGACACAGCCAGAATGCAGATGTTGTAGGCTCATTCTCATTCTCGTCTTTTTAGACGACATTCGAAACGCGAGCAGAGAGGATTGAGAATAGGTTTCGAAGTCAGTATTCTTTAAGTTTTTAACTTTGTGAATTATGTAGAAGGCTACCTTAACTTAATTAACTTGTTGAATTATTATTTATTTATCAGCTTTTGCCCACGTCTAGCCAATAGATGAAAAAATAATCAAACAGAAAAATCTACCTGTCTCTGCCCCCCAACTCCCGTCATCGATCGTTCTTCGAGTTCCGCAAAGCTACTTACTTGGTATATTTTTGTAGTGCAGCTACTTATTTATTTCTCCTTTGATGGGGGTAGGAGCTATGCTCCAGTTCACCAAGCAAAACAATGCCGATTGTTTTTTTCGGCCAGCATATCAATCGGCGTTGCAGTAGAATAGCATTGCATCTCTCTTTCAAGAGGCCGACCCCGACTTTAATAATTCATCAAGAAAAACAATTTATAAAAACTAATAGAAACTTAACTACAACAGAGAGTGCCAAAAACCCATTTACGGTTGTAGATATGTAAAAATCTGTACAAAGCTACACGTACTCGTAGATACCTTTCGTAGGAACTAAAAAGAAACGTTGAAAATATGGGTCAAAAACTTAAATGTAGTACACAGTATAGGCGGCTCTTACATCGCCACACCACAAGTGGAAACCTTTGCTCAGAAATTCCGACCGCGTGGTTCATATTTCTGCCAGCTTATTTAATCGAAATGCAATTAGTTCTGCGCCAGATGTGGTAAAATTGTTAAAACCGTGGTCTTCATCACATAAATGCTTTAATATCAGATCGAATGGTCGTTTCGTAAGCCAGATGTGCTCATGAAAAAAGTAATTATGTTTCTTTACGGTACGATCAATTATCATTTTATTTGGTTGCGACGGTAAAAAATGTGGCAATACCCTTCGAAGTCTTCTAGTGCATCTTAAGTTAAAATAATTTTCTTTGGATATAAAGATATAATAAAGTTTACAAAACACTTTATATAACCATTTAAACCAAACGAATATATATTATTAGTTTTGCATCTGTAGAAACTCCAAAGGTTAAAAGAAATCTAAATGTGCAGAAGTTTTACTCGTAATCTCAAAGTGTTTGTAACCCACATCCACCTAGCTAAGTAAAGGTTAGAATCTCTTCCTTTTTGTTTATGTATCTCACAAAATTAATTACGCAAACCCATCAGAAGCAATAACCGTTTAGTGATGAAGAGTCCTTTTGTATCTTTTATCGCTCCAGATTATTTTGCGGAATTTTGGCCCTGTCCAAAACTAATAATTGGTGGCCCCGAGGCCAAACCCCTTTACATTGTGGATTTATATTAAATTCCTTTCTCCCAAATTGTCGAAACAATTCCTTTAGGCCTACCTAGCTAACCGCGACTCGTTATTGATGGTTACATTTTTGGGGCCTGGCGGGATAATCAAATAGTGTTTAATAGATTAATCTGTTTTACAGGAAATTACGAAATTCCATACTCTATTTCGATATTGATCAATCTTTAGTTTTTGAATAATTTCATTGAGTTGAGGTACGTCCAACATTTTCCCGGCTGCTATTTTTTCTAACAAAATTCTCTTTCCGGCTCTTCGACACTGTTGAAACAGAACAACCAGGCAAACTGACGCAAATTCATAATACGAAACAATAATATATGAGTGATAAAAGAAATAGTTTCTCTCAATTTTACAATAGAGAAAAAACTTGCTTTCATTATGCACCCTGAACTGATTTTATTCCTAAAAATATACCTCTCTTCGTCACAATAACACCTTCCGTCTCTTACACCCCTCATGAATTATGAATTGGAGTAAGCGGAGAAAAAGAATCCTTTTCAGAGCTCAGGAAGTGAGGAATAGGACTTTATACAGGTTACAGGGTTATTTTTAGACCCCGAGCCAAAATTTACTATATTTTAATGACATCAAATTCTGAGCAACTTTCACTAAGAAACCGATTTGATCAGAGCAACTATATTTTTCACTTCCCAGTACAGTGATAAATAAATAATAAGTAGTTAATTTTGGCTAGGAGTCGAAAAGTACTCCTGTATGTATACAGACTAGAAAGCTTTAAAACTAAGACACAGTAGAGTAAAATATGACGACTGTAGATATTGGAATTTCATAATCATGGTGTACAGTACAAACTCCCTTTTACTACGACACACCTTGTTACCGATGTTTTCACTGGGGTTTAAAAATGGATGGGGTTATCAATTCGGTTGTGTTATGCTTTTTTATATACATATTTATGTGTGTTACCTCGAAATTGGTATTATTTGTGAACCGATTTCAAAAATCCGCTTTCTATATGAAAGAATAGACCTTCAGGTTAGTCCCATTTTTTGAAAATCAGGATTCGGTCCAGTGCTTAGGTTTCTACCCAGAAAATACTGTCATCCAGGAATCCAAAATTACATATTTTTTCCTTTCTGTGACTGTGTGGTGTAAATGAATTCTGGCTGTAAGCACCGATTTCGATTATTTTGTGTAATAGAAGGAGACTAATTAATAATATTACATAATTCTAGACTGGAAGGAGACCGCTCAGGATCGAATGGAGTGGAAGAGGGGGAGAGAGGCCTTTGCCCAGCAGTGGGATATGACAGGCTCATAATAATAATAATAATAATAATTGTTAGACGTCATTCGGATAGGACTAGGTAAAAGATCATGATGTCGGTTCTTTTTTGTTTTTAACTTGGTGAATTATTATCATTTATTCACCAGGTGTCGCAGGATTTGTTGATGTGACTGAGAACGAAAACGAGACGTAGAACTTTGAAATCTATGTTCTATTTTCTAGCGACAGCAAACTCAACAGAAAATCGAAATGAAAAATAAAATAAAAATAATTAATAATTTTAATGCATTGTGTAACTGCATAGCATAAGCCTTAGATAAATGGTTTTTCCGATAGTTTTGTCATTAATTTAGATGAATCAGATGAAAATTCATCTGATGGATAATTGATTTACTTTTTAGGTACGATGGTGCGGAGCCCTCCGTTTGAGAGTCCGACTCGCACTTGGCCGATTATTCTTATTGGTAAGACTGAATTTTCGAACGTTGGAAAAAAAATGGCGTCCTAAATTTTTGACTTCAGTTGATGTAAGGATGACTTACTGTAAAGATTCCTTATATGGATATTACATTAGTTTGATGTGTGCGTGTTTCGCTTTCGTTCGTTCATAAATCAACTTTTTTGCAGTCAGTACATAATCATTCACATCAACATATTTTCCGACACCTATACTTAGACTAACTTAGTGCACTACTGTTCGCTTTTGTTATTTTGGCCCGCATGTGTCTTATGAGCGAGCCGATAAAGATTAAATATAATAAATTATGATGTTGGATAAATCAAGTACCTATTAAGATTTACATAATCCGGTTAATACAAAACCGTGACTCTCTCACGTACACTATATTTGTTTCAAAATTTACTGCATTTCCATAATTGCTTTCTAAACTGGTGAATATGAACAAATAGTATAGTAAGGCAGGACGGCATATATCACCGCATGTCCTTAAGGGACTCAATCCGACCTAGAGAGCAGTCTGGGACTACACGACTAATGTCCTGGTTATGTCGTTCCTTTGACTGTACGTAATGGAGGCGGGATCTGTAGTTCAACTGCTTATATGCTGAATATTCGCCTAAACGTGGGAGAAACTCTGTATCAGCACAGATACTATAATATTATACTAATACAGATAGACCACATAGAACAAAATATGACACCGACGTAAACTGAGATGCTACGGAAGCTTCTTTAGTTCTAGGCCATTGTCGCTTGGTGCAGCACCATCGAAAAATTGCAAATACCACGAGATGGCGCTAAGATATATAGGATTTATTCTAAGATTAGCGCCACCTAGATGTATGTAAACTGAAACCATCTTACTCCTCACGCCATCTCTTTTTTACGAAGGGTTACTAATTCTAATTTGTATGGGATGAGCACCCTGTGGTATCAGGCACCTCGTACGGGAAAAGGCGTGATGCTGTTTTGTTTTGCTGTACAGTGTAGGAAGGCCTCGATCACGAACGTTTTCGAGTTTGTAAAACGTTTTCGAGAACGCAGGAAATTATATTTTATGTCATAGAGAATAAGAATCACTGACTTTTCGATAGTTTTCTATCGAATATTTGTTCTTGATGGGGCTGCAGGAGTAATGGGCATCGTAACACCCATTTTTATTATTCTATAAATCGAAAATATAGACAAATATAAGAAACTAATTTGAATATTTTTTAATTTTTTGATGTCATTATTTTTTTATTAATTATTTAAAATTTCTGAATTTTGTAAGTATGACGTCACCACTGGCATAATTAGGTAAGTTCCTTTGCATTCAATCATGCTTTTAAAAAGTAAAAATACGTTGACGTTTGACAAATGTCAACAAGAGTTAATATTTAAATAATAAGTCGTTGTTATCCGATGTCGGTAACGAGTTATAACATTTTAATTTCTAAAATTGCCAATAACCAAGAATTGAATTGAGTTTATTGATCCGTTAATGTAAGTATTTAACAAAGAGACTAAAGAATCCTTACTTCCAAGTGATCTTCACAGCAATACTGTGTGTACACCTTGAAATATTCCGCCTTAGCTTGACGACACCATTTTTGACGCAAATCTTCTCGAATGCGTACAAACAGTTTAGTTGGGCTATTTTTCGAATTGCAGTTTGGAACGAAGCACTCTCTAGATCCCATGATTATTTTAGTATTATTCGGATGTTTATTTGTTGCGATGCGAAGGTTATTTTCAGCGGTTATTTCTATGTTTGACACTTTTGACAGTTGTTGTTGTTGACAAATGTATTTTTTTTTAATTATTTGTAGGCAATGGAACTACCGCATTAGAGCCAACGATGACGTATTTGAAAGAAAATGAAATTAACAGTTTTTGCGATAAATATTAATAATCCGTTTTAATTTTATTTATTTAAACCCCTTATAGTAATCAGTATCCCTATTCCTCTAAATGATTTTCACTTTACGACAATCGATGCCTCCCTGATCAATGCCCATTACGCGTCGAAAAATTATGCGAATTTAACTGTCAGTGACCCTTGTGTACACTGCGTAAGGCTTATTCATATGAGCTCGAACATTTTTTCACTCTGGTAATAATTCCTTTTTGAGCCACAGATCGCACTGAAAGCGTAGAGGATTACATCAAAAAAATCACATCGCGAAAATCCTTGCATTGCTCGCACAGTGCGTCTAAAACATGAGTGTAAAGAATTTTAAAGGTAAGGTAAGCTGGTAAGCAATTTGGTAAGCAAATGCTGTTTTTGAAATAAAATACGTCTCTGACTGTAAGTATTTCGTAGTCAGGAATAGTTCATCCGGCGTGGCGGCCGCGCAACGTAAAACTAAGCTTGGCGAAATAAAAGCTGAACTTTTGAACGGATTTTTGCAAAATAAAATAAACAAAAAAGCTGAGAAGATTAATGACAGCGTTAACTTAAAGAGCGGGCGGCGAATTCCGAAACAGTTTCAGTTCCTTTCCATTTTAACGTTTCGCATTCGTAGCGTTTCAGTCGTTTTACTGAAACCTGCATTAAAAGTTTTACAACTTTTCAACGTTCAAATGTTTTAACAAATTTGTACCGAGCAGAAAGGAGGTTTGGTGAAAAAGTGCTGTATCCTCTTTTTAGGTTTCCGTAGAGAAACTAGGAACTCTTATAGTTTCGTTAAGTCTGTCTGTCTGTCCGTCTGTCCGTCTGTCCGTCTGTCCGTCTGTCTACTTTATTCATACAACTTTATTCCGAAACTATTAGGACTACATAGTTAAAACTTAATATGTAGACGTCTTCTGTGAACTGCTTTACGATTTTTATACAAGAAATTAAAAAAAATAAGGGGGGCTCTCCATAGATGGAACTGAAACCAAAAAAATGATTTTTCAACAAACCTGTATGTGTGTCTATAGATAGTTCTTTATTAATGATGTTGAGGTTTCTGAAACCATTTTTCCTCAAAGTAAATCGTTAAAGAGACTGACCCTTCCGAAGTGGAAAAATTTATGTCCAACTTTAAAGTAGTTCTAAAAGAGAAAAAAAAAATATGCTGTGTATCTCATACACAACATACTATCGATGAAAATATTAAGTTTTTAAGGTATAAAACAATTGTTAAAAACTACAAAGATAACTTTTTAATTCATACAAACACTATGAAAAACCAAGTAATTATTTGCTGGTATTATTTGGGCTAGGTGTATCAGGTGTATTAAGATGTAGTACTACTCGGAACCAGTCATGGGCGAGTCCGACTCGCACTTGGCCACTTTTTTGGGTATCTAGTTAGTTACACTACATTACCGGTTTTTCATCTCTGAGCTGAAATATTTTGAGATGGATAAACGAAGATTGTTTTGTAAAGTGATAATATTTTCCTTGCTTACGTCTTTCAACTTCGAATAGGTACATTTATCGCGTTATACATATAGCGACCTTACTCTCTATTTTGTCGATGCGCCAATATTCAGTAATAAATCATGAATAAATCAGTCAAATAGAATGTAACAATTCTCTTCATAAAACGGAAGTCAACATTGTTATGAACACCCGCCCGCACCCAACATGTCTTTCAACCTCGCTTTCACAAGATGAGTACATCTGTTTGATGATTAAAAGACTGACACAGTGATGACAAACACAAGTTTCGTAGCCGAAAATCATGTCACATTTTTACTGCCACAAAAGATAATAACCATCTTACAAAGACCTCTTCATCTCTATTTCTTTGCTCGTAAAACTCTTGCAATGTTCCTTAGGAGAGCAGGGTGGGAGTTTTAGTTACATTGGTGGTCCTAGAGAGCTTGTTTTCCAAGACAGGGAGTTGTTCCCGTCGCCTGCAGCGAATAAACCTTTGTCCATCACAAAAATGGAAAGAAAAGTGAGCGATTACGCCTCGAGTTTTCTGAACTTATTTCGAGTTGGAGCGAACTGTCCTCTTTTGTTTTTGTGGCCAGTGTGTCTCGTGTCGCCAGCACTGAGCACTGACTGTCTTGTATATGGAAAAGGGAAATTTTTGTGATAATATTTTGTAGTTGAAGCAATTAATTAGGCGCACAAGGGGGACTTCGACTCAAAATGACTCTATGTCTTGAAAGGGGTCCCCATACAAGAGACGTGTCTTGATACACCCTCGCATTTCAATATGATGGTTGGCCTATTTCACGTCAACCTACATTGTAGTTTACAAAGTTATTGGTGCGGCTACTTTCATACTGCATGTACGTAACCAGGTACATTCATAAGTTTGTATGTGTTATTGAAAGAAAATTATTTGGGTTATTTTTTGACCGAGCGAGCGAACCGAGCGAAGCGTCTCCGTTTCAGGATTGGGCAAAAATGCTTTTGTTTGTTTGTTTTTCTGTGCTCCTCTTCAGGTCGCATTTCTCTTCTCAACCGATTATCGTGAAATTTTGTGAGCAGCGCCCTTATTCTGTATCTCGAATCGACTGAAAATTGTGTGGGCGCAGGTTCTATAATTATAGGTATGGTTTTTTGACGTTTCAGTTTTTGGTTTGTTTTCAAAATGGCAGAGATATGGGTGTTGAAAATGTAAAAAATCCGAGTTTTCAAAGTTTTTGGTACGGCTTCATTCTAAGAGCTAACCAAGTGCATTCATAAGTTTGTGTGTTAGCAGTTAAGCTTTGCCACCGACACCGACATACTCGCGAGGTCTACAGCTCACAGAGCCACTAGTTGTTCAATATTCTCCAATTACTGTCAACAATCTGTTGACTTACAGAAAATGCTTTCTGAAACCCAAAAAAGCTCTAACCGGCAATAAGTTGGAGATCTTGACAAACTGCTGACAGTCTGTCAGTTGAAAAAATGTGTACGAAAAACCGGTTGTTAGTGATGGTCATGGATTTGCCACGAGATTTATTTATTTATTTATGTATGCAATGATGTAATTAAACAACTCTACTTATTCTATTCTTCTATTCTTCTATAAGGGGGTTGAAGTGCCTGCACGTGGCCCACATGTGCGGGGTCTTTGTCCATGTCCCCTTCTCCCATTTCCTTATTTCAGCCAACCCAACTCCTGCACCAGCTGGAGTAGGAGGCCTGGGTGTTCAAGGAGCTCATGGGTTGATGATGCTTCTCCTAGAATCGCCAATCTGGTTTCAGTTGTGGATGGACATGCCAGCAACATGTGCTCGACTGTCTCCTCCACTTCCATGCAACCCCTGCAGTGGACAACTCTATCCATTTGGAACCAACATCAGACCCAGGACCACTTACAGGACAACTGTGCCGAGCGAGTAATCCAATTTTAAACGGTTCCCATACATGATATGATATCTCACTACTAAAGCCACAGCTTTTGTGACACAGTTTTGACACCGTGACACAAGACACAAGTCGCTCGTGAGCGCCTTTTCTATTCTTAAATTTATATCTACTAACAATATTAGATTATAGTCTCAGCTTAGCTTAGAGTCGTTTTAATAACTGTACCACGTGATCCCCAGTTGTGCAGGGCTCATCACGTGACATTGGCGAAATTATGGCAACACATGATAGAAGCCACAGATCAAAAACTTAACTTAACTTAATTTTATGCAACTCATTATGCAGAGTTATATTACCATGTAGGTATATTCCTGAACATTCCTCGCTATTATATTGTAATTCAATTCAATTTCGAACTTTTTAAATAGATCAGGTTTTAATCCTAATCCTAGGAATATATTTGTATTAAAATACACATGTAATATAAAAGATCTACATACATTCCGTGAATCGTCTTTCGTTTTCTAGGAAAAGGAAGCCAGTTATTGCCTGTTTCATATGATATTAAATATTTCATACAATATTTTATTGGGCGCTCCTTTTAACTCCCCATTCATGTTTAATATTTCGTCAGTAAATTCCACCTGACGAATTATATCTTGGATTGCCCTTGCGCTCTGAATTTATTATTATATTCACATGCTTTCTTATTAAGGTTTATTCATATCTTTATGCTATTATGTATATTTAACCATATTTTAACCCTTCTGGCGTGTTCTTCCGGCCAAAGAATAATAACATCTTTTGGTTTTTCTATATGTTTTGAACTATATAACCAAGCCATGAATAAAAAATCGCGGGTCCTTTTTTTGCCACCCGCCTGACCGTAAATAACTAAAAGATTTGTTTACTTTAGGGAATCAAGTTTACATAGAAATTATATACAGGTATACAGGATAAAAAGTTTTTCATTTTGTTAATGCCAAAGCTTAAAACGGTATTGGCCTCATTTTGGAAGCTATAATCTAAGTTTGGAAGTAGTTTTAAAATAAATGTTATTACATTTTAAGCGCACTACATTAATATTTCCGGGATATCTTCTGTAGTTTCAATAAAAAAAAAATATAGTTCAATTTGAAAAACTGCGCCAAAAACGCTGTATTTGTAATGGCGCCGCCGCCGGTCACATGACTCGCGTGACGTCACATGCTCGTGAGTGAACGCCTGCCATCATTATGATTCATCTCCCGTTCCGAGTCACGCCAAAATCGATTACAGCGTCTACGAAGCCGTTCCGAGTCAGTTTTGACGATACAAAACGATTGTAGACGCTGTAATCGATTATTATGGCGCTGATGGCGATGTCACGGAGCACGACTTCAGTCAAGCAAGATGTCCGAGACGAGCGTGTGACGTCATCAGAGAGATAAACTTCAGACAGAGCGTTTTCGTCATGTTTTCGTCACAGATTATATTTCGATAGTTTATACATTTTAATTCCTGGAATCCGCAAAAAATAGACATTGTATAGGAATTCTAAAATATAATGAAATATAGTTTTCTACGCTACTATCTGATAGGATTTTCACATTTTGTCGAATATTTTTAATGTTGTCCAATACCGTATTTTTTATCGGACGAATAGCAATGACTTCACCTACTACATACTTTTGATAAAGCCAGGGAACCGATTATTTTCATAGAGGAAATGCATAGCTATTTAATACTATTCATATATGTACAATTGAATAATCCGATTGGCGCAAAACACGGTATTTGGCAGTCAGTCTAAAAAAAAAATAGGCGCCACCGAAAACCAAAATCCGTAACCAAATTTTTGCCCTTTTGGGTTTTCCTAAAGAGTAGGCCCTAGTTACGGAGTACATTATCTATTCCGTGCCCTAGGTACGATACGCCATTCTACATTAAAAAAAGTTTTTACTTTCAACTTCCAGACGAGCTGTTACATTGTGAGTATTTGTGAACCTCTCAATAGAAAGAAATATTCTATGATAAATATCCTTCACATCACACAATACAACACATTACCTGATATTGCTCTTTTGATTGAAGGAAAACATACCGGGCGTCTCCCGCGAATTCAAACGGATGTCATACAATATCTTGTTTGATCAAACATTGAATAGCCTTTATGACAAGATATTCTTGCCCCTGAACTAATGTACTGAATCTACCCAAGGGGTAGTATGAACTCAAACTTAGAAATAGCATCAACAGTATATGATATTAATTATAATTATTTCCTGTCCATCCTAGGTTTGCTGGATGAAATCTTTTAATAGAGATAAGCTTGCCTTTGTCGTGTGTGTCCGCTTTCCATTGTAAAATGTATCATTTTGTGCAATAAAGTATATATATATCTATTTTAAAAACAGGGTAAAAGAGCACTTCCTCTCCCTTTCATCATAATTGTACGTATTTTTATATAAGTATGTATGTATATACCATTTATGTTTATCTAAATCATAATGTATGTATATGTATTGCTGTACTTTTCTAGATAATTATTTAAATTAGATTAGATTCAGAATTGCAGTTATTGTGTACTGACTTCCCTTTCTGTCAAACTATCCTTCCATGCCTAGGTTTGCTGGAAGAAATCTCTCTTTAGAGATAAGCTCGCCTTTGCACTTATGTTTTCTTCAATGTTACGTGTAAATAACTGTGTGCAATAAAGTATAAAAAAGTATTATTAAGGCTCTGCGCAAACGGGCGACCGACGACAGCGATTGGGGTCTGTCGCGCGTTACCGCCACAGTGTCTGTCGCGCGCTAACGCCACAGTGTCCGAAGCGAGCGACAGCCACCCGTGGACGCCTACGGATAACTGCGCGGGGTTGGAGCGGCGCGACAGTCGCGGGTATCGGCGTCTTGTTGCCCGCAGCGAACACAAGTCGCGAGTCGCGGACACTGTTGTTATTATGTTATGTTATTATTATGTACTATTATATGGCGAGTGGCCGCCACCGGCTACACATGCGTGACGCGTCATACAAAATATATTATGAAAAATTTTGTTTAGTCGCTGTCACTGGCCCCAGTCGCTGTCGTCGGTCGCCCGTTTGCGCAGAGCCTAAAAGTCACCGAAAAGAATAACACAGCTTGAATTAATCTGATATACTCGTAAGTATACTCGTTTATATATCTACATAATATTTATTACGCCATGCGTCAAAGCAAAATAATTGAAACAAAAAGTAAACTTTAGAAAAAACCGACTTCCACAAACCCTATTTGATTAGATTGAGTTTAATACTAACTGTAACCCCTTATCCCCCACTCCCTTGAGGAATTAATTTTGTCAAATGCTATATCAGTGCTACCCCACGCGACTAAGGAACCCCTGTACAAAGTTTCATGGCTCTAGGTCCACCGGTTTAGGCTATGCGTTGCCTGCCCGTCAGCCACGCATTGTATTTGTACCTAGTATTGAGCAGATCTGGTGGCCATATGTGGTCTTCATCAGCAGTTCCGCATCACAATATTATGCTTACCATGTGCATTTGCACGAGTTATTATGAAAAACACAAAAATCACTATAGGTCTGCCTATAATATTTGAAGAGTTCTCTCGATTTCTCCAGGATCCCATCATCAGATCCTGACCTGGTGTCAATGGGACCACCCTTGAGGTATTACCTATACGCCGAAAAAAGATTTGTTCAAATCGGTTCATAATTGGCGGAGCAATCGCGTAACAAACATAGAAAAAAAAAAAAAAAAAAAAAAAAAAAAAAAAAAAAAAAAAAAAAAAAAAAAAAAAAAAAACATACGGGTCGAATTGAGAACCTCCTCCTTTTTTTGAAGTCGGTTGATAAACACTTGGTTGGTATTTCTAGAATTTTCTTTCAAAAGATCAGATCTAAGTGAAAACCCAGAGATGTCCGCAGAACCTCGTTACAGCTAAAAAGACTCCCAGTTCCAGTTCCCGCATGATAATTTATGCTAAATATTCAGTCCCAACAGAAACTCCTCGAGTTATTTCCTCAAATTAATCGAAACAAGATAAGTAAGCACTCGGTAATCCCCAGTGGGAGCAACCGATAAACTTGCGCCGGCATAAATTTCGCTCGTTTTTTTTCTTCTAAGTTATTTATACTGCAATCTATTTTAGCGAGTAGAAATGGGCTTTTAGTTTTAAATTAACGGGCGAATGCAAAGAATTACGGCCACGGGGCCCAAGGCGGGTCGAGCGAGAGACAAAGTATCCTAAAATGTTTGTAATTGGTAATCCGATAAAAGGAGAGATTATTTGATTTTACTGGAAACGATTTGAACAAATGGTTCAGTTGGTAACAGCTACTAAGAAATCATTTCGTAATAATAAGTAAATATCTATATCTATGTTGACTGATAGTGACTTTCTTAAAAGACCGGTGACCGCGTGAATTTCCCATGCAAACGTAATACAAAAATGATTTGAATTTGAGAACTAGTTCAAAGCATTTAGACTGTTAATCGGATTAATTTACAGTGTTTACGCAGGTTCCTGGTCGTATACCAAGGTTTTTATTCAAATTACTTAAAAATATTTTTAAATTGGTTGAAGAGGAACCCTGGTATACAGACCAGGAACCTGCGTAAACAGTGTATAAATCCGATTAACAGTCTAAATACGTTAAACTATTTCTCAAATTCAAATCATTTTTGTATTACGTTTGTATGGGGAATTCACGCGGTCGCCGGTCTCTTAAGCCACAATAAAAAATGCTCCACAAAATATACTTGTCTTCTTGTTACTGCGGGTCCACAAATCCTTGCAGTTGTTGGAAATGTCCAAGTGACCTATTTACAAGAATCACCTACTATGGGAATATCTAGGAAATATTTTGCATTTCTAAAAATCTCATATTTCCGATAATTCCTATTGAATGTATCTGTAACAAACGCATACAATATTGCTGTATACAATTGATTGCTTATTGTTCCTATTCCCGCTGCTCCCTGTAAGCAGCCTATTGAGCTATGCGTCCCGAAGTCCCAAGTTATATGGGTGGCCTATCGTATTGCTTTTAATGTGTTTCACGAATGAATAGTAAATCATAGGACGCGTTATTACACTCGGTTATAGCCCCACGCAATATGGACGAATTATGGCTATCAACCAGGGAAGAATGAAATGGAACCATTTCTAAGAAAACTATTTAATAATAAGTACCTACCTACAAACATAAAAGCTCGGGAAAGAAGGCTTAGTTCTAATAGTACTGCAAAATAAAGTTTATACGTAGCCTTAGAGCAGACAAAGTATTATTTTATTTTATCTTGATCTGACAAAGTGGTTTCCCATTTTCATTTGCCGCGGGTCTTAATAACACATTGTATTTAGACGTTACACCGAAATAAATATTATATTCTCGGACCTTTATTATTTTCCTGTGTAATTTGTAAGGTCTTTTGTTATTTTATTTGGCCTCGCGCAGCCGTTATGAGAGCCTCGTGTAATGAGATTTGTTATTGTGTTAATGAAAAACAACGAGTAATGCCGGATTGTCGTCAAGGAAAATTTGGTAGGTAGACAATTATAATAACATAATCCTTACATGATAACATAATTATTCAAGATTCTTCCTAGCTAATAAATATCAAATGGTACTTATGTCCACACTAGCAGTTACCCGCGGTTTCACACGCGCTAAATAATAATCATAAACATAATTTATTGATAATAAAATATTACATGTCAACAGGTATACAAATATCTGTAGAATAAATTAATTTCAGGCATAATGATTATAAATAACATGTCAGGAATCAGTAGTAATAATAGTAGCTAATAAAAAGTCAATTATGAAAGTTAAATTAAATTAAAATAATGTCAAAAATAATAATAATGTCAACATAATAAGAATACCTTCTTAGTACGCCTTACTTAACGCTAATAAGAACCCTTGAACTCTGTACAACTTTTCATGTCTCTATACTCCATTCCTTATAGCATTTATCGGTACTATGTCGGTCGTCAGTCGAATGATTGATTATCCTATTTTTACTTTGAGGAATTTTTCGAGAACAATATTTTATGAATAATCAATTTACAGCCAATACTAATTGTAAATTATATAACTTACTTGTGATACGATACTCCTTGTTTATGTGTATTGCAATTTCGGTATGATTTACAAGTTTTTACCTCGCAGGACACCATTTTTGTTGTGCTGCCGATACGTCACGCTGCTAGCACCGTCACCGTCTAAGCACGACTGATTGAAATCGGTTCACTTTTCCCGTTTTGACACCGTTTTGGTAGCGACACTTTCAAGCGCCCCGTGCCTTGTCCCCTACTATTGAAGTCTGTGGTTGTATCACATAATTTTCCATGATATGCCACAACAACGCGTTGTGGTGTGTCATTTTGCAGGCGACGACGCGACGACGTTTCAAGGATCGACGTGCATCACGCAACAGATAATATGGCATATTCTATACAAGGTGTGAATTAATTAACGCAAAATGAGAAACTGCTTTGTTAGGGACACCATTCCGAGCAACTTTCATTATGAAACCGATTTGATCGGAGCAACTTTATTTTTCACTTCTCCATACAAAATCAGCTGACCCACTCAGGCCAAAATGTAGTGGGAAGTGAAAAATAAAGTTGCTCTGATCAAATCGGTTTCTGAAAGTTGCTTAAAATGATGTCCCTGGTAAAGCAGTTACTCATTTTGCCTTAATTCATTTACTTACAGTGTAAGGTCCTACACCTTGTTTAAATGCAAAACAACGCGAAGCAACGCAACGAAACTCACCAATCAAAGAGTCCTTAGTCTATTATCTCGAGTACAATTAATGAATCACAAGAGTGTCTTAAGGCGAAAACGTTCCCCGCTCGTTGAATCGCAAACATGTCGCGGAACGAAAAACTTCTCAAGTAGTACGTACAAGTGAGCGAGGAAAGTTAAAACAGTTGTTGACTTGGTTGGTTGCTTATTGGAAACCGGCTAACAATGAAGAAAATTTCCAGGAAACTGCCTTTAAAAGAGCATCGTGTGTTTTTAAGGCGAAGTCCAAACATGACAACTTTATTTCTTGGTGAATACAGCGTCACGCCTTTTTCCATACTTGGTTATAGCAGAAACAGTAATAACGCTGGTTTACGTGGGAACTGCTAGAGAAGATTTAAGGCTCGAGTCCACAGTTCCGCCATGTTCCGCATCGTACGCATCGCATATCGGCAATGCCAACATGGCAACTTTTGCGATGCGTGCCGATGACGTCATACGATATTTACGATTGCTAGAACTTGCGTCGGCGAATCCGATTGTTTCCGATACAGTGGACGCACTATGAAAAATTGTCAGCGTCAGGATGACCGGTCACTAACTTATACTAAGGTATAATTATGACGTTGAAATTATGACTAATAATTGCTGCCCAATTGCTTCTATTTGCATCCTTCGCATTTTAAATATTGAGAAATAAAACATTTAAGGGTGACCGGCCATCCTGACGTCAGGTTGGCCGGTCACTAGCTGTGGTACCTTAAGGGCGTAGAATAGATCATAGTTGGAACGCGTTTTAGCTATAGTAATTCATAATTATTCAATACTTTACATGACTGGGAGTCAGACCATCGTTGTTACTGTAACTTATACTTCATTCCATATAACATTAGAAACATTTTGAAATTTTCTTATTCATTTTTCCAATCCTTTATATACTATAATCATTGCATTGCGTTGTGTGTGTAATTTAAATGAGCCTAACCTCCTACACTGCTATAACTTTGGAAATATGAAGAATAAAAGTAAAAAATGTTATATGGAATGGACTATAGCTACATCATGCATCAGGCTTCTTCCATATAATACTAAGTGGCAGAGGCACCGTTTCACCTAAGTTTAGCCAGTTATTCAATGCTCAATTCTTTCCATTATTTATCACCGCTGCTATATAATCTCTATCTAAAAAGCTATCGTATACAATATTACAATCGTTAATCCGACGACGTGATGTCTCACGAATGCGAAACACGCGGCAACTCTGGTTTAACGAGCCACAAAAGCAATGAAAAGTTCTACGAGTCACGACCAGACGTGCTCACATTTCAGCGGTCTTCATCTGACAAAGGCTGATCTAATGGTCTAAGATCCGAAGAGAGCTCGACCTTCACCCACCTGTTCCTGCGATGAAACTTGGTTTTTATCAAATTTTGTATACTACGAAATACATCGCGAGTGGGTTGCCTAGCAAAATCTTGGCAAGGCTATGATTAATTAATTAACGGTCAAGTGTGAGTAAGACTCGCGCACTAAGGGTTCCAATCATACTTGTGGATTACTACCTCTCGTAACTGGTGCTTTTAAGTAACTACTTCTTTTTCTTCTAATCGAGTCGACGGTCATCTCAGGCGCGGGCAGCCCAAAATTCCGCAACCGCGATAGCTCGCTCGGTAGACTTGTACAGTCTAGCTCCTCGTTCGTGCATGTTGTCGGGCACGCGGGGCACCCAGTCATATGCGCGATGGCCTGCGTCGGATGGCCGCAGATGCACTCCGTGTCGTGTTCGGGGATGATGCCCCACCTCGAAAGGTTTCCCTTGGACCTCTCCACCGCAACTCTGAGTCGGTTGAGCAATTTCCAGTGACTAATTAAAATTACAAGTATGATGTCATCCATGTACACAAAATTACGATTGATAGATTGCGTTGACCTAGATTCTAGTTCAACGCAATCGATCGATTGATCGTCTAGGTCCTAGAAGGTTGATTTTTTTACAGCTTTAATGGACTATAAATTTGAGTAATTGATATAAATTTCAGCTTGATACGTCCACGCGTATAAAAGGCCTTTTATTTTTAAATGTTTAATTATTTATACCTCTACCAGGATTTTGCTAGGCAACTCACTCGCGATGTATTTTCTAGGATACAAAATTTGATAAAACCAAGTTTCATCGCAGTAACAGATGGGTGAAGGTCGAGCTCTCTTGGGATCTCAGGATACAAGTACAACACGATAATAATAAAATAATACGTTTGAGCAATGACAAATTAAATATCTTTAATTAAACAAAACATAGCGTCACGCTTTTCCCCATACGGGGCGGCAGAGGAACCATATTCCCACTGTTAGCCAGTTATTCATAAGTTAATGTTGCATAACAGGGGGCTAGCCCATCGCCGCAGCTATGGGATTATTCATCCTCCATCCTTTGGCTCAATTTCATTGTTATTTTCATAAAATCTTTACTCAGAACATTACGTACGAGTATCTTCAATATGCCAAACAGTCTCTTCTTCTTCTTTTTATTAATGGCGTCCTAACCTCTTTTGAGGTTAATTTTGCCAGTGTCAAGCTCTTTTTTATGGATGACAGATTCATCTGTCATTTTACAGACAACTACAGTCGTCCAACGATCTTTTGGCGTGTGAGTGACGTTTACAGGGGGGCGTCACTTCTACCGAGCCACCAACATAGCTGTTCAGGTGGGAAAAATTGGTACTACGGACTTGTCTTCCGCCATCAAAGAGAATACTATCCGCTATTATGAAGACTATACTATGACACTAGCAACTGCTATCAACTGAACAGCTAAGTTGGTCGCACTGTAGGCAACATAATGGAATGAAACTGTCAAAAAGCGTCAGTTCAACCTGTCACCGCACGCCAAAAGATCGTTGGAAAGAGGTTGGAAAGCTGTATAATGATTTGACAGACTTCTTTCCCTCCCTTTGTATACTTAACCCTAACCCTTCTGCTCGCTGGCCGGAAAAGAAAAATATTTGACATTAAAATTAGGGGAAGTTATGCTTTCATCCGTTAAAATAGATGTTTTCCCCATGCACCCTATGGGGGGTGTCTTAAAGGTAGTCAGAGGGCAAAAAAAAGAAATTTTCGTACTATGCATGAGACGATTAATTTTGAAATCGTATCGTTCTCGTAAAATAACGTAAATGGCATTGTGTAATGTTGGCGTCGTTTTGACGTTTCCATAGAGTTTGGTCGATTTTGAGTATTGGCAGCCACTCATGAAACTTATAAATTTTGAAAGAGCAATTAAAAATAAGCTAATCTTACTATGGAGTACATATAGCTAAATCATTTCGGGGCTGAGATATCTCACTTTAAAGATTTTTCAGTACAAAAAGTGTTACATTGAAGCTCTATTATCTCAGCTTTGAAATGGTTTATAGTAATGCTTCCTCTTTAAATATAATACACTAGGATACTACTACCAAATAATGATAAAGATATCAGTGGCCGCGCATAAAAAAAATGACGCCAATGGTCCATAGTAAGTTACCCAAACCCTTTCTATTTCTATTGAAACTGTAATAAAAGCTCCATAGCTCGTTACGCAAACTCACAGACTCTGTGCGCAAACCAAACTTTTATATAATAGAAAAGCTCATGAAATTCTGGAACAAAATACAAATAAATAAAGCAAATACAGAGTTCTAACTTATACATGAGACGTAGAAGACGTGAAGTCGCCTGAATGTATGATAGAAATCGTATAGGTACATTTCTGTGATTTTGTATGAAGATGGACGAATACCATCATCATCGAATAATTATCTTGTCAATCATAAAATAATAGATAGATAGATAGATAATCCATTTATTCACATGCAATAATAAAAAGTCCAGTCCTTTTGTTTGCTGTCGCAAATAAATAAAATCTGAATCGGGAACGGGACATCGGAAATGCGGAAAACTGTATTGTGATATTTATATGACAATTTTACATCTTTCATTTCTTGAATCATTTTAATTAGTTGTCGTATCAAATCGAACCTCTTATCTGGTCATGCGGCAATGACAATAACACCTCGTTTTTAAGTGAAACTAAGAACAATCACAGGTTTATTCGTCTTTACTTACTTCACTTTATACTTTATTGTACAAAAACAGAATACAAACACGTAATAATGGATAAAACATGTACAAAGGCGGGCTCATGTCTAATAAGGGATCTCTTCCAGCAAACCTAGGATCTGAACCTCGTCTTTTCACTTTCTCAGTACCTAATACCTACCTTAGTCAGAAACAAATTACTTAATATTATTTCTGTCTTGTCTATCAGTCTGTCAGTCTGTCCAAGTCAAGTAACGTACGTTCTTTCTTACCAATTGCCTATGCTTACAAACCAAAAAATCTGTCATTTATAGTGAAAGGAATACGTGAACGTACTGCCGAGATCTGAAAAAATCATGGACGCTTTGAATCGAATGTTGCATGAATGGAATTAACACTCAGTTTATTTTTATAATATTGTGAATTATTTTTCGATTTGTTTAACTAATTTCATTATGTTATTTATTTAAATGTTCGTTAGCCGAAAGTTTGCAGTCCATTTCTATCAACGTGCGCCTCGCATCGAAATTTCATTTTCGTGCAATCGTGCGATGCCAGACGCTTACCAAGCATTTCCATTCACACTTTTTTTGTGTGAAAATGTGTCTATTTTTGGGTTCCCTGTGTATTTTGGTGTGATTTGGCATTGTTTGGAGTGAAAAGGTGTTTCGATAAATGCTGCATGCAAAATCAACACCTATCTAAGTACATAAACAAAGACCTCAGATACAGTGCCACATTTCTCAAACTTTGCATAGTACCTTGTCGTGCGTGACGACTATTTAGCGTCCAAGACCAATAGGTCCTTTGTTGGTCGAATTATTAAATTAGGAATGTTGTGATCAGGTAAGTGTGTTATGGTTGTGTTCAGTTAAAGGTAAGTTACATTATGGCTAGACGATCTTAGATATATAAAACATGAGAAAATAGTCATAAGTCACATTTTGATGTAAAATGGCACTTTACACGATCATATTAGGCATAGGACCTTACAATTTCATATTTACTGAATGTCCTTAATTAAGAAATAAATAAAATCTTTTATAAACCTATCAACCGTAGAATCTACAGAACCACCACAGTTTGCGGTTTCACATAATATTATATTCTTGACAGTGTCACGTTTTGAAACGAAACCTCCAATCCTCATTCAGAACCTGCTAGCGATTGCTAAATTTAGTCTGCACTAATGATTCTTTTTCAGGCAACTATTAGCGACAGATAGACAGAAGAATTGTGGTCGTTACCGAACAAAATTTGATGACCTCTGTGTCTGAGGGCGAAGCCTTCGAGATTTTCCTTACGTAGATTTTCTGGTAGTTAAGGACGTGAAGATCTATTTGAGTATCTTCCGTGCTCATATTATCTGATGCTGACCGTTCAGTAAAACTTTTAAATTGCAAGCAATAACAAACTTATAGTCAAAGCGATGAGTTTGTATATCCAAGTAAACTGAGCAAACCATTTGAAAAGGGAAAGGTATATTTGATTTGAGCAGGGGAACACCTGGGCCGCGAGTCGCGTATAGTCGCAGCAATATTTAGCGAGGGAGCAAAATGCCGGTTTTGGCTTGTCGACCGCCGCGCCTTATATTCATATTCATATACTTCATGCACACAAATCATGCATTAAGACAATTAAAATGGAAATAACATCGCCTTCTACAAACTCGCGGTCCAGGATCACACACATACGACGAACGTCTTCGACTATACCGGGCTTAAGAAATTCATCCGAACCTGACAAATGGGAGACTTGGTAATTATTTGTACGCGTTCATTTGACTTGACAGCCTTGCTGATTTATTGTTTGAATTTCGTATAGCAATCTTGATGATTAGTCCCTCTTTGAGGACGCAGGGACTAGATGTACATGTACAACGAAAATCCGGCTGTTTTCGCGCGAACCTAAAATGTAAAACATTTATTTATCCTAATAAAGAACGGTTTTCGAGAAATAGATGATTGTAATAGGTAGATAGTAATAAACCTACTGAGATGCTTAATAAGTTTCGAAAAGTTGTCCAGTCCCCAATTATGATAATTAAACAATGTCAAAAGTTCTGTTTCGAAATCAAGATGCCAAAACGATCCAAGTTTGGAATGTATATTTTTAATTATTTAAAGCTTTCAAAATTGATCTTCTAATCTAGTAGAGGACTTGCTATAGCTGTTGAGTTCATATTGTTTTAGCAAACCCAGTTTATTTTAGAGGCAGGTATAAAATAAGTAGGTAGTCTATTGATTTAGTTATAGCACGTTTAAGTATACTCTAAGACTAAGTTATATCTATATAAAGAAAGAAGTTGCAAGATAAACCGAAAAATAGTCACTCAAAATCTCAAATTTCTAAAATGTAAGTCCACATGTAAATATCTTACAATGGAGACGACAACTCACAATTAATTCAGAAAGGCGCTCATTCAACAACCTTTAAACATTCAGAAAGACACCCCCATAGGGTGCATGACAGGTGACACCATCTGAAAATATCTATTGTGAGGGATGAAAGCATAACTTCCCCTAATTTTAATGCCAAATATTTTAATTTTTTGGCCAAGAAAGCGAGCTGAAGGGTTGAAACTCAAATTGTTTCCACTGAATTGAATATCAGTACGGACGGAGTTGGGAAACTTTCCATCGTACAGTTTTCGTGCTGTTATACAACAACTTACAATTCTTTCGGTTTGGTTCGAAGGTTTGCGAGTACCTATAACATCTGTAATTCTTCTGTCACCCCATCGACAAGCAAAATAAACGCATATTTCTGCTTGATTTATTTCATATTTGGATACTATTAGAAGTTCTTGTAAAGGTAATAGTATGAACCTTTGAGTTATCTTCAGAGTTCCTAGTCTTGTAAACGTTACTACTAAATAATAATAATACATTACAATATTTTACAACAAAAAATACTATATATTATTTCTCCTTCGTTGTGATACAACGTAGGAATATATATAAATACTTAACATTATGTTAAAGCTAGTCGTGAACGCAACGCGTGAAGCAACGCGCAAACAAATAAATAGGTCATAGGTGATAAGCAAGGCTACCCAATAGCCAATAAGCAACCCTATTCGCACCTTATTAAACATTAAGCATAAGAGATTATATGCGTATCCATGCGTATTTGCTAAAAACGGTGTGTTCTTTTATGATCACCACAACCAGGTTTCCGTTGTTTATTGCGTCGCACGTCGATCAAATGTGGATTCCGTTAATCCGAAGTTCATCCTAGAACTACTAGAGAGTACTAGCTTCCTATTTCTCTGGCCATAAGATGTTATCTTATGTGTAGTTTGAACAGATCACAACAATGCTGATGGATGGAGTGGAAGAACAACAAAGACTGCATCAGACATTCAAAGATGTTCATTACAAGGCAGGATCCTAAAAAAGCTAAGTAAAGATAAAACATACCAACTCTGGTAGGTGGTAGTAAAACAAACAAACCCTTCTCTGCCCTCATTGTGGTCTGGAGAAGACCAGCCAGCACTTTTTGGGAGAATGCGTCATGTACTCAAATGTAAGATGGCGAACACTAGGGATGGATCACATTAGAGAAGATAACCTAGCAAACCTCAAACTGAGCGACATACTAAAGTTTATTAAAAGAACAGGTAGATTTGGGGAGAGAAATCAGTTGAACCAAAAGTAAACAGCACTCACAGCTGTGTCCCCAGTGGGGAATCGGGTGAAATAGTGAGAATAGAGGACCTATCGCCTGGGTTCAGCGGGCGTCCCACCTCATCATCTATCTATTCTCTATGGTGTCTTACGCGCGAGTCTGCCCGTTAACTTTATGTTTGACATTTATCAAGTACTTATATTTATTTTTTATACATACATTTTATATACAATTTTATATTTATAATTGGACTTAGATATGTTACCAGTACTTATATATTTCGACTACAACTTGTAAAAATTTTGTAAGGTACATTATTTTTTCTCAGTTTCTGAAGAATAGAACCTATTCTGCAGCAAGCAAAGGTTCGATCAAAGTGGAACGCACTCCAACAGCAACCGTTATTATTTCGTATGCGGTCCCGTATCTCAATACTCAATATTCCGACTCACGTCCGCACGTGAAAGATTTACAAACAGCGTGATTGCAGAGTGCTCTTTTGTTGCCATTTTTGGTGACGTGACTGTGGCGAAAGATTTTTGTTTTATTTGGTGTCAACGGGCGGTTCTTGACCAAAACGGCACGGCCCGACACACGGATGACACGACACACGACATAATGTGAGATAAGTGAGGGCATAATTGTGTCGTGTCGTGCCGGGCCGTCAGGAAGCGTGCAGTACAAATTCCAAGCAATTATGCCTCCACTGATATCGTGTGTCGTGTCGTGTCTGGTCGGGCCGGGCCGGGCCGTTTCGTTTAGGAAGCGTGCAGTACAATTCCATGCAATTATGCCTCCACTGATGTCGTGTGTCGTATCGTGTTGTGTCGGGCTGGGCCAGGCCGTTCCGGTCAGGGAGCGTGCAGTACAATTCCATACAATTATGCCTTCACTTATGTCATTTGTCGTGTCGTGCCGGGTCAATCCGGGCCGGGCCGTTCTGGTCAGAAAGCGTGCAGTACAATTCCATATTATTATGCCTCCACTTACCTATGCCGTATGTCGTGTCGTGCCAGGCCGTGCCGTTTTGGTCAAGAACCGCCCAATGATGCTGTTTTATGATGTTGCTTGTTGTGTTCTTTTGTCTTCGGTGGCGTTATCTTTTTGGAGTTGGCGAGGCATAGTCCTAATGCTAATCAATGTCACAGAAGAGATAATAGTACTCCGTCAATGTGGCCGATTTGTTGATGGATCACGCGCATTTTTGTTCAACGACCTCAAACAAAAACTAGACATACTGGTTTACCAAGTTGAGGTAACATTTTCGCTTTGCTATAACTTATCTAGAGTTCTACGTTTACTTCTGTTTTTCAATGCACAAAGAAAACTGTTCCACATTCGTACTGAAATAACAATTTATATGTTTGCGAAGAAGGCTTGTATCCTCCACTTATAATCTAAACATTTGTACGCATATTTAAACCGGATTTGTAAACCTAAAGGCGGTTCTTTACGAAAACAAAAGGTAATTAGCAGCTACCCTTATCACTTGATTTTAATTACTTTTCGGGATTACTCGTACTTGTTTAATTTCGATATAATTATGAGTTAAATTGAGCCTTATTTTCCCTAAACATTAACTCGAGATTAATATTATTACGGTACTCGTAGAATCAGAAATAGCAGAAACCTTATTAATTTTCTTGCAGATATTAAACTTGATAAAGGCTTCAAATAATATTGAAATGAAAATGTTTTTTTTTTATATATCTAACATATTTTACAGCATGACTCTAACTCCTAAACTAGGGGAACCTGTATGTAATATTAATTAACAAATTATGTCAATAAATAAGAGATGAAAGATTCAGAAACTACCATAACTTAATTAATAAATCAGGAGTGCTTTTTTCATGTGTATTTCAGGAAATACTAGGCAAATCGTAATCAATAAGGGTTTTCATGAAGGAAAAAGTGTGGATAAAATTTTCTCGATAGAAAATAAATTCGAAGTCAACCCTTTTTTCCAATATTTTTTTCCTATTGTACCGCAGTAGTAGTAAATAATGATCTTTCTATTAATTGTAATATGTGGGGAATTGTTGTTACTAGCGATTTGAAGATTGAAATGTAATTCCCTGAAATTGCTTATTTTTTATGTTTTATTTCTCCGTTTTGGCGCTTACGTTGATTCAGATTAGGCGCGAGCGCACAATTGCCATCCCACTTGTTCCTATTCCTGAGTTATATTCGCTTCTCACTTCCGCTATCTTCGTTGACCTTGGTGTGTAATTAATTTCATACCTTGCCTTAATGTTGGTTTAGGCTCTAACAACGTATAAAAAATTCAAAAAGACCCGACCTTTTTCAAGCACGACCTTCTTTTCATGTTAACTTGACTGTACTATTTAACCATAATAAACTCCTTTAAGAAATAATGTCGGTCTCAAATAGGACTATAAATTTGCTTAGTCCGTGGATTAAACTGGCTTAAAAAGCAGTAATTACGAGGTAATCTATAAGAAGCAATTACAATATTGGGAATTAGATCTCAATGGAGAGCTTTGACCTTTTCTGCCAAATATATTTATGTTAGTATTCAGGTACTTAATCCTAAAATAAATAAATGCGTTTTAGGAAAAAATCTTTAGTCTTCGAAAGTTTTTTATAAAATTAAGTGTTACGAGTATATGAAATATGGTTCATTGGTACATTTTGGCCTAAGTGGGTCAGCTGATTTGTATGGAGAATTAAAAAATAAAGTTACTCTGATCAAATCGGTTTCACGATGAAAGTTGCTCAGAATGATGTCCCTAACAAAGCAATTTCTCATTTTGCGTTAATTCATTTACACATTGTATACAGGGTGAAATTAAATTAGCTGACCATATTTTGAGGAATGATATATGTTTCATAGGGAAAGTTGTTCACATTCACACTATCATTCCCCGAAATATGGTCAGCTAATTAAATGTCACCCTGTATAATTTAATTATGTCATCATCTAAAAAGAACGCTAAAAGCGCTGATCGGTGGTAGGCGATTTACGCCAGTGTGCCCATGCACGTAAGGACGCTATTGCCATGCGCCGCTCCTTCGCCCCATCGTTATTTTTAGATGACGACACACCTATATCAATTTCCACCGACGAACATTCGACATCCGTCACATAAATAACATCATCAGATACCTGAACTACATAATGTCAACGAGTGATGTAGACAACTTTTCACGTCACCACTACAACTTGATCCCTAAAGATTTCCCTAACACCCTTATTTTCTCGGCAATATAGGGTAGTAAGAGTCATTACAATGGGCCTGAAGACTCTGGCTGGCTGTAAAAGCCAGTCATTGATGGACCGGTCAGGAGGTTAAAAATGTTTGCCAGAAGGATCTTTTTGGATTGGTTTTTGTTCCGGTCATCGTTTTCGGCTGTCGCCTGGTGCTTCGATGATTGAGGTTGCTTCAGATGGAAGTGCGGAGTTTAAATTGAGTATGGGTTTAGGAACGTTGAGCTACGAATGTGGTATATTTTTGTTCATCATTGACTGCGTGGCGAAAGGTCTAGTGTTGGTATGTGTGCATTTCAGTTTGAAACTAAAATAAAAGTTGACCTTGCATAAAATAACTGTACGTCAGACTCACACATCTGAAAATTCACGCAATACAGGTTGTCTCATTTAAATCGGTCAGTATGGGAAAGTCTGAAACTAAGACATACGAAATCTGTTCTTAGGAACCATGTCATCCATTTTAATAAGAAGAAAAACTGCATTCATGCATTAAAAAAACTGTACTCAGCTCGGGAATCGAACCCGGTTGTTTTGAAAAAAATAAACTTACACTATTTCTATTTATATATCGATAGGTCTTAGGCAGTAAATGGCTCTATGAAACATGATGTCTAAAATGAAAAAAAAATGCATTGGAAATACTTTCATAAAAGTCAAAGATTCATGAACATTATTTATTTATTTATCACAAGTATTTGTGCCATTACAGCGAACCAAAGCGACACAAACAATATTTTAAAATACTTCTTACAATAAATTATAATTATTAGTAGATACAAATACATTGCAGATCAGTACACTTAATACATAGCCATTAATACAAAGAATTATGAATAGTTTCCATAATAATTAAATTACAATTACAATAACGAATAATTCTAATAAAGAGAGGACAGCACAGTTATGCATCATTCTCGCAGACCTCGCAGTACCTGCCACACTCTCGCACGATATCCCTCCAAAACCAACCTCTTAAATAAAACTAGAAAGAGCATAGAGAGCAGTCTTAAAGGTTTGCACCTTCCAACCAGTCTTATACCCAACTGAGCTTCTTTTTAAGTCCTGCAATGTGCTTACAGTTAGGCAACTTTTTATTTACTCTACTGTGCTAAAACAACATTCACTTATGACGTTTAACCCCAACTTAATGTCTAGTCGCCGCCGAAATGATATGGTCTGTTCTCACTCCCGAGTTTTCCGGACCTCTTTTGCCCATCGATTCTTTCTTTTTCTTGGACCGTTATTGTACAATAGACTTAGTACGAAAACAGTTATATACCCCCTTACCACCCATCACATAAAAATACCTATATTTGATGCTCTCCAAACATTAAATTATGAGCAAACTGAGGACCTACTCGGGATTGTCAGCTAGTCTCAGCTTTTTCTCGTAATACAATGGTTATACATAAGTTATAGCCTGTCCTTTATATTCAATTTCACTTGCATTAATATATGTACTATAATAAATCTCGAATAGTAATTTTGGTTTACTTCACTACCTTTTTTTGTCAATCATATCTAAAATCAATTCATATATTATTATGTAATTTTATATTTAAAAAGAGTATAACAGTGCAAATCTACACACCCTCTCACACACACTCACTCATACTCACGATATTCAAAGAGAGGTTCTTCCTTACACTCACCAATTTCCGTTTTTCTTTGTAATGTATCAATTTAAATTTTCGCTTTTTTTCATATATATATTTTTTTATTTTATTTTTAAGATTAACGCGTTCTAAATTTATTAAATTAAATTTGGCTTTCTAATTGAGATTAAATTAATGCATTACTGGTTCTCAATCTATGTTATCACCAACACCTATCATGTAACTAGGAAGAGCGCTGAATCTGAAATACAGGTTAATCCTAGCTCAGGTTCAGATGATTTCTGTTTTGTCTGACACAAATGCTCTGTAATAATTAAGTCTGGTATATAATTGTGAACCTTTAAGTATGCAAATAAATAAATTATTTATTAATTATTTATTTATTATGTCTATAGGAAAAAGCTACTACTATTTTACTAAAATCGATCAAATTGTTTGGAACTGTCAGGTGAATTACCATACTGCGTCATACATGGCTTTTACTTCGCTCCCACGTTCCTAGCTCCTGTTAAATGTCCCCTGAAGACAGTCTGTCAAATGCGACGACAACTGTGGCACATCATTTTGCACTCGACCTAGCTCCGGTAGAGATCTCGACAGCCACTGGATGGCCTGCCATGACTATATTCGGATGCCGGACTATACCGATTCGAGGGAATGACATTTGAAATTATATATAGTAGATTAATGAATAGTTCCAAAGTCACGACATGCTCCCTGCTGCCTCACGCTAAGCCTAGCTAGGGAAAATTTCAACATCAAGGGCGATTGGACTGAATGCTGGCAAACTGAGATGGGGATGTAGTGAGCGACCGCATTCGCCCAGGCGCATATGTACCGGGCTCTGAATTGCCCCGTCGGGAGTGGTGTCGACTGAACAGGATCCGAACAGGTCACGGACGCAGCGCCCATTACAGACACCGCTGCGTTTGGTCTGCGTCTCCAAGCTGCGACTGCGGTGCCGAGCTCCAGACAGGAGACCACATAGTTCGAGAGTGCCCCCTTCGGGCTTACCCTGGAGACCCCGATGACTTCATCACCCTTACAAATGACGCCACCAACTGGACACCAATTTGGACATATGCTTCTGACGTTCCTACTTGGAGTTGTCATACAAATAAATAAATAAATGGTTCCAAAGCCCATCCGTGCGTGTCATATGAGTTGACAAGGAATCAAGAGACGATTTTTCTGCTAGGCGATGAGGTAGGTTCTATGTTCGTCGTTTCGTGTTCCTAAGCGAGAATTCGAATTCGATAGGGGCTAGGATCAAAGTACCTTTGTGGCTAGGAATATAGATATAATGTTAATGAAGATATGAGTTCTTATTCTAACGAAAGTAAAAGACGTTATTAAAAAATTCTGAGAAGAATTTTCAGAAAAAGTGTTTAATTTTTTCCTTCAAGCAAGCAGTAAAGTGCTCTCCAGGCGATAGTAAAGTAAACTTAAATATATTTTGTAGCCTATGTAGACTTTACTGTGTCAATTTATTCGAGCTAACAATCTAGGTCAAAGCTTGATGATTGTCACATGTTTATTTCACTCGTAAGTCTATTATTGATAGTACACAATGTATAAACTCGTACATCTTTATCGTTACATTATTTAAAACCCCGACGAAAAAAGAGAGATTTCACAGATTGGAAGCGTATATTATATCTGTGAGTGAGGGTGTGTGTGATGGGGGTGTGTGTGAGGGTGCGTGTGAGGGTGTGTGTGTGTGTGTATGTCTCTAGCGCTCAAACTGGTGGACTAATAACAACGCGTTTTTTTAGCTTATAGACTTCACTGGAAAATTCGTTTTAAACTACGTTTTATTGAAATCGGTTGTTGAGATCAGATTCATTGGTTCGAAAATTTATCAGCAAGGACAAAAGTGAACAAAATTGTAGAATTTAAAGATTTAATTTGTGTGTTGGAGTGTTATCGTTGGTTTATACTCATTGCATTCCTCTTGAAAGTGAAACCTTTTCTCAATGAATTTTCCCATTTGCACTTAACAAAAAATCAACCCGTTTAACCCGGCAACGGAGGAAAAGAGTTTCCTCACCAAACGCTCTACGAAATGCATACAAATGACTCGGAGAATATTGCAACGGATTTCCAACCTTTTTAAATATGCAAATTTTAAATAAGATTAGCGAGACCGAAGCGAAATGACCTACGCCATACTACTCTCACGAGTATAATATACATGGATATACCTACAACAGCGCCTTTATTCTCCTTTAAATAAGGGTCAGTTTGATATGTTCTGCAATGTAGAGTGACAACACATTCACATTATATGTGCACTTCGTTGGAATGCAATACCTTAGAGCACAGCGATGACGTCACGAAGCCAGCTGCACAGATATTCTGACAGTATCTGTGTCTTTGTGATATGAACATGTGACAGAAAGAGAGAAACATAGAATCTTTGTATGATAGAAAGAGATATGTCCGAACTTTGGTGTTGGTGGCGATTCACAATGGTTAACCCAATTGCATATTTTAATTACCCTTTTAGCTACCGCAATGCAATACGGTGGTTAAGGTAATGGGTTCGTCGAAAAAGTTTTAAAATATGGATTGAGGTTTTGGTAGGTAAAATACTAGTACTAACATATATGGGTACTTACATTAAGTCATTTAATTATAGAGATAGTTGACATTTTGTGTCCCTCGAAAGCAAACTGAGATGACAAAACATTTATTTATTTATTTATGGGATTTTTGGGTACCGTCCGAGAGGTGCCAAACGGGGGCCTACGCTGTCCATCTGTGTCGCACTGTTTGTCTATCCGTCAGCAGGATATACAGGGTGACATTTAATTAGCTGACCATATTTTGGGGAATGATAGTACCCATCATTATGAACAACTTTCCCCAAGAAACATAATGTATAGTCGCAAATGAAAAAAAAAATTCGTGCCCAGTACATTGCCCCGATCAGCTGATTTCAAGTTACTATGGGAGACCAAAAATGTTTTTTCGTATGCGACCATGTTCCATGGGGAACGTTTATCATAATGATGGATACTATTATTCCTCAAAATATGGTCAGCTAATTAAATGTCACCTTGTATATCTTGAACCTGATATAGGTAGAGATATGAAATTACCGAACGTGTAGTGTTAGCAACACTAATTAATTATGTTTAATTTAATGATTTATTGTAATCTGAATTTTGTATGGTTATGAACATGATTTATTAAATATTCATGTCTTGGCGCCAAATGGACGTCTGTGTCATAACGGATACAATATCAACCACGAATTGGCGCCAAGTTTATAATGCCGATAAAATTCACTGATTAATGTTTCTAAAATATGTTTAATATTCATAGTAAATTGATTTGTACTTTAATGACCAAATACTGAACTCTCTGGGAATGGCGCCAGAAATGCTTGCAGTATGCCTTGTGCCATTGCCTATAAATAGATGAGCGCCATTTTGGCGAGGCAGTCTTCGTCGAAATATTCTACGTGTAACATCAAGTCTAGTTAGTGGAAATTGTTAGTGAAAAGTGATATATTGTGAAAGTGTGTGTACTCCTGGATAATATCCCGTTAAAAGGTATGTTGTAGAAATTATACTAAGATGTGGTTAAAATAAAACCTTTTATTGTGGCCCAAATATATTCTTTTGCTTTTAAGTTATTATCACCCTGCTAGTTGTGGTTAGTTAATGATGGACTGTATCAACGACAGCTAACCAATCGTAGATAATATCTCAGAAGTGGGATGAATACGCACTTGATGCAGTTGCGCCTTCGGTATTTCCTTACTCATTTTTTTTTTCTCTTCCTTTTATCCGGTATTGTCTATAAAGCAGTAGCTACATTTCATTTGTATCGTATATAATTATGTTACTGAAGTTTTTTTTTTTTTTTTTGCAATTGCAAGCCATTCTGTCTTGCAGTTTCTCTAAATATACATATTTCATAATTAACACAAGAATATGTAATATGTAATAAAAGTGTTAATTCTGAACCATTATGATATGTTACTTTCGTTGTACTTCTGCCTCCTCGTATGGGAAAAGGGGTGACGCTATGTCTCTTTTACATTTCTTGGGACGGTACGGTTGGCGTGTCATAGGAAGCATATTGCTTCGTTGATCATTGTCATTTGTCCGAAAGATTAGACTTAGGTTCATATTGTGTGTACATGAGCTTAAAATAAGGTCAGTATAGTTGTCGTGCCTTTATTTTTTTTGTTTTTTTTTACTTGTTTTCTTTATCCTAATTTTAATTGCTAATGTCAAATAGGTTTATTTTAACCAAATTTACGACATGTTCCTGCTGCTTCTATTTTCCGTTTCAGGTCGTATGGAGAGTTACGACAACGGCATTCCTGACGGAGATCAGTCTCCGCAGTTGATGGAGCCAGAGATTCCACCGCCTTCAATGCTGAGGCAGAGGGAGCGGTCTCCAATACTGCAGAGCGGACCGGCCCCGGAGAGACGTCCCTTCAGCTACGTGGGACGGCGGTCCAGAGATCGGGATGTGGAGCGCTCACGCAGTCGCTGCAGCGTTCGGAGTCGCTCCAGAGTCCGCAGTCGCTCAAGGGGGCGCTACGCAGATCGCGACCGCTATGGAGGCAGGTCTCGCAGTCCAAGCCGTCGTTCATATGATCGCGGCGAGCGGCCTTCGCGATCGCAACGAAGCCGTTCTGGTGAGCGGTCGTACGGTCGCGACGATCGTGCAGCGGAGCCAGCAAGAGGATGTCCACGCGGCCGTGACGGCGAGCGCTCCTTCGGCCGGGCTGCTGAGGCTGTCTACGAGGCGCCTGGGATGGGTATGGTTACCAATACTAACTCGGACGGAAATCCAGTAGCTCAGTTGATCGAAGCTATTCAAACGTTGACCAAAAAGCATGCAATTGAGAGATTGGATTCCGTACATAATGCTGTGCCAGAATTTGACCCATCGAAAAGAGAACAGACGATGAATATGTGGCTTCAGAAGGTGAATGAGTGCGCAACTATCTATGAATGGTCTGACAGGCAAACCGTTCACTACGCGATGCCAAAATTGCGCGGAGTGGCTCAGCGCTGGTATGAAGGGCTGTCGACAGTTCTTTTTTCATGGGACGAGTGGCAGAACAAGCTGTTGACCGCTTTCCCTTCTGACGAGAACTATGGGCAGACCCTGAGCGATATGTTGGCTAAACGGGCCCGGTTTGGCGAATCGTTGGAGAACTACTTTTATGAGAAGGTAGCCTTGATCAATAGGTGTGAAATAACGGGAAAGCGGGCAGTAGAGTGTGTATTGCATGGCATTGACGACCGTAACGTAAGATTAGGGGCCGAAGCGGTTCAGTTTAATGACCCTGATAAGCTGTTGCCTTATTTACGGAACGCAAGGGGCTACAGGCAGGGCGTTGAGCGTAGAGTGGTTAGGGGACAAATAAACAAAGATAGCGAGCCTCAAATCCGGTCGGTTCCAGCACGTGGCAAGGACACCAATAAGAAACCAAGATGCTTTAACTGTAGAGAGGAGGGACACGTCATTTCCCAGTGCACTAAGCCAATGTTGAAATGCACTCGCTGTTTGAAGACAGGTCACGTGGTTGATGACTGTTATTCCACAAGGTTGCCTACCTCATCCAACACAAAATCTGTGCTCCTAGTCGCAAACAATGAGAGCTCTAATAGTAAATATTATAAGATGGCAACTGTGAATGGCGTACCGTTAGAAGCCTTTATTGATTTCGGCAGCGAGTGTTGTATGATACAAAGCTCTGTGTTTAACACGATCTTCTCCCAGTTTGACACTGGTAATCTACCAGTTCTCCGCGGTTTTGGTAACTCTGTGGTTCATACTCTAGGGAAGCGTACTGTACCCATTAACATTGATGACGTAGTGGCCTCTGTAGAGTTATTGGTTGTCCCAGATGATGCTATGAACATACCTCTCATGATAGGACAATCTTATACGGAACAACCCCACATTCTGTTTCTTAAGACATGCGAAAGCTTAGAAATATCGCAGCTCAGTTCCTTATGTTCCAAGCCCAATAAGATAAATCTCATTTGCCAAAAGGATATTCAAGTTGCGAAGGACGCTACTGTTGAAGTATGTACGGAACCACTGGTCAAGGGTGAAGTTTTCATTGAGGGCTCTTTCCGTTGTCCACCTGGTTGTTTGTATACAGTTCAGCCGGGGTTATACACTGTTCCAGAGGACGGGCTATTCGATATAGTTCTCACTTGTTCTTCGCCCGAACCTGTTATCATAAAAAAAGGTTGTGTGATTTCTCGTGCTCGTCTAGCGCACGAAGGTGGCTACGAGTACCACAATGTCTTGAACGTTACAACCTTACAAGGCAGCTCCCACGAGCCACAATCCATTGTAGGTAACGATGTAAACATAGGAAAAGATGTTCCCCATGATGACAAGAAAGAATTACTGTCACTATTAAACAAATATAGAAAATGTTTTGCCTTTGATCTGGCTGAATTGGGTAGCACAACGGTAGCGGAAATGAAAATAAACCTCTCGGATGATGAACCAGTCGTCTACAGGCCATATAGGCTAGCGTTTAAGGAGCGTGAGATAGTTCGAGGCATGGTTGACGAATTAATGGCTAACGGAATAGTACATCCATCCACTTCCTCCTATGCCAGTCCTATTGTTTTGGTGAAAAAGAAAACTGGTGATTTTAGACTCTGCATTGACTATAGGGCCCTAAATAAGAAAACCATTAAGGAAAACTATCCGATTCCCCTCATCGACGATCAGTTGGATGCGCTTGCTGGTCATAAATTCTATACTACGCTTGACTTAGCCTCCGGCTATTATCAGATCCCTATTCGCCAAGGTGACAAGCATAAGACCGCGTTTGTTACCCCAGATGGGCATTTTGAATTTGACCGGATGCCGTTTGGCTTAGCCAACGCACCGGCAACTTTTCAGAGGATGATGAATCAGGTATTAGGGTCTACAAGGCACGGAAAAGCATTAGCATATTTGGATGACATAATCATACCATCTAAGGATATAGAAGACGGCATGATTACCCTAGAGGCTGTTTTGAGAATGTTTAAAGACGCAGGTCTTACGCTGAAGCTTTCAAAATGTTTCTTTTTTGGTGAGAAGGTCGATTACTTAGGGTTTGAAGTTTCTAGAAATGGCATAAGGCCCGGTGGCAAGAAGATCGAAGCTGTCAAGAACTTCCCAGTTCCTGTGAGTCAGCATCATGTGCGGCAGTTTCTAGGATTAGCTAGTTTTTTTCGCAGGTTCGTGCGGGGGTTTTCTGTCATAGCAAAACCCTTAACCCGTTTACTAAAGAAGGATGTAGAGTTTAAGTGGGGTGATGAGCAGGAAGCAGCGTTCCGGTCTCTACAGGAGGCGTTGGTGCAGAAGCCCACACTTGCTCTTTATAATCCACATGCAGAGACGGAGCTACACACGGATGCTTCCAAGTTGGGTATAGCCGGAATTCTGCTACAAAAGGACGAGAATGGTCTACTAAAGCCGGTGGCATATTTTAGCAGACAAACTACACCCCAGGAGCAAAATTACTCATCATATGATCTAGAAACTCTCGCTGTGGTAGGTTCGCTGCAGAAATTTAGGGTCTACTTGATAGGGGTACGGTTCAAGGTCATCACCGATTGTAACTCGTTACGGGCAACTTTTCTCAAGCGAGATATGATTCCTCGTGTTTTATTTTATTTTTATTTTATTTTATTGGTTAAGGTCCGCCAACGGACAATACATGTTTACTTAATAGTTACATTTTGAACTAATTGTAGATGCTTGTCCACTTATAGGCAAACACAGCATGCATCAAATTACATTTCATTATATAACAAATATTGAGTAAAATAGTTATTTAGTTAATTAATTACAATTTTTATTTGTTTGTTTATTTAATTTAAGTTAAGTTTGAATTAATATTAATATACATCACTAAATGAATTTCAGTTTTGATTTACATAATAATTTAATTAATTAATTACAAATTTTATGATGGTGAAGTTTAAATTAATATACATGTTGAAAGTAGTTTAGTTTAAGTTGGAGTTAAAGTTCAAGTTAAAGTTAAAGTTATTTGGGATTCAAGTTTAGATTGAAAAGTAGCTAACTTATCATGGTATACATCGATGTCTGTGGTTGTTGTGTTGCTAGGTGGTGGTCACAAATGCAGGAGTACGACTTCAATATCGAGTATAAGGCAGGTAAATCGATGGCTCATGTGGATGCGCTTAGCCGGAATCCAGTGCAGACAAATATCGCTGAACTACAGGTTAACAATGTAACAGAAGCTGATTGGTTAGTGACAGTCCAGAGTGCTGACAGTGAGGTTCAACGAATTGTTGGAATGTTGCGGGATCCTAACTTGGATGATGTAGTCGACATCAGGTCCAACTACAAGTTAAAAAACGGGAAATTATTTCGGGTTACGGAACATGGTGATAGGTGGGTCGTCCCTAAGGGTGTACGGTGGCAAGTAGTTAAACAAAATCACGATGATATTGGTCATTTTGCCGTTGATAAGACACTGGAAAAACTTCAGGCAACGTATTGGTTTGCGAAAATGAGGTCGTTCGTAAAAAAATATGTTGGTTCTTGTTTGGAGTGTGCATACTCAAAGGCTGCTGGAGGGAAAAGGCCGGGTTTTTTACATCCTATTGAAAAGGTGGATCAACCGTTCCACACCGTTCACGTGGATCATGTAGGGCCGTTTGTTCGGAGTAGTAAGGGCAATATGCATATCCTTGTGATGATCGATGCGTTTACCAGATATATTTACATAAGACCAGTGCGGAATACGAAGACTCTCAATACCGTTAATACCGTCTCAATACTCAGGGACTATTATGGCATATTTGGAGTTCCCAAAAGGCTCATTTCAGACAGGGGCACATCATTTACAAGCGAATCGTTTAAGAGGTTTATTATTGAAAAGGGTATCAAGCATATTCTCAATGCGGTCTCCACTCCTAGGGCCAACGGACAGGTTGAAAGGTACAATAAAACAATAATTGATTCACTCACGGCCAAAGGTATCGGCACTAACGATAATAAATGGGATGAGCATCTTCCTGAAGTTCAATGGGGGCTCAACAACACCTTTAATAAGGGCATAGGTTGCACCCCTGCTGAAGCTTTATTTGGTACAAGAATGACAGGGCCTAGCGAGGGAAGGTTAATAACCGCTTTAAGCGAAGGTAACCAGGCAGATAATCGCTTAGAATATATAAACCAGATCAGAGATAAAATCAATGATCATGTAGCGATTTCTCAGCACAAACAGAAGAATAACTTCGACAAGTCTCGTTGCGCTCCACCGACGTATAAAGAAGGTGATCTGGTTAGGGTCCAAAGACAAGTGGCGGCCACAGGGCATAGTAGAAAGCTTATACCTAAATATCAGGGGCCGTACCGAATCGTCAAGGCTTATGAACATGACCGTTACCAAATCGAATCAACGCCATTGACCAGGAAGGGAAATAAGATCTACAATAGTGTGGTTGCGGTCGATAAAATTAAGCCTTGGCTGAGCTTCGAAAGGCCTCACGATATCTCATCTGGGAATGAAAGTGTATAATTTTTATATTCATTTAATGCCGTGCATGATATTATAATAAGATATCATAACCATTAATAATGTTTTCAGTAGCGTAGAATAATAACTAAATTTTATTAAGGCATCAGCTTACCAAGGGCGATGATGTCTTAAAAAGCCTCAGGACGCAAGGCGGCTGATGGCATGTCACCCTTGCACTGTTGGAAATGGTCAACAACAGTGGAAGGGCAATGTACACATCAGGTTACCATGGCCGAGATGTTTGTATCAAATAAGGTCAGGACGCTGGGCGGCTGACATATCATGTAATACATCAGGTTACCATGGCCGAGATGTTTGTATCAAATAAGGTCAGGACGCTGGGCGGCTGACATATCATGTAATACATCAGGTTAACATGGCCGAGATGTTTGTATTAAATAAGGTCAGGACGCTGGGCGGCTGACATATCATATAATACATCAGGTTACCATGGCCGAGATGTTTAAGTATCAAATAAGGTCAGGACGCTGGGCGGCTGACATATCATGTAATACATCAGGTTACCATGGCCGAGATGTTTGTATCAAATAAGGTCAGGACGCTGGGCGGCTGACATATCATGTAATGCATCAGGTTACCATGGCCGAGATGTTTGCGTCAAATAAGATGGTCAGGACGCTGGGCGGCTGACATATGTATATCATGTAATAAATCAGGCTACCATAGCCGAGATGTTTGTATCAATGACAAGAGTCAGGACGCCGGGCGGCTGACTTTATGTTTTGTATTACGTCATTATTTTATGTGAGTGAAAATTACGAACATTGTAAGATAAAATAATAGGTATAATACATATGTACCATTATATAAATAAATTGTGTCATATTATTGCCTATATAGAGATAAAGATATCAAATTATTATCACTATTTTTGGTTGACTTTGCTGATTTTGGTTAAAGCCCGAGGTCGGTCGGTCCAGATTGTTTCAGATGGCCGACTGTTAGCAACACTAATTAATTATGTTTAATTTAATGATTTATTGTAATCTGAATTTTGTATGGTTATGAACATGATTTATTAAATATTCATGTCTTGGCGCCAAATGGACGTCTGTGTCATAACGGATACAATATCAACCACGAATTGGCGCCAAGTTTATAATGCCGATAAAATTCACTGATTAATGTTTCTAAAATATGTTTAATATTCATAGTAAATTGATTTGTACTTTAATGACCAAATACTGAACTCTCTGGGAATGGCGCCAGAAATGCTTGCAGTATGCCTTGTGCCATTGCCTATAAATAGATGAGCGCCATTTTGGCGAGGCAGTCTTCGTCGAAATATTCTACGTGTAACATCAAGTCTAGTTAGTGGAAATTGTTAGTGAAAAGTGATATATTGTGAAAGTGTGTGTACTCCTGGATAATATCCCGTTAAAAGGTATGTTGTAGAAATTATACTAAGATGTGGTTAAAATAAAACCTTTTATTGTGGCCCAAATATATTCTTTTGCTTTTATTATCACCCTGCTAGTTGTGGTTAGTTAATGATGGACTGTATCAACGACAGCTAACCAGTCGTAGATAATATCAGTTATACCGTCGCCGCTACCGCTAATAATGAAATACATAATTTTATTTTAGAAAAAGTTTTATCTTTACAAGATAAATGTATTTATTTTACAAATAAACTGCATTAAACAGAAAATTTTCCAAACCGGTACAATATGTGTAATTAAATTAATGACATTCTAGTACTGACAGAATAGAATAGAATAGAATAGAAAGCACATTTATTCAACTGTTACAATACACAAAACACAGCAATAACAAATTATAAACAGAAACAAGTAGGAAATAAAATATACACAAGACAAAAAGAACAGTAAAATAAGATCGGGCAGAACGGTGCCATGAAGTGTGACAGCTAGCAGGTGTCTAACTCTGTCCCTGTTCCGCCGGGGGTTGGTTGGTGTTTAGAATAAATCTAATATTAGTTTTTAATCTATTAGCGCTATCCATTCAATTCATCATATTGCAATTGCAATTGCCCAATACACCTGCCGGATCCAAGCTTCCCTCCCTGATCTAATTTGACAAGTGCAGACTAAAAGACGAGCTACAGAGTCAGCAGGGATGAAATTAAATATTTCTGAGCGCGCATTGTTGCCTCCACTGGGAAATCAGAGATCGTTGCCGAGACAGTAGGAGAGCGTTAAATCTGTTTGCGACACTGATATAAGAATCATGTGACAAGAGTGGTGGTCAAAACTATCGTTTGTTTCAAGCGCGATTGGAGAGATCGGTGGAGTTCGAGTCAGACTCCGACATGATCGAACAATGTAATAATAACCGGCCAAGTGCGAGTCGGACTCGCGCACGAAGGGTACGGTACCATTATCTATAAAAAACCGCAAAAAAATCATGTTAGTTGTATGGGAGCCCCCCTTAATTTAAAATTTATTTTGTTTTTAGTATTTGTTGACAGACAGACGGACGGACGGACGGACGGACAGCGAAATCTCAGTAATAGGGTCCCGTTTGGCACCCTTCGGGTACGGAACCCTGAAAAGTACAAACAAAACACGTTTATTTCATAGTTTAAGGAAAGGGTGAAGTTAGTTGTTTTTTTTTTGCTGTATCAACATCAGATATAAATTACGATTTCAGAGATACAGCCCAATGACGGACAGAAGGACAGCAAGGTTTTAAGAACAGGGTCCCGGCCGAATGTACTCTTAATGTTACTCTACATAAAATATATATCCAAAAAGTCAACCATATTTGAGCGTTACGAAAGGTTATGAGGTCATTGTGCTACGTTTCGTTACAAAACCGCTACGCCACGTATCTGCTACGCGTTACGATATTGACACGTTTACTTCCAGAAAGTTTAGAATTTATCCGAAATGCATATAGGCATATACAGCCTTTAAAATTTTATTGATTCATATAAATTCAATATAATATGACTAAATGCCACTATCAGAACATTAAGCACGCTAACGACCACTACCGTAAAGTACCGCAGGAAACCATATCTACTTACATTATCAATATTATATCAAAAAACAACATATCGTCAGCAGCGTCCAGTCTTTTCTACCGTTTAGTACATGGAGTAGTATTTAAACATAATTCGAGTAAAAATAGTAGTTATTTAGACTCAGCACATCTATATTGTTCCAATATCCAGGTCGGAACCATGATTCTCACCGTGATGTGTCTGACTCTGGACATGTTTGTAGTCAGACTGACAGAATCACAAACATCGTACATCATTACAGTACAGGTACTAGTAAGAAAGCAGCTAGTCTACCTAGAGGAGTTACATAATATTGGACAGCTGTCTAGCTCTGTCCCGTAGTAGTTATGGGTAACGCCATCCACGACGACGCGCGACGTAGCTATTTGCATCTTTCTTTTTCATCAAGGCACTCTGCTGAAAGACAAAGATGCAAATAACTACGTCACGCGTCATCGGCATGGATGGCGGTACCTATACTTTATACTTTACTTTACTTTATACTTTATTGCACAAAATAACACATTTTACAATTGAAAGTGGACAACACATGACAAAGGCGAGCTTATCTCTATTAAGAGATTTCTTCCAGCAAACCTAGGATGGACAGGAAATAATTTAACAACAGGTAGACCCATGTGCACAACATTAAATAAGATAAAACAATAAACTACTTAACAATACGTACATAAATACCAGACTTATGGATATAAATAAGTTAAGCAAATATACCTAAATAAAAGTACTTAAATTTAATACCTATACTCCCGGTTTAACTTTTTTATTATTTATTTAGCGTTTGGTCGCTGTCTGTCGTCAACGTCACAACTCATGAAGGCGGCAACTTGAGCTGCCATTTGATAGCCTCGTCAGTGGAGTAGGCTTTTTGCAGTCCTCCCTCAATCGACTATAGAGGAAATCATCCGTCAGGTGGGCCATGCTCTGAATAGCTCCGCAGGAGCAAAAATACCCCCACTTATACATTCGTTCAGCGCAGCGGCCTTGGCCAGTCCGGAGTCGGTTCAGCTTGGTCCAGCAGTTGCGTGGAAGGTTGAAGCCGTGTGGCCGTTCGTTTGAACTTTTTTATTAATAAGGTGTTAGTGCCTTAGTTAAAACATGAGTTGACGCTTATTTGGACAAAACTTGAATAACTCCATACAAATGTATGCAATTTTCGAAGTGTATTCGAGTTTTGTCTACGCTGACGTTCTTACTACGGCTTAATAATACTTAGCTTTAGATAAAGCTTCCCTGTCGGGAGCAAACCTTTATACGCAGTACAGCACTCTTAATAACTATTACGCACTGGTAGTATGTTGCCTACGACGAGACTATCTTACAGGAAGTTACTGATCAAGGCATCTAGCAAAAACATGGAAATTGGAAATAGCAAACAAACATTAACCTCCAAGTAAGGTATTGTATGTGTGTATGAACATTGTTCTTTTCATTTTGTCCTTACTCTATCAATTCAATCAATCGTCTCCATACAGACTGGATCAGATAACATCAACCACGACGCCATCAGCCCCACAACTCAATAATGATTCCCCCCCCTCCTTGCCCCCCCCCCCCCCCCCATTCTCAATAAGGAAGGTGCGCGTGGACGTACTAAGGAGTCTAAAACCGCTAAAAACCACTTTTGAATTAGTTATCACGACATGAAACTTTCATTACTTCATAGGTGCGGCGATGAGCTAGCCCTCTGTCACTTAAAATGGAGTATTGAATCACTGGCTAAAAGTGAGCACAATATTGTTGGCCTCTGCCACTCCGTATGGAAAAAGGCGAAACGCTATCCCAAGTATGAATCCGGTTTTCAGTTGTCAATACCTATTTTACATCTATACCACACCTCGGACACTCCATAGAACGCTCGTAAAATAATCACCTATTACTACTACATAGGCTAATGACATTTGTACACGTGCAAATGTGTGCGTAAACTTGTTCGTTTGTGAATGTGTGCGTTCAGCTTCTATACAAAGTGTCTCCCGAAGAGGCTCCCCGACTCCGGGGTGAGGTGCGGTATCTGAATCCGCGCGGGGAAGGGAGTGGCCGTTCTGTACGTAGTAGGTACTATTATCTCTTCTGTGTCTATACATTACATACATATATGCCTCACGTCTTTTTCCCGAAAGAAGGGTCGTAGGCAGAGACAAAAGAACTTTTGGCCGGAAATATTAAGCATATGCGCTTGAAGCTGGTAAAATAAACGATAAAGATGTCTTGTAATATTAACAGTAGCAAGCAAGGCATATTTTATGCAAAAAACTACTAATTGCTTGTCAATAATGCTTCAAAGCACCGATCAATCGCCTCCTGCACCAATGGAGCCGCCTCGATACCTCCCTGCTAGTGTGCGGTTGAAACGGCGTTAAAGCATAGTCTGTGAGATTGAAACAACATTAGAGTCTGTAAGCGACACATAATAGATAGAGGGGTAACAGAGCGGGGATGTGCACAAAAAGCTTGCGGCTGGGGTACCATTGATACTCGATGATGCTGCACAAAGTAAAGTAGTAAAGGTAAGTATACTACCTGTTTGTAATACGGGTTGCAGACCAAGAGCGAAGCTAAGAAAGTTGAGCTCACATAGCTAACACAGGTTTTATTTTCAGACTGCAAACTAATGTAACTGTTTAAATTATTGAAATTTTATTTCTGGAATAAAGTTATAATATTATTATTATTATTGCGATAAAGAATTGTGAATTGAATTGTATCAATGAAAAAATGCGTCAGCTTTGCGAGTAATACTAAGTAAGCTGTCGGTCTGAAACCGGCTTCAGCCAGTTTAACAATAACTTTGGATTCTTTTCTGTTTAACTGACTGTTATAGGCGCCTCTGTTAACCAGTATGTTTTTAGTGCCCTGGCTTCGTAAATGATCGGGCGAAATTGCTAGGTCGCTATTGACAACTGAAAGTCTGTCATTTAGCGGTTTTACCTCTTAATGATGCTCTTTTCGACGGTAGCTTTTGTATGTATATGTATATCTTGACTTATTCTGACTCCCGGCAAAAGGTATTGTATGGTATCTCTAAAACAAGACAGTAAACGATTCATTCTCCATTTAGTGGCAGTGCCAGTTGTCTGCAAGCTGTTTTCAATCGACGTGACAATCGAGTAGGCACCTCATAGTAGCACAGCTGATTGATCGAAGGATCGTTCAGTGCTGTGGTAGCGTTCAATGTAATCAATCACGGTCCATTATTACTGCCCGCCCATCTTTTGATAAATATCCGTGACTTTACACAGGGCACACGACACCGGGTATAAAGGACAATTTTATACAATTATCTGTTTGATTAATCTTGGAAATATATCTTCCACTTTGGCCTATACCTTGACTATCACAACCAGAATCTAGCTTGGTCCATTAGTGTATTTTACCTAAACGAGGTACCCTATTACATCATCGCCGACGTCTATTGATCTCCATTGTAAGTTTGTTCGGCGGCCTATGTCCTCATGAGAGTGTACTGATTAAATGTCAGAATTAAATGTTGGTTTGTGTCGTAACCAACTTAAGAGAAAAATCGCTTGACCCTGACTAATTAAATAATTTAACGATTATGCAACAGTCTCCTGTTTTACAATACTTACACTAAACGAATTTGCGTCGATATTGACGTGACTGAATAAGGGGGGCGATATCCCAAAATCTTCAGAAAAGACGTCACCTTTCGTCGCACTCTATAAAATAATATCATTTTATTGTGCTATAAAAGCAAAAGACTCGAAATAAGACATCCACCACAGGTGCGGTTCTGAGAGTAATGTGACAGCGTGAAATATTCCTCATGCGAGCTAGAGCTTGTTCAAACTGAAATGACGCGCCTCACTACCGATTTACACACACAAGCCCATCGCAAATGAAGCAATGGGGCGCGTCATTTCAGTTTGAACAAGCTCTACCAATGCTCATGGGAAAACGCTGGTTGGAAATATGCTGCAAAAGACGACAATAACGGTGACAACAAACTGGGTTCATCTTAGAATAATAAGGCCCGACAGATAGATCGCGAATAAACACTATTCTTAGGGTAACTTTGACACCTCGAGCGATACAAAGTTGTATTGAGATAATACATAGATACATTTGCATATAGGAACATGCATTGCTTCTGTTGACACACTAGGATACCATGTGTCTGGAACCAGAAACAGCGAAGTCACAAGCATGTAGCTATAACATCCAAGAACTAGGATTTTTTTTCTTCCTCTCCAGCTGGAATTCGAACCCGAGACCTCTCGATATTGCGAATGATGTGCCGTCACGACGTGACGTGAGACGTGAGTCGTGACGACGCGAGCAACGTCGGATGTACAGATCTACGAGATCTACCAAATTATCTGTGAAATGACAGGTGACACTTGTACGTCCTGTGTTGCCCTTTTTGGGAATTGCGACCAAAGGGGGCTATTTGCCATTTATACCAGGAGATCAAAGACGGGGCAGCGCCTTTAGCTATGATATGCCATTTCTTGCGGGGGAAATGAAGATCATTGGAATTTTGAGCCAAGTATACAGTGTCGTCAAGAAAGCAAAAACAAATATTCTGAAAAAGCAATTAATTCGTGGAGTATGATTCAATCATTGGCTAAAATACAGAAATACATATTCCTTATTATACCAAGAAAACGACTGGCATGCCCTAACCTAAATGCAGACTACCGCGCGAGCACTGTGCTCAAAGGCACAATTGTTCATATGCCCACATAGACTATTCGAATACAGATTCATCAATAATGATTGTAAATCAATACGTAAGGATCGAATTGATAACCAACCTCATTTGTACTTTGCCATATTTGGGGAATTGTACCGAGCATAGAATGGCAATTCAATGATGGCGGTCGTAGTTTTGACGTCTGTCATTTCACGGATAAGTTGGTAGATCTGTACTCAATCATCATACCAATATAATCTGTCAAGTGCGACTCGGACGCACGCAGTTTGTGAGATAGCAATCTCACGAACTGCGTACCTATCTCTGGCGGACAGAAGGGCGGACAGCGGAGGTCTAATAGGGTCCCATAAGGGTCCCATTTGGCACCCTTCGGGTACGGAACTCTAAACGGTGCTGAATACAAAACACAAAAGGCATGAGCGCAGCCATCGTAAATAAAACGTTCAGTTCCGCAACAACAAACACAACAGAACGAGGCAAGGATAATAAAACGCTTAAAACTTTTATTCCTTAATTCGGAATCACTAAAATGTTAACACCGGAATTTTACTCACGATTTTCCTGAAGGCTTTAATAAATTTACAGTGCCAGTTCACGCTCGCTTTTAATCCTTCCGACGTTTCGCGACTTGCCCCTTTCCCTAATAGTCGCAAGTTGGCCGACTGTTTAATTCGGGTTCTCTTGGCGATTAAAAGCACAGATACTATAATATTTTAAAACTAAAAAAAAAAACGTTCTAGACTAGACTGACGAAACTTACATAGACAAGTCTCACGTCACACGTGAAATCATCCAAACAAATGCACTTCTCAAGTTTTTCCTTCTGGACAGTACTGCAAGGCACTGCACTGTACTGACTGGTGATGACCAAAGACCTAAGAGATTCATGATGATGATATTGATCCAGAGACCAGTTGCTATAGAGGATTAGAACAAGTAAAGTCATATTTCAATAGTTTGTCAGGGATATCATACTGAAACAGCTTTTAAATAAATTAATCCGATTTGATCAGAGCAACTTTAATTTTCACCTCTTCTCAGTCAACCGGAGGTCTACTAGTTTTTAGGGTTCCGTACCCGAAGGGTGCCAAACGGGACCCTATTACTGAGACTTCGCTGTCCGTCCGTCCGTCCGTCCGTCCGTCCGTCTGTCACCGGGTCCGCCTGCACGAACCGTAATAGCTAGAAAGCTGAAATTTTCACAGAATGTGTATATCTGTTGCCGCACCAACCACAAATACTGAAATACGAGAGATATTACAAATTGAAAGTGGTCTCGGTACAAGATACGTCTTCACAACACGCTTGAAAAGTTTATACCAAGGCCATTTTGTTTTGGTAGGTAAGCCTTCTTTTAATGAAACTAAATTTAAATGATATGGCAATGTCGTCCCCGGACTTCTACAAAGACTTTAAATATTAATTGATGAATTACGACGTCTCTATTTATTATATAGAACTTTTAGAAAATAATTATAAAATTAATAGTTTTTAATTACTTTTGTTTTCATACAAATCTCAGAGCACAGAAATTATTTTTTTCCTTTTGGCCACTTCAAGTTTGGCTGCCAGTGATGTTTTAATTAAATACTCTTTGGTGCGTTGAAATGATGTTTTGCAGTCTGCATGACATTGATATAATGAGTGAGTGAACCTCATTGTACGGAAATTGTAGATGGGTGTCTCACGTTTTCCAGTAGGAGTAGGTTGTAGACAGTGCTGCTTACGGCGGCGTTTAGTAGGTACTAAAGGCCCTAAAAGCGCGGCAAGCTTTGAATCAATTCAAATGTTATTTTTCAACTAGCTACAAAGTTATTCTGACATAAGATGATAATTTGAACAAAACTTTTTGGGTATTTCATGAAAAATACAGTTACAGATCACACATATACAGGGTGGAACAAACGAATGGGCCCTGGAGGGAAAGTACCTTAAAATCTCAAGATATCCGTCCGTCCGTCTGTCTGTCACCAGGCCGTATCTCATGAACCGTGGTAGCTAGACAGTTGATATTTTCACAGATGACGTATTTCTGTTCCCGCTATAACAACAAATACTAAAAACAAAATAAATTTAATATAAAGGGGGCTCCCATACAATTAACGTGTTTTTTTGCGGTTTTTTTAACCGACTTCCCAAAGGAGGAGGTTTACAATTCGTCCGGATGTTTGTTTTTTTTTTATTATTTTTTTTATGTATGTGCCTCGATAGCGCCTAAACGGATGGACCGATTTGGAAAATTAGACCGATTAGACCTATAGTGATTTTTGTGTTTTTCATAATAACTCGTGCAAATGCACATGGTAAGCATAATATTGTGATGCGGAACTGCTGATGAAGACCACATATGGCCACCAGATCTGCTCAATACTAGGTACAAATACAATGCGTGGCTGACGGGCAGGCAACGCATAGCCTAAACCGATGGACCTAGAGCCATGAAACTTTGTACAGGGGTTCCTTAGTAGCGTGGGGTAGCACTGATATGGGATTTGACAAAATTAATTCCCCTGGGGAGGGGGGGGATAAGGGGTTACAGTTTGTATTAAACTCAATCTAATCAAATAGGGTTTGTGGAAGTCGGTTTTTTCTAAAGTTTACTTTTTGTTCCAATTATATAGATAATGGTACGGAACCCTTCGTGCGCGAGTCTGACTCGCACTTGGCCGGTTTTTTATGTATTGCACAAAAACAAAATACAGACATTTAATATTGAAAAAACATGTTCGAAGGCGAGCTTATCTCAAATACTAGATCTCTTCCAGCAGACAACATGATATGAATCATGCATTTTAGTGAAACAAAATATATCGATTTGATTAAATCACAGAACACAATTACTGGATTAAATTGTCGAATTGAACTGAACCAGAATACCCACGGGCTCATCGTCTTGAATTTAAATTTCCCCGCCTCCATCGATTCAAGGATGCGACCTTTGCAATTTGTTTCCAAATTGGACTTCCAAAGTTATATTACTTTAAATTCTAACATTATCTCAATAATCTTCCGCTATAAGCTCTGGAAATCTCTAGCTATTCAGTATTGATTAGAATATTACAATAAGTCAAATGTAGCTTTTGGTTACTTTAGATCTTTTTCAAAGCAAGACAAAAGGAAAAACACGCGACCAATAAACACAGATAACTTTGGAAACACTAAGACAGAAGCGATTTTGATATACATCTTACTTACTGCTCCGTCCTTCTCTAGCGGTTGCAAGGCTACCTGCCTTCTATGAGTTGCGGCGACCGATTGCAAGCTAGGGCTGTCCGTCTGTCCGTCCGTCCGTCCGTCAGCGGGTCCTAGAGCACGAACCGTAATAGCTAGAAAGTTGAAATTTTCACAGAATGTTTATATCTGTTGCCACAACAACAAATACTGAAATACGAATAATGCTACAAATTAAAGGGGGTTCGCGTTCAAGATACTTGTTTTGATATATTGAATATGATGGTATATTTCGGCATCAACCCACATCGTTGTGGTAGCTCAGCCGGAATGTTGTAGGCCCTCAATCCGTAGGTCGTGAGTTCGAATCACCGTGAGGGCTCTTTCTTTTTGTTTTATTGTTTTGAGTGCTTGGTTATGGTACGGTACCCTTCGTGTGCGATTCCGACCCGCACTTGACCGATTTTTATTATACTGTGTTTTAGAGTTGAATGTCTCTGCCTCCGCGTGTGTTTGTTTTTGCGCAAATCCAAGCTCGTTACTTCTGGAGCATAAAAATTTAAGTCCTCAAACCTCTTTGCAGTAAGAGTGGGGCAGAAATGGTGGCATCCATTTTAGTAGGAAGACAATAATCATAACATAACCGTAAAGGCGTAATGAACTGGCGGGCTACTGGTACTTGCCCGTTATTCCTAATGCAATTAGGTCGGTTATTGCCCGGCTTTCTCCATCTACGAGTATTACAGATTATTCAGTTACATTACACGGAAGGATCAAATTACTGTTTGGTTTGTATTTTTAAGATTTTTTCTAACAGTTTTGTTTTGGTTCAGAATTCATATAGCGAGAAACCATGTATAAAGTAGATTCATTTCCTATGTGCCACCCTTTGATCCCAACGTCTTGCCCCCCTGCCACCAAATTTGAAAGAACGCCGACGAACGGTCGGTCAAAGGATGCCGCTGCGAACATAAAAGTGGAGTTTGTATCGACGAAGTGCAGTAGTGAAAGGTTTGTATAGCCAAAAATAATTATTGATGTAGTAGGTGTACTAGTCATCTGTTTTATTAAAATATTTGTTCCTGACTTAAGTATGTGTGTATTTTTTTTATGAGCCTGTAATATCCCACTGCTGGGCAAAGGCCTCTCTCTACGTGTATTATGTTAATATTTATTGTAAGCACCACATTTTCGTACGGGTGTACTGACTGACACAGCATTAGCAAATGCACTTTAGATTTTGTTTTTGAATAATAATAATTACGATCACGGCTAAAATAATGTTAGACAAACAGCAGAATTTAAAGTTGATATGATTTAATTCGGTCTAAGGATTCCTGGGAACGTAAAACTTAGCGGGAAATGCTGGTAGCAACGCTGACATCGGACTACTGTGCGTGTTTGAATATTATTCTAATAGACAAAGTAAAATATTTTATTTCGAAACTCACATATATGTATAGGTGCCGCCATCCACGATGACTCGTATCTATTTGCATCTTTGTCTTTCAGCAGAGTGCCTCGATGAAAGAGGAAGATGCAAATAGCTACGTCACGCGTCATCGTGGATGGGCACCTATAGTCTGCAGAAAATGCCGATGTGGTTATGCCTAGTGTGGGGCCACAAAAATCTATTGTTTGTTTCATTAATACTTGAATAAAATATCTACTTGAATACTTGTTGAATTGTGTTGTGGCGTCATTTATTTTCTAGCATTTTTTGCAAAGTTAACTATAACCTTTCGGTTGTGCTTTGCTTATACAGGGTGTAACAGGAGGGTGTAGTCATATTTTAGGGGGTTGTTTGGGAGACCATTCTGAGCAACGTTTACTATGAAAACAATTTGATCAGAGCAACTTTATTTTTCATTGCTCCATACGTTTTGATCCGGGCGGTCAGCTGATATGTTAGGGATGTGAAAATTAAAGTTGCTCTGATCAAATCGATTTCATAGTGAAAGTTGCTCAGAATGATGTCGTTAACAACCCCCTAAAATATGACTACACCTTTCTGTTACACCCTGTATTAGGCACGGCATACGTTTGAGAATATTTGCATGTTTATAACATAGAGTTACTTAGCACCCACGGTAGCGTAAGGACAAAAGAGTCCTTGGAACAATATTGACATTACAATTATAAAAAAAATGACATTAAAATTATTTTGACAGTGGGTACCAAGACGTCAATGAATGTCTAATTTTTGACGTTGGTACCCACTGTCAAACTAATTTTAATGTATTTTTTTTTATAATTTTGGAGAATGACAATGGCTCGAGTTAACCGGTTAGTAATGTAGACGTTTATAATACCCGGCATACGGCATACGTTTGAGAATATTTGCATGTTTATAACATAGAGTAACTTAGTAATGTAGACGTTTATAATACCCGGCATACGGCATACGTTTGAGAATATTTGCATGTTTATGATGCCCGATTTCACCAACAGTTAGGTAGGGGTCAGTTAGTTCCACGTTAATTCTTTTTCTCAGCTGTGTAGCGACTGTTTTGGAGGCCGGCATCTTTAATTTAGGGGGTCTACCCTAGTAGCCTAGATGACCCTTAAAAGTAGGTCAAAGTAAAACAACCGGTAGGTGGCCCCTGAAAGGAAATAAAGTGTCCCCTAAAGATAAGGGATTGTTGGTGAAACCGTCCATGAGTCTAGCTATACAATATAATACCTTTCCGGTACATAGCACGCTTCTCTACTCCTCCGGGGCGCATCATATCGTCTGTCGCGCCCGACATTTATTAATTTCAAGCATTTTCGAGCTACACAGGCTGTGGCTATGGTTTCAGCGGGAATTGGGGCGGAAATTACGTAATTGTCTAATTAGAGCTCTTACACACAAATCAGCATGCGGGTCGTCACAACTCTGTGGCGCGCGCAACACGCTTCGCGCTCGCGATACAAATTCAATTTACTATCCATCACACTTTTTCCAGGCTTTGGATTGGCACCAACCAAGTAGGTAGGTACCTAAGTTAGGTTACCATACCAATAGCATAGTATAGCGTATTTGTAAGTACATCAAAGGAAAGATGAAGTAAAACTAGTAAAAGAAAAGATTTGGGTTGCTCTTGTACTTGCCATGTATATTTGAGGTTAGATTTTTATGAACATAGTCCAATAGGTGTTTGTCGCTGCGGCTCGGCATTTTCAGGGTCTGGAACGTCTCCTCTAATCGTGGCTGTCGATAACCTAAAGGTACCGCGTAGCTGCTAGTTTTTCTATACGAGACTCTTAGGACATAGAATTCTTCCGATTCGGAATTCCGAAACGGGATTCCATCCAATACAAATCCGCGAAAATTCCGAACGGAAAACTTCCGTATTGTATGTGGTGGATCCATAGATTTGCATGAATTCACTGCGTTCGGAATAATTCCATTACGTATATGTGGCCAGCCTTACCCCGAACCGTTCAAAGTACACCGACACAGCTTGTCATCATATCACTCACTCACATTTTGCCAGCAGGTACTCTGGTTACTAATAGTAACTTACTCTAGTCTAGGTAGTTGTTTTTTTACCTAAAACGAGGTATTCCAGGAGATGAGTATCTGTCTGATAGACCACAGCTTCCGAACGAATGAATCGTGATCTATTCGGTTCTTTTTGCATCAAATGTACTTATGAGGTAATTTATGAGTGTGATTTTAGGAAAAGGTCCTTTAGTCCTGGTTTTCCCGTGGCTCTAAGGCACTGGGCATGTTCGTGTCAACAGTTCAACACAAATCATGGCATTTGAGAATTATTGCCGCGAACGCTCCATGTTTATATAGGCATCTGTCTGAGTTGTTCCGCACGATCTAGGGTATCTGTAACGCAGAATCGCTGGTAAAATAATAAGACTTAGGGATATTGGTAATTTAAACCAGGTAATTGTTTAAAATAAATGATAAATATTATCATTCGTAATATGTTAGTTTGCTAACTCATTAGTCATTATACTTATGTAAACTCAAATTGATGTAACATAACTGATATACCTACAGACGTAAGCAGAAAAACTTTGAGGTATAAACGCTGGCCTCATTGTACCTATTAATAAAAGCTTTACCCACTGTAAAGATGTTGACAGTTACCGAATTTAAATACGCATATTGCATCCTATATTGCCTCTGGGACCAACCACACACACAAACTATACACAAACATAGGATACCCCATGCAATGTCGCGAAGACCATTTCGTGTATCAAAGGGTCCCGGCATACCGGCCAACGGCCACAGCCACAAACGCCGACAGGAGAAGCTGGAAGCGGCCACAAAGGAAGGAACCGCGCGTCAGCCACTTGTGGCCGGTGGCTGCTACTTTTTAGGGTTCCGATCCTTAAAAAAAATAAAAAGGAACCCTTACAGGATCACTTCGTTGTCCGTCCGTCCATCCATCCGCCGTCCGTCTGTCTGTCCGTCCGTGTGTCAAGACCTTCTATTTCGAGAAAAATGTATATCAATTACTCAGATTTATGGTCGCAAAGCGGTGACACACTAACTTTACTGGTCAATCCTGGACACCTGCAAGCAAGCCAGAGAAGCCCGATGATCAGAACCGATTATAACGGAAGCTTCTAAAGCTAAAGAGGGCGCAGCGTTAACGGAGCGATAACTGGACAATCATGCTCTACTTAACTAACACTTATATACCCTAGGTGATACAGACAGTCCCTTGTGCAGAGCCTGCATGGAGATGGAAGAGAGGGCAAAACTCCTCGGATCACCGGGGTCGCTCCAGAAAGTCGGCGGCAATGTCAAGGGTCTGCTAGATTTCCTATAGGAGCTGAGTTGGCAGGAGTAGTGCCTCCAACCCACATCACGCAAAACAGGCGCAATTTACAGTCGTGAAGTTGCGGAAAATCAGCCGTCAATCGAACGCTACGATCGTTATGCTGAAAGATTGTTGGATTTTCATAGTTAGTAATCGCAATTGACCCAAAACCTATAGGGTTTTACCGCTGGCCTACAATCATAAATCGCATTGGGTAATGTTTGCGTCGTCGTTTTGACGTTTCCATAGAGTTTGGTCGATTTTGAGTATTGGCAGCCACTCATGAAAGTTATATGAAAGAGCAAAAATAAGCTTATCTTCCTATGGAGTACATATAGCTAAATCATTTCGGAACTGAGATACCTCACTTCCTCAAAGTTTTTTCAGTACCTACAAAAAGTGTTACTTGAAGCTCTATTATCTCAGCTTCGAAATGGTTTAACAGCAATGCTTCCTCTATAGATAAGTATAATACATTATGATACTGCTACCAAATAATGATAAAGATATCGGTGGCCACGAATAAAACAAATGACGCCAGTGGTCCATAGTAGGTTACGCAAACCCCTTTGGAAAAATCAAGGTCTTATATGTAGCACAAGTAAAGAGAAAAACCTGAAAATTGCAAACTGTCTTTCTGAAAAAATATGTAAATTGATAACAATTCAAAAAAAATAGCAGCTGGTTTTATTATCTCATACGAAAATAGATGGGAAACGATGGGATCCGTATTTTTTATTTTAGTGTTTATTCTTATTTTTAAGTTATAATTCAAGATTTTTAGAGTTACTCATTCTAAAAGGGCGTAAGTACAATGTCGGGATTATAAAACGTTGAACTTTTGCCCGTCATTGCATCAATAAAAATTAAAAAGTCATTATTCTGTCATAATATCACCCCCTGTTCCGAGTCACGCCAAAATCGATTACAGTCCGAGTCAGTTTTGAGCTGTTGGCGATACAAAACGATGGCATCTTAGACGCTGTATTCGATTATGGCGCTGACGGCGATGTCGCGGAACGCACTGTCAATATGTGTAAATACTCTTTTGTTGTTGTGCAACTTCGTGACAAGTTGACAACCAGCAATGACAAAATTTAGATGACAGATGATGACTGACAGTTGCTTTTTTATTTATATCTAGCCTGTGGAACACATGCCATAAATCCTGAAATTGATAATTTGGACAAAATTTAAGTTTTTATTATTTAACTCTTAAATTACTGATCTAAACATTCTGAAAAAAATATCTAAGAGCTCAGAACACTTAAATCTCGAAATGGTTTTCTCATTTTAGTACCTTATCAAAATGAAAGGTTATCAATTGGTTCACGTACAGGGATGGCAACATCATATATTTTAAATGTAGGAACCTAATTACACCAGTAACGAGGTAGCAATCTCCAAGTGTGATCGGAAACATTAGTCTGCGAGTCCTACTCGCACTTGACCGTTTTTTTAACACATGCGCGCCGCATCATAGACATCATAGGGTGAGGAATCGCCGCGAGTTATGACGTGTGGCGGCGTTTTGTGCCGGGCCACAAGAAGCGAACAGCGGCGTTTTGAAGCGTGTGGCGGCCGTCGACGATAATATCGAAGACGATAATGGATTATCTGGGAGTACATCGAACCGATCAGCTGTTTTCAAGGTTACTTACTTTACCTAATCCAATCAATCACTTCATCGACACATTAACAATAGGTGAAGCGTTTTGCTGAGAAGAACATTGATATTGATATAGCTTTATTAACACAATTACACAACACATTACAGATAGATAAAATAAGTGTTAATAACTGTGGTTAATAAGGACCGGCTCAGCAATGCTGAACTGAGACAGGTCCCAGCTTCAGCGCTGATTTTCAGCCGGCCCTCCAGAACACTAGAAAGTACAATTTACACGTGGGTCTATATTAAGCAACTAAATAGTTTTTATTCCATGGGTAAAACCACCTTTTTTATCTAAAAAGCTCTTTACAAAAGGGGTACTGATTGTGACCACCCAAAACTCCCAAAACCATCCGCTAGTGCAGGTAATTCATATGCAGTTAAATTCAGCCAATACATTAACTGGTAAACCAATCCCAACAAATGACATCCCACGGACCCTAAATCACTTTTACAGCCGTATCACCTATTCTGACTACCCCACAAAACAAACAGCTACCGTATATAACCGAAGTCGGTAAATCAGTCATAATTACAACCTTTACCATAGTATAACCTATACTGGGCGGCAATACACAAAAGCCGAATAACGGCCGAGCGTCGAATCTGTGACAAATAAACCGAGATATTGTACCGATAAAACAAGTTTATTGCTGTGTTAGCGATACAGAAATATCGACGATATATCGCTGCTGTTTTGTCTTGTTCCCCACCGATCTCGAAGTAAATGGAGTATTATACAATACAGAGTAACCAACCGTATTTAGCTGTTGAATCGGCCATGTCCCACATGTCGTAAAAGTCGACCAAGATATCGATATTAAACCTACGAGTATCAGATGATGGTATTCAATAACATCATCAGGACTTCTTTGTCCGCAGTCTGGTCTTCCTTCCATTTCATATTCATAATGCTTCATCGCATATTTTATGTAGCTTTACTTGTTTTAAGCATTTCATACACCGGTAGAAGGCAAACTCATAAAGTTATCTACGAATAGAGCTAGGTACATAAGAATCGCGCACATTAGGACGACGGGCCGCAGCGTGCCGGGTCGGCGCGGCGGCGGCGCGGCGACGAACTATCGCACACTGTGTCGGGGCGCAACGGGCCACACGATTTTGTATTGCGGCCCGTCCCGCCCCGGCACGCTGCGTGCGGCCCGTCCTAATGTGGATAAAGAAAAGTTGCTCTCCTTTTACTTCCAATATTTGAAGGAAAGTTATCATGACCATGCATGAGGGAATGTCAAAAGCTAATTTGACAATTGTTTGGGGTTATGATCAAAAAAAAAGTTTCAGCATTTCCGTTAGAAGGAAGGCAGGTGGGATGGCAATTCCTTCATAAAATAAGGTGATTTTACTTTTCTTTATTCATTCGACCATTTGTATGCAACTATTTTGTGGAGCACGGGATTAGTATAGCAATATAGGAGGTAACAATTCTCTTTAATATGTGAGGCATTTAGTGCCGTGCTGTACTGGAAATTGGGACTTTTCTAACGGTCTTCAATTCGATTAAATGTTTGTAAGTAATAGAAGTTTCTTTTCTCGCTTTATCAATAGATTCTGCAGCTCAAACGTCAGACTACGTAGCGATGAGTGTTTCTGAAAAGGCTAGTCTAAGTTTTTGTGTTTACCGATATGAAAATCATAATAAGGCTACATGACAATTTTAGTCCTGTTTGAGTTTTCAAGTTTATACCGAGGATTTGAAAGTTATTTTACTGTTGTGTTGAAGGCACAGTACCTACCGTGCTAAGTATGCTGGTAGCAAGATAATATGGTCGGGTGCCAGCCCCGCCGCCACGGACCGGAAATTACGTTCAAAACTCGAAGACAGCAGCGGTTTGGCACGTGCCATTGCTGATAAGATCATTTTATCAGGCACGTGATTTCTTTAACAGTTCGGGTAATTGTTGACCAGCGTAGAAGAGCAAATGCGCTAAACGAAGAAAATAGAGGCAAATGGAGAGCTAACCAGGCGGCAACGTCCAGTGGAGGAGAGTGGAGAGGCACTCTAGAAGAAGGAGATTTGTTGACATCGTAGGTAGGTAAGTATTTCACAACATTATAAGAATCTGAGTCCAATCGATCTGATATGTACCAAAAACCAGTCTAATAATATTTATCCTAGTTAAACGATTCCTTAAATGGCACGTAACTCGTAAGCTGACAAGAGTTAATTAAACGATATCTTGCAAATGCTTGTTGTTGCCAAACAAAACCTTGTGTTGTCTAACATCGGCCTCAAATCTTGAATAATCGGTTCAATCTTAAAAGCTACTAATATAGTAGTTTAGGAGTTTAATACTCCTTTATAACACCCTGGTCCGCAGCAGGCTTGAATATGCCTCTGTTATATGGTCTCCACTTTATAAAGTCCATATTGACTTAATAGAGTCCGTACAGAAGCGATTTCTGCGTATGCTGTGTGCACGCTTTGGTCATCGTCGTACGCTCAGCTCATATGAGACGAGATGTAAGCACTACCGCATAAATACACTTGCAAATCGTAGGAAATTCCAAGACCTCGTCTGTCTTCATAAAATAGTCAGAGGCACCATAGAAACATCACTATTATCAAACATTGAAATCCACGTCCCTAACCGATCTGTGAGAACCCCCCGCACTTTTTCTATCCCCCCTTGCAGAATTAACGTCAGCACCAACAACCCACTGGTGAGGATATGTCGTTCTTACAACGCAGTCGCAGCTAATCATGATCCCAACGGGCCTGACATCTATCACGATTCACTTCCATGCTTTAAATATAAAATTTTAAAATTGTTTAATTAGTTTCAGTTTCTCTTGTTATACATGCACATGTATTCAATATGTGCATAATTAATATTAAATAACCTTTAATAATCCATTAAATAACTATAGATTTGTATTATTATGTGCTCCTTGTAAAGTGTGTCAGTAATGCTGTATTGTATACAACATGCTTTTGGCGTTGCAGACGGAAATGTTTGTTCTAATCTTAATGTTGTAATGTTTGTCTGTACTGCTGTTTTGTGTATTAATAAATAAATAAAATAAAATAAATAAAAAATATCTATTTAGGTATCTTTATTATTACTCAGGTTTGGAGCTCTGAATATTTACTGATCGCTGCAATGCGATATTGGACAACACAAAAATATTCGACAAAATGTGGTAGTCGTATCAGATAGTAGCGCAGAAATCTATATTTCATTATATTTTAGTGTAAAATATATTTTTTTTGGGGATTCCAGGAATTAAAATGTGTGACGTCACACGCTCGTCTCTGACATCTTGCTTGACTGAATCATAATGATGGCGGATGTTCACTCACGAGCATGTGACGTCACGCGAGTCATGTGACCGGCGCCATTAGAAATACAGCATTTTTGGTGCGGTTTTTTCAAATTCAACCATATTATTAATTTTTATTGAAACTACAGAAGATAATTATCCTGGAAATATTAACGTAGTGCGCCCAAAATGTGATAACATTAATTTTAAAACTAAATTTATTTTACTTCCAAAATGAGGCCAATATGTATTACCTACAAGCTCGAAGGAATCAACCACTACAAGTGTCGTCAGTGTCAATTTAGAAGATATTAAACTTAAAAACAGCAACCCGGAATTATTGCCAATATCAAAGTTTATCCAGGGGTGGGTTGTCTTGTAGGTATATACAAGTTGTTGTCGACATGCACAGATTTGGCAAATAAAAAGGATCACCAAGAGAATGAAGAAACAATTTCTATGGCACATGTACCCACTGTGCGGCCAGAAGCACATAATGCCTGTATTTATAGATACCTAAATGTTTATGAAGGAATTATTATGTTTGTGATTATATTTATTTATTTTGTTTTATTTGAGACATCAACAGCATGTAAGTATTAATAGATTAGTTACAAATAATTAGTTATAATATAAAATAGATCCCGTGGATCAGGCTCTTTACTAAGTCAATTCGAAAAGTTCCAAGCTAAAAAATTGTAGAAATCGGGGTGTAGGCTTTCAGAAGGTTTTATAATAAAATAATGAGTGATCCGATACCGTGTATTCTGTGGCACAACACAGTGGAGTCAGTTTAAGTTGGTAACTAAATTTATATAACTTTAGCGATACCTGCTCGAGTTGGGACAGATTGTTAACATTGTAGGTAGGTATCGTTTATTTATAGTAAAGAGGGTAGGTAAATAAATATCGTTTAAACTCTGTTCCATTAAAGTAACTGTAATGGAACAGATAGAATAAACTTAAGCAATTTAGTACCTTTCTAAATAACTGTTACCTATTTAGAAAGGTACTAAATTGCTTAAGTTTATTTATAACAGTTCAGATGTAAGATTACTAGATCAGGAAGTTACCCTGTGTTTTGTTGTCCTACATTGGACGATACCGTATCTATCATTTAGGTACACCTACCTTCAATGCTAAGGACGACAAGAAATAAAGTTACTGCATTACACCAAAAATCTTTACCCATTTTTCAAAATTGTGTATTCACCTTTAAAATATGCAGGCAAACGCTTCCGTTATCTGGAAAACCATTTTTCAACTAGGTCGCCTTGTAACGCCTGCAACAAAAGGATGAGCAATAAATCAGTGCGAGGCGGCCGCAACCATATTTGTCCCTTTCAAATTGTAAGGCGTTCGAAACTGAGAAGAGGACATCTTATTTTCCTTTCGTTTCGAATTCGTTTTCTTCCATTACATTCATTCACTTGAATGAATTCTCGTAACAAAACTTTACCTCGTAAGAGTCCTTCAATTGTTTGTTACTGCACAGTATCGAAAGATCGACTAGTTCGAATTTTACCAACGAAGAGTAACCTTTTACTCGAGAGTATCTTCTACTTTTTCATAGAATGCCTTCATTTTGAACTGTCATTGTTAAGTATACAAATTATCCACGGGATAGTTATTTTCAATTTTTTTGTATGGATAAAATTATTGAACAATTTTGGACTGGAATGCTCGTAAATAAGCTCTAAACAGTTATTGCCCACGGTCCGCCCCCTCTGTCCACCTGGGTGGACCGTGGGCAATTTTTTTTCCCCACCGTCCACCTCTGTCCACCAGGGGTAACTCTATTTCTTTTCGTCCTTAGCATTTAAAAGATTTAAAAGATTTAAGGGTACCTAAACGATAGATACGGTATCGTCCAATATAGGACAACAAAACACAGGTTTACAACATCCATCTAGTAATCTTACATCTGAACTGCTATAAATAAACTTAAGCAATTTAGTACTTACTTCTAAATAACTGTAATGTGTACCAATTATTTCCTTCCGGCTCAGAATGCAAAATGTTAAATGTGCAAAATGTTGAATCCCAAAATGTTGAATTTGCAAATCTACCTATACCTAATAAATCTCTTATTTTTTATAATAAGCATGATATATATATTTTTTGCGTGGCGGAGTATGGCTCAATCTTACTCGTATCCGGGTAAAGGCCTGTGCACCTCGGTGTGGGGATATTAATGGGCTACCTACAACTTTTTTTAACAGCTGTCACTGTTTTTGACAGCTGTCACTATTTTTGACAGGTGTCACTATTTTTGACAGATATCATGATTTTAATGAATGAGCAACAGGGCTGCAGCGCTGATTCTTTTATGGGAGTATGTGTTAGTTTTTATAATAAAATACCTAACGAAGCAACGGACCTACCAGAAAGGAGGTTCAAAAACTATGTCAAAAACGGCCTATTGAAGAAGTCTTATTACAGTGTAAAATAATATTTAGATGACAAAACTGCATGGTCTTTACCATCTCAGCGCACAGAAATCCAAAGAGGGGCGATGGACTGAGTCAGTACGTCTCTCCTCGGTGAATTTCCTTAGACTTAAGTAGAATACATAACACTGTATTTTTAAGGCTCTGATATTATAAAAGAGGTACGGGGGAGTTTCTTGCCCTTCTTTGCTCCATCCCTAAGCCCACAACTTCCGAACGGGCGGTAGTATACAAAAATATTAATATTATATTGACGTTGACTAAGTAGGTAATAGTTGATTTTATGGTCAATAAAAATTTAGAACTTGAACTTGATTTTCAGTCGAAACCATTTGATTTTTGGTGTTGGAAACATGTTGCTACTTCATGCCCTTCAAATTCACCCCGAAAATATGTCAAACCGCTCAAACCTCAAAGGTTGCGTAGAAACCAGGGGGCGATTTGGGAGGAAAATGCACTAAACTAAAAAGGCCACTTAGCCTTAGTTGTTGACGTTTAAAGGCTTTAGTTGCCTTTTTAGTTTAGTGCAATTTCCTTCCAAATAGCCCCCACTATAATATTAGTAGAAACCCAACCCAAGACGAGTGAAGGACCTCGCAACTCGCAACCGGAAGTTGTATTCCACGCAAGAGGTTATCACGAGGGTACTTCCGGCGGAGGGGAAGCGTCAAAAGCTTCACCGGATGGATCAATTTGATGGCTGCCGGCGGAGTCTTCGGTTACTTTTAGGGTTCCACGGGAGTACATCGTAATTTCTGGCTAAAAAGTTAGTCAAGTCGAAGCATAATTTCCTTTCAAATTCTAGTTTCTGTAGCAAGTCGAGCAAAGCCAATCACTAGACCACCCCGTCCATCTTTGGTACCATATTTGAAGAAACTACTTACCTAAACCTATTTTAGTTTGAGCATTGATATATCGATTTCAGTTTGTTTAGTTTCCACAAATATCATTAAAATCATCATCAGAGCCCTGCCTCCTGAAATACACTGGGTGATAAACTGCGATCCACACAACTATGTGCCTAACTTTTTATCTGAATAAATTATGAATTATAATTTCTACCTAAGTTATTACATTAAATGTATGGACTGAACAGTACAGCCCCCCTAGACAAAGTTAAGCAAAGCTAGCGAAACGAAACGATAACTTTTTACGTATGCAATTTGACATTTGGCTTCGCTAAGGTGACGTCACGTAGCGATTCCAAATGTCAAATCGCATACATAAAAAGTTCTCGTTTCGTTTCGCTATCCTTAGCGTTTAACATTGTCTACAGGCACTGGAGTTTTATTTATGTCAATACCCTTTGAAGTTTTGCAATACCTGCAGACCTGTGCCAACTAATTGTGAACTGGGTGTCGTTAGTGTCTTTCTATGTATGGCGTTTCAAAGATGGCAGTTGTAATTCTGAATTCTGACATTTCACAGATAACTTGGTAGGCTTGCCCTTTCTTGCCCTTCTTTGCTCCATCCCTAAGCCCACAACTTCCGAACGGGCGGCGGTAGTATACAAAAATATTAATATTACTTATATTGACGTTGACTAAGTAATATGTATGATTTTATGGTCAATAAAAATTTTGAACTGAACTATTTTTCAACCGACTTCAAAAAAAGGAGGAGGTTCTCAATTCGACCCGTATGTTTTTTTTTTTTTTTTTCTATGTTTGTTACGCGATTGCTCCGCCAATTATGAACCGATTTGAACAAATCTTGACAATTTGAAAAAATCCTCAAGGGTGGTCCCATTGACACCAGGTCAGGATCTGATGATGGGATCCTGGAGAAATCGAGAGAACTCTTCAAATATTATAGGCAGACCTATAGTGATTTTTGTGTTTTTCATAATAACTCGTGCAAATGCACATGGTAAGAATAATATTGTGATGCGGAACTGCTGATGAAGACCACATATGGCCACCAGATCTGCTCAATACTAGGTACAAATACAATGCGTGGCTGACGGGCAGGCAACGCATAGCCTAAACCGGTGGACCTAGAGCCACGAAACTTTGTACAGGGGTTCCTTAGTAGCGTGGGGTAGCACTGATATAGGATTTGACAAAATTAATTCCCCAGGGGGGGGGGGGATAAGGGGTTACAGTTTGTATTAAACTCAATCTAATCAAATAGGGTTTGTGGAAGTCGGTTTTTTCTAAAGTTTACTTTTTGTTTCAATTATTAGTCAGTATTTTTTACAGGGGGGGCGAACGAGCCTGACATCAACACAGACCTTCCTAGATAAGTTCTCACATTTCACCTTTGAATAGTCAGTTCAAATGTGTTGTTTATTTCTGAGAAAGTACCTAAGATATTTTGCAAAGAAAAGGAAATCCGAATTCACCGAGTATTGGGTTCGATACGGTATTTTCCGTCGTCGGTCACGTGTTGTCACGTTCGAAGGTAGCGGCGCGGGGGCGGCGGCGGGGCGCTCGCCGCCACTCGTATCGTATCGAAGAGTGAGCACGAACATTTTCACGTAGAAGTATTGTAAGTCGTAAAGAAAGTATGGCGAGTCCATCCAGATTAAATTATACTTTTATTAGGGTTCCTTACCTGATAGGTGCCAAACGGGACCCTATTACATGCTATTACTAAGCCTACTCCGCTGTCTATCTGTCTGTCCGTCTGTCACCACCAGGCTGTATCTCATGAACCGTCATAGCTAGACTGCCGCTATAATAACAAATTATAGTAAAAAATACGCCTGTAGCACCGTACATGTGTTAGAAGTAAAACTTCTGTAGCTAGATCATTAAGTGGTACCTATACTATACACCTATACCTACCTATACTAAAAGAGATTTAAATTTCCAATTTTGAGATCCAATCTCTGCGTCAAGTTACTTTTAAGTTTCAGACGTCCGATTATTTGAAATTATTTTATACTTGTACTTACTTTTAATACGTCATGTCATTTATTTCCCACCATTCCTTATCTACAATTTGTCGCGCTCGTGGTGATATACTTAACTCATTCAATAGTGTCACTACTATTTGCATCTCGGTCAGATTATATACCATCTGACGTCACGTCTTTAAGCCGTCTCGCTCAAATGTATGCATTGCTTTGCTTGTCTCTGTGCCCAGTCCCTTTTTTTAATTGATCGAGTACGTATTTTCAACTATTCCAAGTTAATGTGTACCTGCGGGGCTACCATAAGGCTTGCCACTCACCTCAGTCGCGCAGATAAATGACAAAGAAGATGGCTAAATCAATATATGGACGACTGCCCCAGACATGTACAAAGACTTCTCAACAGCCAATAGCATTTAAATATTCATTCATAAATTTAATTTACTGCGTCTGTATTTAGTTTGTAGAACTTGAAGAAAAAAATATTAAATATAGGTAAATAAGAGTTGTTACTCAATACTCCGTGATTCCAATATGATTCCGTGACCTTTGCCGTCGCTAGAAATAAGCACCATTTTGCAATAACATGCAACATAACGCCATCTAGCCACTCCTCTGGAAACCTCCTGTTTTCAACAGTTTTGCTAGTTAACAATTATGTTGCATGTTATTTTTAACGATGGCAAAAGTCACTAATCAATGGCGGAATCATAGAGTATGAAGTGACAACTCTTAATTATTTAATCATTTCCTTCAAGTTCTACAAACTAACTAAAGACGCAGTAATTTATGAGAGAATATTTAAATGCTATTAATTGGCTGTTGAGAAGTCTTTGTACATGTCTGGGGCCAGTCATTTTGCCAAATTGCCAACTCCTTTCGCGTCTCAATGATGTTTCTCCATAAAATAGCGCGCATTCATTATGATATGACATTAAATTGTGACAAAATGCGTGGCTGGGGTGACTGGCGTGCCTTATGCTACCCCCGCTAACCTATAAATACCTACTTTGCTAGGATTTTTTAGGGTTACTTCATCGCGAAGCGATGACGTAACTCTTATTTAATTTTATTCTTGACATTTCCTTAGTCCGCCATACGACATACCTCGATTTTGATATTTTACTTCAACATTATTGACTGGCATGAAGCATTAACTTTAAAATTACAAAAGCTTATTAAAATCAAAATCGTATAATTTCAACAGTTATAACAACAATTCAACTTTAAAATATGTATTACAAAAATTACATACAAACAAATAAGCGAAACAATAAGCCATTAAACTTATGGCTCTGTAAGCTGTAGACCTCGCTTTGGCCGTTTACTACAGATAAACATTAAATAGGTAGGTATAACACGTACTTAGTAGCTAAACTGCTAATTTGTGACTTGAACTGCACTATATAATATTGCTTTAGAACAGTTCTAGGTACCTACTTATTGTTTTCAAGAAGTCTTAATGCAGCCATCCATCACATCGGAATTTGCTTGAAAACTAAATATCACATTTGGATGATTCTAAGTGACTTTATGCGATTACTAGCTGCCCGTTGCGCGACTACGCAGCGCGTTTTAGGTACCTATTCCATAGTTACCGGCCACAAAACGATTCGTTCATCATTTTAGAAATCCATATCGACCCGTGTGACATTGATGAAACTCTTTTCTTACAAACTGTATGGATCGCATCGCACAACTGTCAAACATAAGTTCCGGTTCCAACAAAGAGGTTGAACGAAGTAGTTTTTGGTCACGTCACTGGTTTTGGCCATACCGGAAATCAAGAACTCGTGGAAGAATGCTTAAAATAATTTTTATTTGTCAACGTTTCATCAGGTTTTTCTCTCACTAATTAACATTCTTTATTATACGAATGTATTATTATCTTATCTGATTAGTTAAAAACCGTATTGAAAATAGTTGCGGTTTTAAAAGTCTTCAGTCAACCCTGACGTCACCGATTCCAATTTCCGTTACATTTCTTAGCCACTCGTGATAGCACCCGGCTAGTAGCAATTGAAAAGCAAATATATGAATAACCCACAGTTGAGAGGTTAAATAAATTTTACCCCCGTGCCCCAAGAAGTTTTACTTCAAAAACAGATTATAATAAATATTAAAGGGGCTCCCATACAACAGACATGATTTTTTTGGGGTTTTTAAGGTTCCGTACCAAAAGGGTAAAGCGGGACCACATTAATCGAGATATAAATATAAATCGAGATCGTTTTCGACGGCTTTAGGCGGTATCAAAACCGATATCTCGACTGGGGAGACAATCTCGATAGCGCGAGTATCGGGGGCCAGGTCATTTTCACCGAAGTGGGTCCAGGGCCCAGGGTCATCTTGGCGGGTAATTTTATTATTCACCACAAGATATGGGCGGATGCCACCCCCAAGTCTACATCAATATAATGTAGACGTGGGGGTGGGATCCACCCCAAAATCCCGCAGTGCTTTCTATACGTGCTGGGACTTGGAAACCTACATGGCGTTGACTAAAAACTATGAATCATCTTACTAAGACTGCATCTTACTCTCTGTGGTTTTGCACAATATTCATCAACAAAATTAGTTATCATAATAAACAATGCGCCAGTACCATTTACTGCCGTCTCTGCTTTGTGTTTCGCCGGCGAAATATTCTGGTTATTTCCACACCATAACGCGTCTGCCCTTGTCTCGGTGGTGGTGGCGCTGCGATCGTATATCACGTCACAGTCGCTTCATACATGAAATGTTTCACAATTTACTCGCCAAGTGTGATGTAGGGACGTTCCGTGAACGCACTCTGTGTAGGTCGCTCGGCAAACGGATGTGCAATATCAATATTATTTGGGTTGGTTGTTAACTTAATAAAAAAAAACTGTTTACAAGACACGTTACATGTCAATAGTACCTACAATATTACGGCAGTAGGATTCGTTTATTTACTGGTAAGTATCTAGTAAAGTATATTAAAAATAAAAATATATGTATTCATCAGGTTCATTCTGTTAAAATAGCCTGAACCGCTTCGATGGAATGTCTTGACGTTGAAATGATGAAAATTTGAAATTAATTAGCCGTTTGACTAATTTTCTATGCGCCAGTATAATTCTTTTCCATTGATAAGTCACAAATGTCGCATTCTGCAGTGATTTCCCGTCCAAATATCTGAAAAATTGAAAGAAAACAATTTAAAGACACGCTTCGTGGGCAGGCTGTGTGTGGATACCTACCTTAGTATGTAATTCCTCATAATCATAATCATAATCATAATTTATTGATAATAGAATATTACATGTCAGGGTACCTATACAAATATCTGCAGAATAAATTAATTTCAGGCATAATGATTATAAATAACATGTCAGGAATCAGTAGTAATAATAGTCACTAATAAAAAGTCAATAATAAAAGTAAAATAATGTCAGAAATAATAATTATGTCAACGTAATACGAATAATACCATTACCGGTAAAATTAAATTAAATTACATGTCAGACAAAAATTACAGGTCACAATCGTAAGTTAAGTCAGTCATTAACTTACTCGTCAACAAATTCTGACACTGAGTAATATGCTTTGCTTAGGAGGTACTTTTTAACCTTCGCTACAAAGATGTTTAGCACGTTGATGGATTTTATCTCCACTGGCAGTTTATTAAATAAGGTAGGACCCATGCCCTTCAATGACTTACTGGTTTTAGCAAGACGACAGGTCACACTGTGCAAGTCATGGGGCCGTCTAGAGGAATACCTACGGTCTGGGTTCTGGAAGCGTGGGTACTCTGATGGGTTCTGCCTCACATACTTGAGTACTTCCAAGATGTACATAGAGGGGAGTGTGAGAATTCCTAGCTTAATGAAGAGTTCCCGGGCCGGGGTGTCATTCGGTACCCCAGCAATTCTACGCACTGCACGTTTTTGAATGAGAAATGGTCTGTCGCGTTCAGCAGCCATTCCCCACAAGTCTATACCATACAAAAGTATTGAATCCTCCGAGATGGATACCCGTTACCGAGTCAAATACTCGACAAATATGAGGGATTACCTGAAAACAAGCTTGAATGGAGGGCATTGGAGGGTGCCCTTACGTGATTTCAGCAGTGTTTTTAGGGTTCCGTTAGAGAAACAAGGAACCCTTATAGTTTCGTCAAGCCTGTCTGTCTGTCCGTCCGTATATCACAGCAACTTTATTCCAAAACTATTAGGACCACACCACACAGTTGAAACTTGGTATCCCAAATACTCCCCATCCCCATATATGGAACTGACACCAATTTTTTTTCTTTTTACCAATCCTACCACCCTGTGTGGGGTGTTTATAGATAGGTACCTATATAAAAATAACGTTGAGGTTTCTAAAACCAATTTTCATCAAAGTCAATCTTTAAAGAGACAGACCGTTCCAAAGTGGAAAAAAATGTGTCCCCCCTTTTAAAGTAACTTTTAAAGTTTTAAGTGGAAAAAAAATATGCTGTGTATCTCAATACAAACTTTAATTGAGAATTGGTTTGAACAAAATATAATAAGCAGTTTTCAAAATACAAAACATTTATAAAAAACCGCAAAGATAACTTTGTCATTCATACAAAAACTATGAAGAACTAAGTTACAACACAAACACCCAGTCATATAATTACTTGCTACTACGGAACCTTTCATGGGCGAGTCCGACTTCACACTTGACCACTTTTTTATGCGTTCCGAGTTCGTATGAAGGGGTTGTGTTATTTTATTTGTATACCTACTTTAACTCGCTGCAGCAATAGCAGACACCACAAAACCACAAAATAATAAATAAACGGTCAAGTGCAAGTAGGACTCGCGCATCAAGGGTTCTGAACTATAGATGTGCCTGTGTGATTGCGGCAATATTGCCGTAAAAATGGCAATATTGCCGGCTCGGCACATCCCGAAAACACTTAAAGAGCGTAACACGTGTTATTAGGTTTCCAAACAACAAACTAAAGTATAATGTCATCCATGTAAAACAAATTTAATATTTTTGTAGACAGACAGAAATTTGCGGTTTTGCAACTTGTGCTATAAGACCTTGCTTTTTGCCAAATGTCATGATTGTAGGCCTACGGGAAGTACCCTTTAGGTTTTGGGTGCACAGCGATTACTATGAAAATCCAAAATAACCGGCCAAGTGCGAGTCGGACTCGCGCACGAAGGGTTCCGTACTATTATCTATAAAAAACCCAAAAAAAAACACGTTAGTTGTATGGGAGCCCCCCCTAATATTAAATTTCTTTTGTTTTATAGTATTTGTTGTTATAGCGGCAACAGAAATACATCTACCACGGTTTATGAGATACAGCCTGGTGACAGACAGACGGACGGACGGACGGACGGACGGACAGACAGCGAAGTCTCAGTAATAGGGTCCCGTTTGGCACCCTTCGGGTACGGAACCCTAAAAAGCGGACTAGCCTTTTTTCCAAATTACTTATTAAATATGTCCCATTATTTCGATTGCGGCAAAAAACGCAGTTTTGTCGCAATGGAAATAGTGAGAGAATCTGTCCCTGTAGGTATTTCTATCAATAGAAATACGTAGAAATAGTGGGATACATACACCCCCTAAAAATGTAAGGACCTAAAAGGAAAACATATTTTTATCGCACCCATGTTTATCGCACAGGTCAGCGCTCTGCAAAAGCACTCGACTTTCAGCAGAATTTCTTGGCGTGCTGCTAAAAAAGAGTAATCTGATTAGTTGAAAAAAATATTGTGTCTCTTTTCCACGAATAAGGGGAAACTTACCCAAATATCTTCCAAGAAAGTTCCAGTGGCAGTGAAGATAGGGCGTCTGGCTTGGTCGGAAAATCTGGCGTGTCTCGGCCAAATATGAAACAACCCTCTTGCATTTTCGGGTAGTATTTCGGATTTATTTACTGTAATGAACTTATATGTTTGGTATTTTTTGTGACATTCGGAAAATTAAAAAGCTAATAACCGGCCAAGTGCGAGTCGGACTCGCGCACGAAGGGTTCCGTACCAATATCTATAAAAAACCGCAAAAAAAATGTATGGGAGCCCCGCCTAAATATTAATTTAATTTTAATTTAATTATTTATTTTTTAAGTAAATAATATACTCAATATATTGTGAACATTTTAAGCGTCTAACTGCTACCATTTATCAATATCGAGCAAAAATGAGCAAAAAAAATCACGTTTGTTGTATGGGAGCCCCCCTTAATATTAAATTTCTTTTGATTTTTAGTATTTGTTGTTATAGCGGCAACAGAAATACATCATCTGTGAAAATTTCAACTGTCTAGCTCTCAGAACAATAAGTCTAGCTACCACGGTTCATGATACAGCCTGGTGACATACGGACGGACGGACGGACAGCGAAGTCTCAGTAATAGGTTCCCGTTTGGCACCCTTCGGGTACGGAACCCTAAAAACGGTAGGTAAACAGAAGTTTCTCACGTCCTCCGAAGGAAATACTTGGTAGGTACATATAATAGCCCTTCACATCCTTCCCGGGTAGTGCTAAGGAGAAACAAATCAAAACTAACATTTCCAGGTTCTCGAAGGAGATGAGAGAAATCTACAAAACACGTGACATCGGCGAAATTAACCTAAGTTGCGAAGACCGCCATTAATTAAGAAATCCTTTGATTGATTGATTAATTGTGGTAATTTTTAATCCCTAACTGCACGTTTGCGCACATGTATGTTTACAATGCACAAATCTTTTGGTGGGTTTAACTTTTTAGTTCGTGATTTGGTTTTTATAATTTCACTTATTACTATTAGGTAGGTACCTATCTTCTTAGCGCATAAGTACTTAGGTAGGTACTTTAGTTGTTGCTCTTTCAGAGCTAATTTTTGTCCAACATTTATCCTATCAGTGGGATACCCTGGGAGAAGTTAGATTTTAATTGAATGTGTATTTGTCTTCTGTTTGTTTTTGTAATGTAAGTTGTCCTGTTTGTAACCCCTGATAAGATAAATAAATAATAAAAAAATAATAAAATGAATTGTATTGACCGGCCGATCCCAATAACTTATCTCTATCCGTGATCTGCAGATTACGCGTTTTTACAGTTGCACTATGGGATTTATGGATTTATGTCAAAATTGACACTAGCAATCTCAAATGTGCAGATTATGGATCGAAGACAGGTTCGACCTAAATTCAAAATTAAATTCAAAATTCAAATTCAAAATTATTTTTATTATTTTGAATTAATTTCGACCGTTAATCGGACAGTGGGGAATATGTTCCCCCCATATTTTCAACCTTATAACTTGGAAATAAAGTCCAAAACCAATGAAAAATTCTGCATGCCAATAAGGGTTAACCGACAGGCAACATCCATGGCATGGTGGGCACTATTACGCATTTCGTATAACTTTTCCAGTTGCCCGGTTGGCAGTACCTATATAACTTACTATTGCACCACTTTCAACTAAAAACAAACGTAGGCATAACATAACATAGCGTCACGCCTTTTTCCCATACGGGATGACAGAGGCAGTGTGCCCACTTTTAGCCAGTGATTCAATACCTACTCCATTTTGCGTGACAGGGGGCAAGCCCATCGCCGCAGGATAATCCGACACTGGCTGCGCGTGCACCAGGAGAAAAATAGAAAGAAGGTAGATAATTTCGTATTTTGTATTAGGCCTCATTATGACTGAGTTGTTTCGATTGGTTTTATATTGGTTTTATGTTGCCTGAAATAAACAATTTATTATTATTTGGCTTTATGTACCCTCGGTTTCACTCGGGTTGTTTGCGACCGCTCTCTCGGGGGTAATTTTCGCATCACTCGGAGTGATTATTACCCTTTGCCGAACGCACCCCTGTATAAATGTTTTATTTACCTCGCTATAATGATGTGAAAACGCTTACCTTGGGTTGTAAGTAGCTAGGTATTTCACCCTCTAACTATATTCGCGCTCACTCGTGACTGGATCCGTTAGCTAGCGCCCTTTGAGCTGCGTTCGCACGGGCGCCAAATCGGATCTTGTTCCGAAATAGCTCTCTTACGCTTACGCCCGCCCGTCCCTTGTGTAACAATAACAAACAATCGACTATTATTGTACAGGGTAACTGTACGGTACGGTACGGTACATTTAAGTAAGCGTCGAAACAAATTAACTGAATAATAATAATAACTGACTGAATAATAACTGGAAGTTCATTTTCGATTCGACTTGCGTTTCAAAATCATCATTGGTTGGGTTAGTAGTGGTAGAATATTGTGGTAGTTTTTTAACTTTTTGTTAAAAAACTACCACAAGATTGGTTTGGTTCAGTTCAGTGCACAGAGATAGTAATCACTACGGTTCAGTGTGGCAACACCACCCTGATCAACAAGCGGCTGTTTGTGTGTGTCGTATTTTATTTTATTCACGCAGAAATTCAACACAAACGTTATCCCCAGTGTTTTCAATAAATTGTGCTGACTCTATAGCCAATATCTTCTTAGAAGCTAAGGGGTAGCATCGTATTTTGTGTAGTTTTTGCTGTGTTTTAGTTCACACAGTAGAGAGTGACAGATGTTTTACTCGTAAACGCGGCAATTCTCTATTTTGCTAAGTTTTTCTGAGTGAGAGATGGAAGAACTAGCCTCCAAAGTGTCGGAGAAGGAATCTATTCCCCAAGAATCAGGTAAGAAACCCCTGAATATAAGCTTTTCTCTAAATACTGATTTTGACGTTCCATTTGCATTATCCGACAAAATTCAGTGGTCTCGGCGTAACCGATGACCTCATAAAATATCTGCTGTGATTTTTATGTCTTACTTCCGTAAAATGTGTAAAGAAATGTTAATTACATCTGTATTTTTACAATTAGTATACTATTCTCGTCTTAATCGCAATATAATAAGAGCTTGTACATCTTTACACTCAAAATCTGCTTTCCTCATCGTGACCATCTGAATTTATTCGGATTTAAATCTGTCTTTTCATCAATAACAATCATCAAAGACTAGAAAATCTACACAGGAAGCATTATCCTATACTAATAAACCTTACGTCTCCTTTTTTGCCTAATGATGGCATTGTTATATTTTATAATTAATATTGTAAAATATAAATTTAAGGTTACATTTTTCTAAAACAGTAATGATATAATGCACCTTATGCTGATTATCCTAAAGCACTTATTTCACTGAGAGCCCAACCAGCAACCAAAGCTACAGCAAAATTTCTTGTTTTTGTGCAAATTACACTATCAGAACTAGGAAGTGCTGCGAAAGTGAAATGCACAATAAAACAAATGTTTACAACATAATACTGATGATAGATAGAATAATTGCAAGGACACCTTTACTCTCCATTGCTGTGGCGATGGGCCAGCCCCATGTCATGCAAAATGGAGAATTAAATAACATAAGTATAGTACCTACAATTCCGCCACTGCCCCCATGAGGGAAGTTGCATGTTGTCAGTTGATATACAGGGTGTAACAGAAATGTGTAGTCATATTTTAGGGGGTTGTTAGGGAGATCATTCTAAGCAACTTTCACTATGAAACCGATTATATCAGAGCAACTTTGTTTTTCAGTTCTCTATACAAAATCAGCTGGTCGTCCAACTCAAAACATATGGAGACATAAAAAATAAAGTTGCTCTGATCAAATCGGTTTAATAGTGAAAGTTGTTCAGAATGGTGTCCTTAACAATCTCCTTAACCCCTTCGCTTCCACGAGCAGACTGACCATACAATAACTGACAGTGGGTACTAAGACGTCAATTAATGTCTATTGCAAGAAAATTAAAACTGAATTTCCCCTAATTTTAATGTCAAATATTTTTCTTTTTCGGCCAGGAGAAGAATCGAAAGGGGTTAAATATGACTACACCTTTCTGTTACACCCTGTATATTTGGCTGTTCTCACTAACAAATGAATCATTTCAGATGATGACTCCAAGTCATTCACCAATGGAAAGTCAAACAGTAATTCCTCTCTCAACTTGTTTCCGGAGAGTCCTGTGTATGAACCAGATGAGGATCTGAAAGATGCGGTGAGAATTAAAAAAAACATATTACCATATATTACAATACAGGGTAGGCCATTTACATCAGGGTGGGTAAGTCAGTCAAAATCAGAATGTATTAAAACTGCATCATTTGATTTGAAATAAGACTGGTGATAACCTGCAAATAAAAAAACAACCCATATTATTGTGCCATCTCATTTGTTATTAAGGATCATTATCACTTATTAGTAAAGTTGTTACCATTATTTTCTTCTAAAGTTGCACGCCACTACTGGGCTGAACTTTACAGATGTCTTCAAATTTGGTTTGGTACTATTATACTTTTTATATTTTATTTCATTCATTGCAAAATACAACATAGTTTAAATTTCATTTATACTTTATTGCACAAAAACATAAGAAACACGATTTACAAAAAGAAATGTACAAAGGCGAAATTTCATTCCTAAGTGTAGGCAAACAGTCTGCGATTTGGGAGGCAACACGAAATATACTAACTAAACTAAATATAATGGTGTGTTTGAAAATTTAATCTGTGGCCACTGCACAAGAGCTGTCGGATTTGAGGTTGTCAGTTTAGTGCCTTTAGTTCCTTTAGTTTAGTGGTTTTGACTCCTCCCAAATTGCCCTCACTGTTATTCTAATAAATTATCCTAAAGGGTGTTTTGACAGCATGTTCTGTATTGCGTTGCGGACATATGTAATACTACATACATACATACATTATCTGGTTCGCCGACACATCTGTAACAATAGTTTGCCATTGTTCGGTTGTTCGAGTGGTGTGCTTCTGAAAGTGAAGGGGTTAAGCTCACGCCTTTTTCCCGGAACGTGGGTAGGCAGAGACTTATGATCTCCACTTGCTACAATCCTGGCCTACATCACTCGCTTCCTTAACATTCATTAGTCTCTTTATTCATGCTCACCAGTTACATTATACTTACTTTACTTTACTTTATACTTTATTGCACAAAAACAGAATACAGACACTTAATAATGAAAAAAAAAATGTACAAAGGCGAGCTTATCTCCAATAAGAGATATCTTCCAGCAAACCTAGGATGGACAGGATTAATTAACAAAAGATAGACCTACATATGTGCACAACGATAAATATTAAATTAATAGACTACTTAATAATAAGTACATACATACATAGAAACCATACTTAATATTAAAAAAATATTTAAAAAAAATATAAACAAAAAATACATAAATACATACAGAGAAAGATAGTGTTCTTTGAAAGATACTTCTTATTTGCCCCTTTTTCCTACACCCTATTCCCGCAGTATTAATCTGTTTCATTCCTTTCATTTATCCTTTCAACATGACCAAACAATCTAAGCTGTCCTTCCTCTATCCGAGTCACTATATCTTCTTTCAAACCACAACATTCCCTTATAACCTCATTCTTCAATCTATCTTTCAAAGTTACTTCACAGTTCACACATACTCCTCAATGAACTGATTTCTACTATGTTTATTACTGCAGTACAGGTAATGTTCAATAGTAAATAGTAAATGTAGCCCATTAATGTCCCCACCGAGGGGCACAGGCCTTTACCCGGATCCGAGTAAGATTGAGCCATACTCCACCACGCTGGCTCAGTGCGGGTTGGTGGAGGGGTTTTACGACTACTACATACTACGAAGTAGTGATAGCAGCCGGGACCTACAGTTTAACGTGCCATCCGAAACACGGAGTGTCCGATAATGTACTTAAGACAAATTAATCATCTCATTGGTACATGGTCAGCACCGGGATTCGAACCTGCATCTCCTGCGTGACAAGCAAAGTGAAACCCACTAGACCACGGAGTACTTGTACTAGAATGTTCAATAGTATTTGTTTAAATAAATCTACTTGATCATGTACCTATGTTGTTACAGAATGTTATCACCATCAGCAGTGATGAGAGGACACAGGAGCCTCTTGTGAAAGGTAACTATGATAGAACATATCCCAAGTAAGGGGTTGTTCAATGTGGTTCAGTTTTCCTCTAAAAATTTATTTATTTATTTTATTTTATTCAAAAAGAAAAACAGAAAAAGTTTACACAATTTGAGGAACCTAGCTAAAAATTTACACCTAATAATTGGAACAACTGAAATTATTGTGATGATGATGATGCTTGAAGATATTGGATCGTTTTGATAGAATCTCGTTGCTTCGTCAAACAATTATGGAGTATAAAGTAAGTGAAGCCCTTTTATAATTCTCATCCGTTAAAAGATCAAATATTTATTTATTGGTTTTATGAAATTCACCCAATATCTTCAAAATATCATCAGATGTATTTAAAAAAAACTGTTGTAAACTTTTTTCCAAAAATCATCAAGATACAATGATACAGTAATCTTCTTCTTATCATGTGGAAGCGTTAAATTGTAAGAGTAGTAAATTTAATTATATTTTTCCAAAAATTGGCCACCGCAATGGCACAGTAATACAATTATATTGAGCTGTCTGTCACCAGATTTTTGGGTAAACAACTAACAATGTTTCTATATTTCAGATCCTCTGCATGCCAAAAGAAAGCTGAGCAATGAGATGTTGGAAAACCACCCCAAAATATTACGAATTGACTCTTTAGAAGAGTTCAAAATAACATCACAAAATCTTGACGATGAGGTGTCATCTATAACTGCTGAGTCTAAAGTGAAACGCAAAGACTTAGTGTTGCCGTCTTCATCCCACGTCCGCTCACCAGCAAGGCCAAGTCCAAGGAAAATTACCAAAAGAAGCAACAGCACAGAAGTGACGACCCCCAAAACACCTACCACCAAGACTAAATCCCGACCAGCCAGCACCGACATAATCAGAGAACGTAAAACTCCAAGGAAAATAGAGAAAAATATTTTCCAAGCTCTTGGTCCGGTTGTGGAAATCAGCTCCGATGATTCCAACTCTCGCTCCAGCATAGGTCTCAAGGAAAAATCCACGCAAAATGCAACGCAATTCACGCTAATCGCTGAAGAAAACGCAAGTGAACTCTATGATTCCCAAAACTTCCACCTTGTTCTATCGCCGACTCCAGAAGAAGACAGTGAAGAAGTTAAAACCAATAACATTTCTACCAGTGACCCAGTTGTAGTAAAGGACCGGAAGGAAATCCTAGATCCAGCTAAAATTAACCAGACAAGAAGCGAAGGCTACAACTACTCAGATCAAAGCAGCAATCTCTCACAAATATTCAAAGTTTGTGATTATGGGAAAACAACAGACCAAGAGAGTACAGACAGCGTACATTCCATTAGCATTGATAGTCCTGATCACATGCCGACTGTTGCTTCGAAGATGATATCCAAGCTTTCTAACGGCAACTCCTCAACGCCCACCGAACAGTCTCTCGGGAACAAACACATCACAATAAGTGACAATGACAGTGAATTGACGCCTGACATGCTAAAACAGAATGGCAATAAGGATAAGGGCAAAAACGAATCATTCAGAGTCAGCAACCAAACAACACCTTCAACTATATCTCCGATGCAAAATGGACACTCTCTGCCCATGAATTCGAATATCAACACCCCACATATACCTACATTTGATATCCATGTAAGCCACAACGAAGACGGGGAATTCCTATCTCTTTACATCGTCAAGACAGACAGCGATCTCGGAATGGACATGTATAAGGAGTACCAGCGAATATCGAAAAGGTTTACCATAGACCCGTATCTCGGTGATGTCTCGCATGCTAGCACGTCACCATCGAGTGTAACCAGTACAGGCATGATAAATCTTCCGAATAGAACCTCGTATGCTTCGACGACTAGCTCAACGTCGACTTCGAGTAATCGCACGAGCGACGGCGCATTCGTGGTGCCGCAGCCGCCAAGGAAATCCGTGTCGCATCCCTCCTCAACGTCCGTCAAAGGACGAGATGCTCTTCTGAAGAAAATACAGGACATCTTATCCCACTTGCCTGATCACTCCATGGATCTTAACAGATCTGTAGAGGATAAGATCTCGATCGGGATACAGGCATCTCCTTCAAGCGAAGCGGCTTCGCTCAGCAACGGCAACGCAAGTCCGATGGAAGTGAGCAAATGCGATAAGGCCACCCCAAAAAGTTCGTTAAAGAAAACTAAAGTCCGAGGCCGCAGACCGCTGTCGACCAAAACCAAACGAGCCATCCTACCGACCCAAGCGGAAGAGCCCGAATACATGCAGGGCATGAACTCACCAGAAATGTTACCCAACAACTCAGAAAACGGAAAGATGTCGCCGAAATCTCTGAAAGACGAAAAACCGTTGTCGAGCCTCGTCGCAACACCGAAGTCGGTCAATAAACTGAAGCAGAAACGCAGTCGGCCCACATCACCGAGGCCTGCCACGCCAGTTGAGAAATCCCTGTTGAAGCAAGACTACCAAGGTTTCCCTCCAAATACTGTAGTCCTAGCAAAATGGGTGGACAAACGGTACTACTCCGGCCGGGTCGTCGAAATGACGGAACCTAACAAGTATTTAATCAAATTCGATGACGGTCAGTCCAAGTCTTTGCTAGACGACTTCATAATCTTTGGGGATTCTAAGGCGTTGCCGTTGGGTGGTCAGTCTGTGTATGCGATGGTTGACGATCAGCAGACGTTTGAGCCCGGCCTGGTTTTGGAAGTGGACGAAAACAGCAGCGGGACTGTTACTTACCGTTGCACCACTGATGGGTAAGTGTCTATATAGACAAACTGTTATCTTTATTAGCTTAGCGCTTTACGGTAGTAAACCTTGCGGAAGGAATGCTATTAAGTTAAGTAAGCGCTACATACACTGCTTGCTATTGCCGGTATTTGCTAGCCATAATTTTTATTCAATATCGTGCCATCGAGCAGCCTATGGAGCTCGAAGGTGGGAGAGGCTCATTCATTGTGTCCTATTCGTATTTCTTAACGATGTTCTCATTATCTCCTAATAATGGAGCTGGATGGTGGTAGATGAATCTCTGGGATTCTTCCTTATAAAACCTTCGTCTTAACAAGACCTCTTTATTTCGAAAGGGTATTTTTAGTTTTAAATTACTTTGCATTACTGACCCCCGGTTTCCGAGACGCTGATCAAAGGTTACGGTTAGCTAACAGAGCAACTAGCTAATTTCAGCCAGTCGCGTACCACTGTCGGCCAATCACGTGCCGCTATTTTGATTTCAACATCCATTAGTAAATCGTGACAGATACCGGGGCTAAGATGTTCAAACTGCAAAGCTGAACACAATCCCGCTGACATTCCAACAAATAGAATAGAGTATTATTTTTTTTAGAATAGAATGCTGTTTATTTCCCTAGTTTATTTATTACATTATTTGTTCTATTCTATTCTACATTCCAGCGACACCACAGTGTCAGTGACGGCCAGCGAGCTCTACCTCACCGAGGACCAGGCGCGCTCGATCAAGGAGAGCCGCGCCAAATCCCCGCACTCCGCCCCCGCCACCCCGCGCCGCCGCGGACTCAGGGAATTGGACCTCGATAATATTATACAGGTAGTCCATTAAATAGTGAGATTGAGTGATACCAAGGAATAACTAATAGTACTACGTACAGGAGGTTCACCCCCGAACAAAAGTCAGGTTTAGGTACAAAAATACATGCTTGCATGCAAAATTGAAACATCGTATGACATGAGCGTTCATATTCCATTAGACACCGCTGACACGATGCCGATCACGTCACAGCAACGCAATGTTGCGACTCGCACTCGGTCGTTTTCGGCGTCGTTGTTTTCACGCGGCTAGCGCGCGCTCCGATAGCCGAGATGCGACCGTCTGACAAATTCCCCTCGGCGCCGTAGATACCTCTTCAGCGGAGTGACACCCCGATGGCTCAATCGATCGATGGATCAAGATGGCTATTGGGGCCTCTGACACATCTTTGCGACGGAGGACCAGGCTCGCTCGATCAAGGAGAGCCGTGCCAAGTCCCCCCCCCCACTCAGCGCCCAGCTCGCCACGCCGCCACGGACTTATGGACGGCTTATTTCACCAACAACCCCTATCTTGTAGGGAACACTTTAATTTCTTTCGAGGCCACTATGCGGTTGTTCCGCTATCACCTAAGTTCAACGGTCATCTAGGCTACTAGGGGACCCCCTAAATTTAAGAGGGCAGCGCCTGAAACAATCGCTAGCGGTGCGTTCCGCGACATCGCTGTCAGCGCTGTAATCGATTACAGCGTCTACAATGCCATTCCGAATCAGTTTTGACGTGACAACGATATCTCAAAATGGACGCTATGACGTCATGAGTGACATCATCTACTCCGCCATGTTGGGATACCAGTGACCATCGTCGAGAACGTGAGCACTGATATATCGTGACAGCTGACAATCAAACTAAGAACAGCAACCAGCAGACACTCCTGAACCGTAATTGTTGATTTCCTCACTTAATCACTCAATACAAAGAAAATTTAACTACTACGACTGTCTATGACTCAAAATTCAAAAAAATAATTGGTTATAATGGTTTGACATCTGTCAGTGTCGACGTCTACCGTCGCGTTTTATCGTTCCGAATGGATATCTGTGATAGACGCTGGTGGTCGTGATTTCCCATTCGGAACGGTCATGATGCTCGTGACGTCACGTGAGCGATGATAGCGCTGATAGCCCGTCGCGGAACAGAAGGTAGATGACTAAGAAAAAGAGCTAAGTGTCCCCTAGCAGTTCCAATTTTTTACCTTTGTCATGCTATTATATGTACCTTTTATGGAGACTATTGAGTCCCGGAGAGAGGCAGTAACTCTCGTTTTTAAGCTGGTTCATGCCTGTTTCTGCAGTAAAGTATGTGAGGCCAGAGGCAAAGCATTTATTTTTAGTCGTCCGTATACAATACAATTTATTTATTTGACACATTACAATTTGTTACAAAGGTTTTACATTGGATGGTTTCCTAGTAAGAGTTTGAGATGTAATTAATTAATGATTATTCGAGATCTAAACTAAGCAGAGCCTGTACCATGTTCTTGCAGGGTCCACGCAGCGCCCGCAGCCGCGACAAAGGCAGCTCAAGCGGCAGGAAACGCGTCCACTCACCAAAGAGCCCCAAGGCTTCCACTTCAGGTCAGTTTCATACTTCATTTCATTAAGGGTGAAGCCAGGCGAGCGTAATTTTGTGAGTCGTGAGTCGCAGAATTTCGGTCGTGTAAATCGGTTTCATACTAAAAGACAACTCATTTTGCGACGCCCGTGTGAACGAAACAGGAGTTTTGTATGAAACCGAATGCAGCAGAAGTCCGCGACCGAAATTCTGCGACTCACGACTCACAAAATTAAGCTCGTCTGGCTTCACCCTAATTGACAATGGAGCTATTTATGCTGCCGTCCGTTGTAAGAATAAAGGACGCATTTGCAAAAAGTTGATACTGAACTTGCGTCCTTTTCCTTACGTGAAAAGAGCGCATTTGCAGTATCAACTTTTTGTAAATGCGTCCTTTACTCTTTGTGACTAGAGAGGAGTAGCAGTAAAACCAAGTGTCTTACCTCTCGTACGGTCCGGTAAAAGAAACGTACGGACAGAGTATCATGCGGTGTCTTGCTCTAACACAAGAGCAGCATGCTGTTTTGGCAGCAGTCTACAGCACCCAAGCATGCTTCGTAATTTCTTTACTGTACAACGCAAAGTTTGCTGTCGACACGTTTCAAGCCTGCCATCGACTGTCGCCGACGCTCGTGGCGCTTGTGAGCTCCAGGGCCCGTCCGCACAGCGATTTTTTTCCCGCAATCCTGTAACTCGTTCATCACTAAGGGGTAGCCGCACTGGCGATATTTTTTTCCGCCGTTTATCGCATAAAATTCGCGCGGAAAGAAATCGCTGTGCTGACGAGCCCCCAAGACGGCGCCCTAGGCCAAAACAGCCTTTAGCAAAATACAAATCGCTCGGAATGATGAGTATTATCGCTGTACTTTTTTTCATTAGCTTGTTTATCACGAGTGTCAGCGTGACTTCGCTGTCCCATAAACGTAATTTTATTAATTTTGCTCGATAGAAAAGTCTCCTGAAGTTGCCAGAAAATCTGTCTGTCACAATGTTTTATTTTACAATTTCGCATCTGAATTTGTGTTCTTGTAATTTATCTAATTATTATAAAAATGGCACAGCATGTTCCTTAGTTAGACTTGCTTAGCTTGGTTTTTTTTTTTTATTTCCTCTAAAAATAAGATAAGGATGAAATTCTAAGTTCTGATTGCCTAGGGCCCGCCCTTAAAGCTTGACCAAACCAATGCGTCCGCGGTAGCGTGGGCGTTAGCGATCAGTGTGTACGAACTTGTGCAGTGAAATTCCGTACACTACTAATCGCCACCGCGTACATTCGTAACCTCAGATGAACGAAACTCTTTGCTTATCTGGTGGCACGCCTGCTCAACTCTTTCATCGAACACCCAGCGCCGTACGCGGAACTAACCAGCCTCGCCACAGGTCTGAAGTCCGCCAAGTGGACGCCGCTCGGCCGGCGGCGGCTCGCGTCGGAGAGCAGCGAGCTGTCGGAGAGCAGCAACAGCGCGCCGCCCGCCCGGCTGGAGGAGGTGGCCGGCGTCGAGCCGGAGGTGCAGAAGACGCCGAGGAAGATCGACGGGGTTAAAGGTGAGCCGGACTGTGTTACTGGGCTTTGATCCCAGCAGCGCAACGCTCAGTGACATTGTCAATTTTTTACCGACTTCCCAAAGGAGGAGGTTTACAATTCGTCCGGATGTTTTTTTTTTTTATTCTTATTATGTATGTGCCCCTATTGCGCCTAGACGGATGGACCGATTTGGAAAATATTTTTTTTGTTTGAAAGGGTTTACCTTCCCATTGGTCCCATTGACACCAGGTCAGGATCTGATGATGGGATCCTGGAGAAATCGAGGGAACTCTTCAAATATTATAGGCAGACCTATAGTGATTTTAACTTGTGCATTTACTCACGGTAAGCATAATATTGGGATGCGGAACTGCTGATGAATTCCACATATGGCCACCAGAACTGCTCAATACTAGGTACAAATACAATGCGTGGCTGACGGGCAATGCATAACTTAAACCGGTGGACCTAGAGCCCTGAAACTTTGTACAGAGGTTCCTTAGTAGCGTGGGGTAGCACTGAGATGGGATTTGACAAAATTAAGTCCACAAGGGGGGGGGGGGATAAGGGGTTACAGTTTGTACTCTTTACAAAATAAAAGGCCCGGTGACAGCGTCCGTGTCACTGACGTAATAAGGTTGCATTTAGTTTGGCCCACCGGGCCTTTTATTTTGTGAAGACACTCAATCTAATCTAATCTAATAGGGTTTGTAGAAGTCTGTTTTTTCTAAAGTTTACTTTTTGTTTCAATTATACAAAATACTTTTTCCAACCATAACCCTCAGCGGGCCCGCTCCAGCTGAAAGGCGCGACCAAACAGAACATCGGCAAGAAGAACTCCAAACTGGCCAAGTTCAGCGACGACGCCGACACGATATCACAGCTGGGCCCCATCCCGGTGGGCAGCGGGCTGTTCGCCGGGCTAGCCTTCCTGCTGACCTGCACGGAACCGCCGAGCCGGCAGCGGCATAGCACTGAGAAGGTATGGCTGTCTGAAAACTCTAATGGCCTGAGGACAATTGGACAGTGGACAGTTCAGTGGTGTAAACCGATCGAACAGTGGCGAGTAAACTTGGCTTTCAAGTTGCCTTACCAGTGGATCCTAGTGTAAACTGTCACTGTCTCGAGTACTCGCCACTGTGTACTGTCCTTGCTACTGAATGTACGATTTTACCAACAATCTTTTGAATGACACTTTATTTCCTTCCAGGGGTCATTTAGCTGTTTTTTGCTTGACCTACGTTTAAGGGTCATCTAGATCTAGCCTTATAGGGGACCCCCTAAATTTAAGAGGCTGGCATCGGAAACTATCGCTAGATAACTAAGAAAATGAGATAAGTGTCCCCGTAGCTGTCCTTGAAATCGGACATAAATCTAGTTTAGATTTATGTCCGATGACTTATCTACGTAATGTAGATTAATTTTAGTCAGTACTGGTGAGCGACATAAGGTGGAAAACGGGCTAGCATTCTTAATTATACAGATATACACCTACTAGATAGCTACAAACAAATACTTATATGCCTCAACATTAGAACAATACCAACAAATGTCGGCAGTGTGCTAAATTACAATTCCCATACATTCCTACATCGCGCAAGTATTCATGGAACGTTCGACGAATATGCCCACTTTTACCCTGTTGCTTGTTGTTGGAGTGGGATCGGTTAATCGCTCGTTCTTCAGTTCAAAATTTTTATTGACCATAAAATCATACATATTACTTAGTCAACGTCAATATAATATTAATATTTTTGTATACTACCGCCCGTTCGGAAGTTGTGGGCTTAGGGATGGAGTAAAGAAGGGCAAGAAACCTCCCCCGTACCTCTTTTAAAATAAAAGTGTCGATGTTTGTGCAGCGATACCAATAGAATAATTTGGCCTACCATAGTGCGTCAATCTCTAATATATTCGGTCTCTTTCTTCAGGAGGCTCGTCACTACTCGTCGGAAGAGGACGGAGAGACAAGCACCTCCATGGCTGGCACGGACACGGAAGACTTGGAGTTTAGCGACAAGCCCTTCAATAAGGAACGATTGAAGGACCAGCTGGAGGCTGGCGGCGGCACTGTCTATAGGTAATATTGTGAATTTTACGTACTAAAATAAATAATCCGTGGTGAATGAATTAAAGTTAAAAATATAGGTCCACTTCCAGCAGGCAGCCTACTTAGAGTTTTAAAGAATGTTATACCTACTGAATGAAAATAAAGTAAGTTAAATAATACATCTTCTCCTTCAATTAATTTATTAAATAGGTTGTTGTTTCTGTTTCTGTTCTTGTCAATGTTATGTACATATTGTCTATGGGTCTATGCCTGAAATAAACAAATTGAATTGAATTATGTGAGGGCGTGTCTTGGGAGTATTAAGTCTGCTAACAATTATCTATGTATAATGTCATTAAATAATCCTAATTCGTCAAATAAAGATTTGTATTCGGTATTTTTTCAGTCACTTTGACGATGTGCCAAAGAACAAGTATTCCGTCTGCAAACTCATAGCGCCGCGACCCTGCCTCACCGCCAAATACATCCAGGTACTATATGCTATAATGTTGTCAAACTCATTTTCCCTAGAACAAATAAATGGAACAGTAGCCCAATCACGAACGAAGATTCGATAGAAAACTATCGAAAAGCCAAATGTCAGTGATTCTTATTCTTTTTGACTTCAAATATATTTTCCCGCGTTCTCGAAAACGTTTTACGATCTCGAAAACGTTCGTGATCGAGGCTCAGAACGCCTCTGTTACACGTGCCTTACGGACGCGGCTGTGTCTACGTGATGTGACGTCATCCTAAATTCCTTAAGGTACGCTTACATGGACAGCTTTACGCAATTCCGAGCAACTATGACGACACGTTAGTCACGGCTACATCAAGCAATTTACAGCACGACAATAGATATTGTTGCTAGAGATACCCCCACCACATGGAGAAGTTGAAGCAATATCTGTTGGAGTTTCCGGGCAATGATTGCTGGAAAACTTTAAACTTAAGCTGGTAAGCGTACTTACGGGACAGACAGGGACATAGACATGTGTCAGGATCGCATTCTCTCAACGGCCAGAGTATAGTGCATTAGTTTAGTGGTTTTGACACCTCCTAAAACGCCCCCACTGGTTATCAAACCAGTCAACAGAGGCAGAGTTGAACAAGCACACGCAGTCACAACTAACTTTCGTTTCGGTGAGCAGCGATGCATGCAGCAATAAATGTAGTTTGATAAAGATACAGATGTTTATTTGCTAAGATAAGGGTACAAGTAGGCGGTAGTATAATATTAAAGAACACCTTATCAGCTATTAATTTTAACATACAAAATTTACATTGAGTAACAATTGTAATTGTAATTTCTTTATTGTACTCCACAAAACAGATATACAGAAAATACATGATAGAATAATAATGTACAAAGGCGAGCAAATTATTACATTTATGATTAAGAAATTCATGTATGGAGAAGAAACATTTGATCACTAACAATTTAAACAGATCCGTCTTAAACCTATTTACTGGTAGCTGTTTTAAGTGCTCAGGTATCTTATTAAATATTTTAACACACATTGCAGAACAATTTTTCAGATATAGCGTTGTTCGTGGAATATGGTTATATACTAATCTATACTCTATCCATGCTTAGAAGCAACTTGACAGCTAACCTAAAACTTCATAAAATCCACTTTTTTACCAAAACAATCAGAAAGAATCGAAAATTGTTTATTCAGTTGAACTAACAGAAGAGTTGTCATCGCCATCACTGCTATTAGCACTTAAAGATAATTATTATTTCATTTTCAACCATATTTTAAGGTAACTGAAGAATCAAGAATAAAATGTTACGACATTTTTCCGATTCACAAATGTATACATTATATATCGATTAGATTTTTATGAGCAATATCCCCTCTGGCCCCAGTGGCCCATGAAAGGAAATAAACTGTCCCCTAAAGATAATGGATTGTTGGTGAAATCGGCCATAAGATTGACGTCAAGGTTTCTGTTATATTAGAAACACTATAGTCTTTCTTGTATTTCTTGAGTACTTTTCCTGAGCCGTTATAAATAATTATGGGTTAGGTTTTACTTTCCAATTCCATGTATGTATAAACACATGATGATGTTTATGTGTGACTGTTTCCGTCGCTCGGCAGTGCCTGGCGAGCGCGATCCGCTGCGTGTCTCACGCGTGGGTGGTGGCGTGCTGCGCGGCGGGCGCGCGACTGGACGCGGACGCGTTCGCGCTGCCGGCCGGCTGGGCGGTGCTGGCACGGCGGTTCGTTAACTGGGTAAGTCACTCTTATCGGCTCTACTCACGGTGCTATCTGTCTCGCGATTTGTCGCGCCTACTCACGATGCAATCTTGATGCAATTGATTGCATGCAACCTGGGGCCCGATGCTGCTCTGGGAAACGCGTTTAAATTGGAACGCCACCGCTTCTAAAACGCCCGAAATGGCGTCATTTGGTATTCCGGTAACACATCGCAAATGGATTGCCAGTATTCGCAAGGCGTTTTTGAGGCATTCTCGCGGCCTTGCAAATTGCTAATGGAACGCTTATTTTAGTAGCATTGCGAGAGGTCCCGGGTTCGATTCCGGATAAAGAAAAAACTAAATAAATATTCCCCAGGACTTGGATGTTTGCATGTTTGTGATGTCGCTGTTTGTGGTTCCCACGACACAGGGTATCCTAGTGTGGGGCCAGAAGCAATGTATGTGCCTGTATGTAAATGTTTATGTTTATGACTTCAGGGGTTGTAGTAAGTAGTAACTGAGCGGGGCCTTTCTGTATTTTCGATGCCCATCATCTTCAAATTCAGCCAACTCAACTTCTTCACCACCTGGAGTTTGAGGCCTGGATGTTCGAGAAGGTCCGAATTAGCATCCTGGTTCCTAGATGTCGAAACCGAAACTGCGAGCGGATGTAAACTACAAAAATCTCTATGAAGGATGTCACATCAAGCCAGCAGCACATACTGTAGTACAGTTGGGGGCCTTTGTTTTAGCACGTCGGGACGGGACGAATATGATACTCCGCATTTGACTCAGCGAGGGAGAGAGAGAGCGAGACGAGACACGACGTGCCAAAACAAAGGCCCCGTACTGTACCAGTAGTTTATGCAATCGTTCAAACTGGCAACTTTCCCCTGCTTCCAGACGCCGCCCACAGGCAAGCGCAACACGTCCTTCTACAACAACAAAGTGATCCTTCTCTGCGGCGACCAAGACACCTTCGTGAAGTTCTGGGAGCGAGTGTGTACGCTCGCCGGCGCGAACACGAGGGTGGTGAACGAAGAGGACCTGAATATGGCGGACGCTATAGCGCTCGTCACAGAGTTCGATTGTCCGCACGAGGTAAGAGTTGTTCTCGGTTTTATTGGTGGTCAGAGCTGCAGGATCACACAATGGTGCTACGGACTCGTTTGTCAAGTTCTGAGAGCGTGTGTGTACTCTAGTCGAGGTGTATATAAGAGATTCGTGAACGAAGAAGACCTGAATATGGCGGCCGCTATAGCGCTTGTCACAGAGTTCGATTGTCCGCACGAGGTAAGAGTTGTTCTCGGGTTTATTGGTGGTCAGAGCTGCAGGATCACACAATGGTGCTACGGACTCGTTTGTCAAGTTCTGGGAGCGTGTGTGTACTCTAGTCGAGGTGTATATAAGAGATTCGTGAACGAAGAAGACCTGAATATGGCGGACGCTATAGCGCTCGTCACAGAGTTCGATTGTCCGCACGAGGTAAGAGTTGTTCTCGGTTTTATTGGTGGTCAGAGCTGCAGGATCACACAATGGTGCTACGGACTCGTTTGTCAAGTTCTGGGAGCGTGTGTGTACTCTAGTCGAGGTGTATGTATATAAGAGATTCGTGAAAGAAGAAGACCTGAATATGGCGTTCGCTATATACAGGGTGTCCCAAAACTCAACGTCAAGCGGGCACCAGGTGAAAGCCCAACCCATACAGGATTTGGTAAAAATTCCATGTCACTTGGTTCAAAAATTCTAAAAATACTCACCTTTATCACGTTTATGGTCACAGTGACGACAAACTTAGCAATTTTTCTACAAATTCTTTACTTACATGATCCTAACCGTACTATTGATGACAATCACAAATTGAGCAGAAAAATTCGTCAGATTGATAAAAAATACGTACCTTGAAGTTGAGTTGACGCTTGACGTTGAGTTTTGGGACACCCTGTATAATATATTAAAACTTATCAGCGCGGCATATCAAAAAATTACCTAAACAAATCCAATCCATATTTCCAGGTGCAAAACAAAGCGAATCAAGACAACGTTCCACTCGTCTCGACCACGTGGGTAGTCCAATGTCTGATCGAAGGCAAAATCCTGCCGCCCACCAGCCACGACAAATTCAGCTTTATGTACACTGAGCCCGAATGATATGACTTCCAAAAAGTGCTCATTATTCGTGACCAGTGACCGTGTAGTGTGACACTTTTGTGATGTGTGACTTTTGACACTTGAATGGTGATTTTGGTGTAAGATGTCTGTCATTGTCATTTTGTATGACATTTGGGATTCGGAGGGACCTTTTGGTGTGAATGTTTGGTACATTGTGGGTGGGTTAGATGGTCTGATAACATCCTGAGGTTCCCCTTATTGTTATAACAACGAAGTAAAATGACAGTTCCGATGTTACCGCTTTTTGGTAGAAAATAAATAGAGATGGGGTCAAGAATGATTTAGTTCATTCTAATGTCTCAATATAGAATGATATTGATAGAAATGATAAGAGAGCTAGCAGTGCTAGTAAATATAGCTTGTTCAAGCTGAAATGACGCGTCCCACTCATTTATTTGCGTATAATAAGTAAGAAAAATTAAGCATTTGCAATAGAATACCTCACAAAAAGTGAGCACAATTTGCTTCTGCCACCTCAAATGGCAAAAAGCGTAATGCTGTCAATGTCATATTAAATTGTGACAAATATTTGTTACAAATTCTGAATGTAAAGATAATTCCTTATCTCTATTCATTTTCATTATATTTAGTATGAATGAATGAGAACATCACTATCAAACTGAACTGATATCAGTTTACTTCGTCTTTATAGTAATAAGGGCATAAGTATTTGTGATTCATTAATTACTTTCATCTCTCAAATAAATCCACAGGACCACTTGAGATTTGATCTCATCTCTTTGAGACAAACTGACATAATTTTGGCACTGAAAAGGATTTAGTGTATGGTATGCTACGTGACGTCATATGTAAAATAATTCAGTTACACTTGTTGACTTTAATAAAATGAACTGCCTTGGTTTTACTATACCGCATCATTGATGGGGAGAAATCTGTTTTATGGGCCGTATCACTGCAATATGTGGCCGGCAACTATTGGTGTCTTTCATGTGAGTAAGATAGGGACACCAATAGTTGCCGGCCACATATTGCAGCAAAACCTGGCCCGTTTAGGAGCACCTTTAATAAAATACTCCACTGTAGGGTTCGTGGGTTTTCTACCTAATGTATGTACAAAATCCTTTGTGAATCCGCTTATTTGTCAAAATGACACAGAACATGAAATATTAACTGTGGCGCCATCTACAACTTTACGTTTACCTCATTAAAATTCTGCGAGATACCAATGCCATCTGTGCGCTGGTTTGTTAAACTTATATAGGTTACGGTTGTTACGTTCTTGCTAGAAAGTTTCCCAGTAGAATCTGATGTCGGTCGGCTAAAATATTGTATTGTTTGGTCACCAGATGGCACCGCTATGATTTCCGGTTAGTGCCGTAAAAAACGTTGTAAGCTTTGTCATAGGTACTATAAATCCGTAACTTACTGTTCAGCATTATCTTGAATTAATAGTTGAATGAAATTAAAACTGCTCATCATTATTAGTGATTCGCTTGTTGGCCCCTATCTAAGCTAATTAAATTGTCAATTATAGTAATATTTATATAATTTTTATATTAATTAAACCGTAATCTCGATTTGTTTTATTTATCAAGTTATCATACCAAACTAGTTTGAACCCAAAACGTGTCAAAGTAATAATATCTTTAGCCAAAATGCATCAATAAAATGGTTCGTAAAGTGTGTTCGATATTATGTGTAAATAATTAAATGTAATGGTCTCAACTAAGATTATTTCTTTACATAAGTGTAGTTTACTAAGTGAATGTTGATTGATTAATGATCCACTGGGAAAAGTAGTACAACTTCGTAAAGTCACAAGACAGCACGCCCATTCGCTTAAGGACAGAAGAGTCCTTTGAACAATATTGACATTAAAATAATAAAAAAAAAAAAATGACATTAAAATTAGTTTGACAGTGGGTACCAAGACGTCAATGAATGTCTAATTTTTGACGTTGGTACCCACTGTCAAACTAATTTTAATGTCAACATTTTTCCCTTTTCGGCCAGGAGAATGACAATGGCTTGACTTAGGGGGACAACTTGATTGTAGCAAACATTTGACTGTCTTCACCTGCGATGTAACTTTTAAATTTAGTCCATAGAACCATTTAGTCTGAAAAACTATAGGTGTCTGACAATTCTATATAGTACGTCCTAATTTGGCATCGCTATGCCTACGCGAATATACCTCTAAGACTAATTTTTTCACGTACACACACGACTTAGAGTCTAAGGTACGTGAAAAAATCATGAGATGAGATAAGTTTGTAAATGGGTCGTGGTCTAACTAAACAATATTTTGTTTGTGTTATAGATTCATCAGTGCAGTACATTTAGGAATGACTATAGGTATCTTTAATTTACTACTTTTCTTTCTAAAAGAAAATGTATAGTGTGGTCAATTCAATAATAAAACTGCCAATTGTATAATGCATGGGAGCGAGAGAGAAAAAACCTAATGTTTAATTTTAATTGACAAATCACAAATAGTCTCGTGTGTTGTATTTAAATTTTTTTTTTTTTTTTTTCTATTCTAAATTGAATTCCTGAGCGTTCCTCTTACTTTTGCATTACTTTACTTAGGTCTACTTTTGCGAGATTCGCTAAAAATGTACCGGTGAACCCCCTTATTAATAAAAAGTTTTAGGCACTGATGTAAAGCGGCAGTAGTTTTAGTGAGTTCAAAATTTCAAAATGGCGTATTCTTTTTAATCGGTTTGGTTTCGGGTGTCTCCGCTCCCTGTGAACTGCCGAACTATTTATCTAACTGCCATTCCATAATTTTTACTGACCACTTATTTATTAGTCTGCTCACGTATTTTTAGTGTCCCAAATAAAGAAAAAAAAAAGAAAATAAATAAAAAAAAAAAGTACCTACTGAAATTATAAAACCAAATAACCGACCAATAGTTTTTTTTTATTATTGTCTATGTTTTACTGTCGCACAGATTTATCAACCGCCTTAAAAAAAACTGCCCATTTTTTTTTTCAACTAATCAATAACCTCTCGAATGTAATAAAAAGTTCAAAAAATTAGCTCCCAAAGTCTTACTCCTGGAAGGTTTTTTTATTATTCGGGTAAATGAATGAACCATGTATAACAGATTTAGTGAATTTCGTGCGTGTGGACCTCAAGCAAATCTCATATTTAACTGTTAGTTGATTTCTTTAACTAAACCATTCTGAACGCACGTTTTGGATATTCCAAATTTCCAATTTAAGTAAATGTCTCTTGAAAATTTTGTCGGGTAAGTGGCATCTCGGAGCTCGGAGCGCGCCGCCGCCGCAATTTCAGTATCTTGAAAATTTTGTCGGGTAAAGGTACAAGTTGGATCTCGGCAGCAGGCAGCAGCAGCCGACAGCAAGCAGCCGACAGCAATACTGGTTTCTATGCATTTCTATGAAATACCCTACAAACCCGGCAGCATTTAGCTCGGCAGCATGCTGCCGGGCAGCCGACTGCATGCTGCCGGGTTTGTAGGGTATTTCATAGAAATGCATAGAAACCAGTATTGCTGTCGGCTGCTTGCTGTCGGCTGCTGCTGCCTGCTGCCGAGATCCAACTCATACCCTAAGTGGCATCTCGGAGGTCGGAGCGCGCCGCCCCGCCGCCGCAATTTCAGAGTATTCGGAGCGGGCGGTCCGACGCTCCGAGCTCCGAGACGTCACTTACTCATTTTGTCAGTGGTTTGATTTATCTTACCGTGACGTGAGAAGTCAGCCCCACAAACAAACTTATCAGGTTTGTATACCAAATTCGAGAGTACACGGATATGCTAGATAATAAGATGTACATATTTTGATGTTGACTGTTTTCTGAAGTGTTGACTATTCCTAAGCCGCCGGATTTACCTAGAATTAAGGCTATTTTATTGTAGTCATAAAAATATTGATGAAGACTTTCTAAAATGTTTACGACAGCCATTTTGTTTCAATGGGAGTACTGACACCAAGTTAAGTTATCTGTGAAATGTCGGAATTCAGAACTACGACCGCAATCTTTGAAACGCCGCGCCGTTCTGTGCATGGACGAAATTCTCAACTATTGCAATATTAGATAGCCACTAGCGACACCCGTCAGTTCACGGCTAAGTTGGCAGATCTGTACATACTACAGCTTCCCTACATCTTTTGGCACGCCACGCGGTGGCAGGTGGATGGTAAACGCCGCTCACGTGCCAAAAGATGGTTGTAAGACTAAATTATAATTTTACCATTCGATGGCATTAATTGAAAACCATTTCTGTTTGAATTTATTTCCATGTGTTGTTGTGACTTGTGGCATGATTAGTACCGGTACTCAGCAACAGGTGGCGCTAGTGTCTAAAATGTAAAACATTTTTTTTGTTAACGGCACAAAAGCGTAGTGATTATTTTCACAATTCGTCGAAAAGCTTTCGTTTTTCCACATTTTTAAATACCAAGTTGGTTTTACTATAGGTTACAGTTTTCTCGGCGTAGGCGCCGAAAATGTTGTAATGTGTTCAATGTTCAATCCTATTTATTACGTAGGTACTTACTGTCACTATACAATCATGCCGCATATTTTATTTGTTTTTTAAACTGGTTAATATCATCATCATCAATCATTGTTGTATCCAAGAAATATACCTACGATTTTTTTTATCTGCTATTTTAACCTATCGTGTTCGTAATCAGGTCCATATTTTTATCGCATTTATATAATAGTTACACCGCCTATTTATTTTCCTAATAAGATATGGTTATTATTTGCCAAGTTTCCCTTCTATTACTCAAGTAGAGTTTTTTTACTCTGAAATGACGCGACCCACCCATCATCCGCGAATGCAATGAAATAACGCAAAATGAGAAACTACTTTGCTTGGTACATCATTCTGAGAAACTTTCATTACAAAACCGATTTGATCAGAGCAACTTTATTTTTCACTTCTCCATACAAATCAGCAGACCTACTCAGGCCAAAATGTAGTGGAAAGTGAAAAATAAAGTTGCTTTGATCAAATCGGTTTCATAATGAAAGTTGCTCAGAATGATATCCCAAGCAAAGTAGTTTCTCATTTTGCGTTAATTCATTCACACATTGTATACAAAGGCGGTAGTGGGGCGCGTCATTTCAGTTTGAACAAGCTCTACGATTATGTCTCACTGTAAATAGACTGCTATTAATTCAAGTCGACTTAATTCAAAATATTTATTTCAGATAGAACTGAAATGACGCGCCCCACTCCTTGGTTTTGTATGACAAGTAAATACAAAACCAAGGAGTGGGGCGCGTCATTTCAGTTTAGACGAGCTCTAGCATACATTTTAGCATATAGGTACATCCATACATCAATGTTATCTTATTTTTTACAAACTTCTTCTGAGGGAGTATGTGTCATTGTTTTGGTTGTTCATTCATATTATCGCTAAGGTGAAGATGTGTAAAACTATGAATAAAATTGAAAAATACTTTACAGATAATTATGTCTATTACTTTCACTGGTTCACTCAGAATGATGGGTAATAATTTTATTGCGTGTTACTACATACTTTTGTATTACTTGGTGTAATAAGCTGTAGGATTGTTCATAATTTCTTTGTTGCCCACAATTAATTTCAAATAAAGCGTAAAAATGCGAGCTCATCTCTAATAAGAGCTTCCAGCAAACCAAGTTCGGAAGGGCAAGGTTGATGGTTCTCGTTCACTCGTGAGATTGACTTTTCAGTTAGAGTGCGTGCTCTGTCCTATTGTTTCATTTACCAAGCTATGCCTACTGTCTTTATCTTCGCAAGATAAGAAGAACTATTAAGACAGACATTAATTATGAATATCGAAGTTGTTATCTTGTCCTCTATTATAAGTGGGAATGACAGACAACCTACTGCTTGTATGTATGTATAGTGAGAATCAGATATTATACAGGGTGTAACAGCAAGGGGTGTACAAGCCGAAAGAGGGTTGTTAGGGACATCATTCTCAACAACTTTCACTGTTGCTGCAGTCACCCTAAAACCCAGCTCCCAGAGACTATATATCCAATTGACTGCGCCTGCGGGGGAATGCGGCTCGCCAACAAACGTTCGCATACGCAACCTATGTAAGTACGATGACGGGCCGCCAGACAGTTTCGCAGCGGCTGACCAATCACAGCTCTCTTACCTCGTCCCCCGCCGCCCGTAAATTGGTGAGTTGTGTTTCAAAGGAAAATGTATCTATGTGCTCTTCACTGGATAAGTGCTCCCACAGTGCTACACTTCATTACATATGCACAATTGCACACACATACATAAACATACAGTTATTTGTTATTTTCTTTGTTATATGTGCATAAGCTTCCTATGTTGTGCACATGTGACAAAGAGAATTATCAATTATCATTGTGTGATACCTAATTTATTGTTTTTTTTTTTCTTCTCATTTTACTTTAGTTTATTTAAGTTTAAGTAAAAAGGTCTGGCCTGAAAAACAGCGCTGTGATGATGTCACATCACTCAGCATCAGCTGAGTCCAGTCCTTTTTGCCACAAATAAAATAAGTAGATTACATGCTAGGTATGTTAATTTAATGTGGCAAATAAACACTTCTTCTTTCTTTCTTTCTCCCTGGGGTCAAGACTGGTATTTTGTAATGGATACCTATAAAGTAGCGTCATTATCACAGAGCGGTAATTTTGCTAGCAGAATTGTGCCCGATGATGTTACACTAGTACCAAAGGTGGATTCTTATTAGTATCAACATCCTCACACAACACAACCTTGTTGACCAAACAAATCGCGTAGCATCTTTCCGGGTTCCGTACCCGAAGGGTGTCAAACGGGACCCTATTATATATTATTACTGAGACTTCGCTGTCTGTCTGTCACCAGACTGTATCTCATGAACATTTGAAATTTTCACAGATGATGTATTTCTGTTGCCGCTATAACAACAAATACTAAAAAACAAAAGAAATTTAATATTAAGGGGGGCTCTCATACAACTAACGTGTTTTTTTTAAAGATAATAGTACGGAACCTTCGTGCGCGAGTCCGACTCGCACTTGGCCGGTTATTGTAATCTTGGTAGGTAGGTACTAGGTACCTACAGATTATGTTACACACTAACACTTTTCAGCACTTCTAAGCAACTCCTTTGCACACTGCAATCCAGAAGCGGGCTGACCATCCACCGTTCGTCAACCAAGAAAACTGTTCATCAAACTCAAAACAAGATTGCTTTTATAACCTTACTCCCTGGCCCTATGGCTGGCCTAGGGTTATGAAGATACACTTTTAAACCCGTATGTCAATGATATCTGTCTCAATGTGGGGTCAAGCGGTGGACAGGCAGTGGTATTGTCTCTGATAACTTGTGAATGGATGACGGGTGGCAGCATACCGAGCTTGGATTGGTTACCTAGTTGTTTGGTGTTCGTATGAACTTTTGATTCACCTCAATCCATTATTTTAAATGATGCATGATGAATTAATGATGCTGATGTTTTTATATTGGCTGGGTCTAGGGCTGAGATCATACGTCCAGAATTGCGACTTTTTGAACCCTATTAAATAATTTACTCCATGATCTGAGCCTGAGCTATGAAAGAAGCTTCCAAATATGAACGTGAACGTTCTATCCCTCCCTAACCTATCTTCAGTCAAGTCAGTACTCTCTACCTAAGATAAGAAAGAACCTTCCAAATATTAATATGAACGCTCTATCCCTACTTATCTAAGTATACCTATTTCTAATTTATGATTGTGATTACTGAAAGCATAAAACAAAAGCGACAACAGCTACGCATTTCGTCAAAAGAAAGATAAAATAAACGCCACGGCTTTTTGTCGGTATCCGTTTTGGGAACTAAACTTTCAATAAGGTCTCCTCACTGATTTCTCACTTTGTTGACGGAGAGCGCGCATTAAATGTTAGCTTTCAACGCCCCTAACATAGAAAATTGTAAGTGTCTTCGTACCATTTTTTCTGGTATTTATTTAGTGTTGTCATTCGTCCCCCCTATCTCCCGAGATAAGAAGTGACAATCGTCGTCTTGGGACTTTTTCCCTCACTTGAGTATTTTTTACGATATACTTAGTTTGGGAATCGATATCTTTATGAACTGGGATGTAAGTGTCCATCGCGATATCGGAGTATGATTTACCTTTGGGAATTACTTTTGATGGTTTGATTTTGAGGTCAGAAATACTGGAATACGATAAGTGAACGGTTTTGTTTTTGTGGGGATTTCGTACTAACTAAAGTAACGTGAATCTTATAGTCAGTGATTCAAATATCAAATGGATTATACATGTATCTACTTAAGGACTTACTTATTTGTTTACTTTCTTGGAATATATGGGTACAAGGACAAACAGTTTACATAAATCCACTTCCGTCATTTCTTTACATAGAATAGAACAGAATATTCAACGCAGAAATACCCGTAAATACGTATTTACGTACACGGGTAGGTAGGAGTTACCAAACAACCAATCATAGTCGCGGGGTCACGACCCCTGCCGCCAATGAGGGCGCCCCGCCCTCCTATACCACCTCATTACAGTCCTGAAAAAAGAAAGAACTGGTATGGAAAGACATCGCGAGAAAGAAAAGTTGCTTTCTTGCTCCTAAAATGATTTTTGTTTCGAACGTGCAATGCATGTTGTGTTTTGCAACAAGGCCTTAGAGCGCGTTCCAACAATGTCGTCGACACGATTAATTAATTTTTGGACGACCGTCGAACGTTACAGCCGTAAAAAAGTCACGGACAATAATTAATTCGTAAGTACTTGTGTCTAGAAACTTTTGGTTAAGAAGTGACATGCTATTAAATACAATAAGTATGTAAAGTACATGATTGTTATATCGCGCGAATGAATACGAGCATCTCCATACGACTGTTAGGTGCTGTTCTACATATACGGCTTCAAGGGTCATCGACTGGACTATTAGACAGGCGTACGTCGGCTCCCACTTATGATAACGGAAGTTCTAAGTAAGTTTGTACACTCTTCCAACGATCTTTTGACTAAGAGCACAGTATAAGAGTGACGTTTACAGGGCGGCGCTACTTCTACGCAACTTAGACCAAATTATGTAATGTTATGTGCTTTATGCCCCGCAGGCACCTGACATATATAATGTTCATGAATGGCATCTGTCAGATCTTTGACGCTACGCGTTTTTACCATTCTGTGGGGCTTATTCGAGACAACGGTGATGCAAAAAATCGTGTTGGCACTCCGTCACGCCAAATTAAACAACTTGCTAAATATGGAAATAATAGGCTTGTGGCCTGTCAAGTCAAAATAGATACTTTTTATGAACTGTCAAAACGGAACTTTTGTTCCTGACTTCTATGGAAAACAACAGAATGACGTCATGTAAAAGTGCCATCAAATGCTGTCTTTTTTGCACAAAATTGACCTCATAAAATATATCTGCTGGAAATATACAATTCTGAGAATGTCAAGCCATTTTGTACATAATGCTTCAACATAAGACTTGTTCCTAGATTTATTGGATTACCTTGGCCACAAGCCTATTATGTCTCTGCCGCTCCATAAGGGAAAAGGCGTGACGCTGTGTTGCTGTTGTTGTTACTACGAGTGTTGCTACGCGTTACGAAATGCTACGAAATGCTATGAAGTGTCAGCGTTTGCCTAACGCATGCCACGCAGCGCAAATTTAGCAAGGCAGGGCAGGCGACGACAGGTGTTTGAACTGCCTTGAATAATCTGATCTGCGTGGCATCGCCTGCGCGTCTCAGCATACGCATTGACTATTTGCACACACAGTTGTTTGAAATATGACCCAAATATTTTATTTTAAAAAGATAACACCACTAGTGATATGGTTTGTTAACCCAAATCGTGGAGGAGGCCAAGACCCACAAAGGGCTGTAGAGCCGATAGAAGTAACTATGATATGTTAACCCAGATTAGGCTGTTTATGTTTCACAAAACTAAATAAAATTAAAAGCCTCTTTTCGACTTTGAGAAGCAACCAGAAATTGGTACGACTCACCAACTCATCTTTGCCTGATACCTAAGGACACTTGGACCAGTAGTGACCACCCACCTACATCCTGAACTTAGACACAAAAACACAGTTGTCAGGACGAAGGCGGGAGGGGGGAGGGACTAGAGGCTGTGCGGGGGGGATACCACACAGTATTGATTTTCAGTACGCGCAAGACGAAGAGAATTCTTACGAGAGTACAAAAGTTAAGCTACACTATCGCCGTGCGATTTTAATCTCTAGGATGATGTTTTAAAGATCAGTATACAGTACATAGGTATATCTTTGCTAGAATGCGGTGGCGTCTATGTCTGGCCGCTATGGTTACGGGGCAGGTACGTTTTTAGGGATAGGTGGTTTTTGGTGCGGAAATATTACAATTACAACACGGTTAAATGATTACAGTATGTATGTACTGTAAATATTGCATAATAGCACTAACGACTTGTTGTGAATGTGCTGCTTGCATGGATAAGATATTTCGAGATGTCAGTCAGAGTACAATGATGTTCACAAGTACAGCCTGTCCAACGATTTTTTGGCGTGCGCTGACAGAAACTGTCGATTTTTGACAAGATCATTATCATGAGGTTGCGTAGAAGTGACGCCCCCCTGTAAATGTCACTCACACGCCAAAAGATCGTTAGACGAGTATAAACTAGTTTTTAACTGTGGTTTTTAATAATTTAATTTCTGAAATACATCAGCAGATTAATTTGTAAAATTAAATAAAACCTGAAATAACACTGTGTTATAAAAAATTCTAAACCACAAGCATCGTGCCGCTTACCGTACTCATTATAAAAATATATAAAAAGCTGCATTTACACAGTTCGTAAACACAAACACTCTGTAAATAGCAAGCGAAGAGGGGTAAGCCTCATTACGGCGCCCGAAAGAAAGCTTCGGAAAGCTGTTGAAAGCTTTGACATCTAGTACTTTGATCTTTTCCGACCCACTCAAATTAGAGCCCTGGAATTCCACATACGTTTTGCGAAAATATAGAGCATAGGTAATGTAGAGCATAGTTAGGGTTTAAACAAGACCGGAGTACTATTATCTCTTCTGTGACAAGACATGAACGAGCGACCGATGATTTCGGATATTTTCCTAGAAAAATAAGGTAGGTATCTAGTATTTGTGTTGTCTATATAGAAATATTTTCGGCGATTCCCAAATAAATACCTCACTTGGATATTTGTGTATGTGACGTCGCCGTCGCTGGTTTTGGTTTCCCGGACACAGGATATTGCCTGTTCTTGTTTATCATTTGTATATATTCTAGAGACGTCCTATTTTCTAATCACATGTAAACCAATCAATACAAAAGCATCAATGGGACTGCTAACCTCAAAAACTCATCTATAAAGAGTAATTCCTGCAGAATGAGTAAAACTGCAAGTTTAAATTGCTCACAGTGCAACATGGCTGATAGAGTCATCCACTGCGGCAGAAAAGTGCGAGGTTTTTATAAATAAAAAAACCGATTATTCTAAAATGGCGAATACAAGGTGTAAATGAATTAACGCAAAATGAGAAACTACTTTGTTAGGGACATCATTCTGAGCAACTTTCAGTATGAAACCGATTTGATAAGAGCAACTTTATTTTTCACTTCCCAGTACATTTTGCCTGAGTGGATCAGCTGATTTGTATGGAGAAGTGAAAAATAAAGTTGCTCTGATCAAATCGGTTTCATAGTGGAAGTTGCTCAGAATGATGTCCCTAACAAAGTAGTTTCTCATTTAGCGTTACTTAATTAATTTACACCTTGTATTCGCCATTTTAGAAATAATAGTTTTTTTTTATTTATAAAAACATAAAAACACACTTCACACTTTTCTGCCGCAGTGGATGACTCTATCAGCCATATTGCACTGTGAGCAATTTAAACTTTTTTTACCGTGGATGTGTCCTTGTCAACCAGCACAAACGGAGTTTGCTATTAATTTGACGTTACCACGAGTCTTAAGCTACAAAAACTCGCGGTATCGGATTTCAGAATTTCCCACAATGATATTGTTAGTAGTTTAATTATTTCCATGTTAATCCGGATCATGAATACAAATCCAAAACACAATATCTAAAGGCAACAATCTGATATCCGCCCAGTCTAATCAACAACACGAACAACACGCACCAATCAATCCGTGATGAAATCAAAACGCACTGATCAACTGATCAGCTGCTCACCCATCAACTGATCAATCGTCCCCCTAGCTAGAGCCGCTAATTAATATACGTCCTGTCCAATTAGTACCTCGTGTAATGTCGAGTTTATAAAAGATAATGTGCATTAGGCCTTATGGCTTTGGAATTAAGAACGCCATAAAGTCCATAAGGTGTAGATTAGCTTGAACGTGGTGTTGTTGGTTCCAGTTTGTACCTATCTAAGTGTAGCTTGGTTTTGCAGGGTGTAACAGAAACGTGAAGTCATATTTTAGGGTGTTGCTAGAGACATTATTCTGAACAACTTTTACTATAAAACCGATTTGATCAGATTTTTTTTCACTTCTCTACAAATCAGTTGTTCGCCCGGCACAGAACATAAGGAGAAGTCAGGGAGCACTTATCCAGTGGAGTGCGCATAGATAGGTACATTCTTTGAAACACAATCACCAATTTACGGTCACCATATAATTTCGCGTCAACTCACATCGCTGCCGTGGCTCAGCCGGTATGTTGTAGTGTAGGCCCTCAATCCGTAGGTCGTGATTTCAAATCCTCGTGAGGGCATAATCTTTTTTAATTTTCTTTTTGTTTTTGTTTTATTGTTCTGAGTGCTTCAGTTGTGCTGTACGATGGTACGGTCGGCTGGCACTTGACGATTATTTTTCCTTCTAAGGATCGGAAACCTAAAAATGAAGTTGCTTTGAAATCAGTTTCATTTTAAAAGTTGTTCAGACAGAATTATACATATATACTACCACATATGACTACACCTTTCTGTTACACCCTGTAGCTTATTATATAAGGGTGGTTGCTGGAACTCGGAACTTGTGTGTTAAATATAACAGGGGATAGTTTTGAATTAGTTTTATGGCAGAGGATAAGTTGATTAAGCATTTTAATTTTTTATATTTTTAAGCAAGCGTTGTATGGTGAAGACCTGCCAGTTTATTTCAGAAAGCTAGATGATGATGATTTAGGTGTACCGTATAGCTTGTAGCTCAGCTAGGTAAGGTAATTGGCGTGTGCGGATTCGATGTTATCTATGATTGGCTAATAATTAACCGGCTGGCTGGAGCCATTTTTTTTATTTTTTTTGTAAAAAAAAAGAATACATTAAAATTAGTTTGACAGTGGGTACCAACGTCAAAAATAAGACATTCATTGACGTCTTGGTACCCACTGTCAAAATAATTTTAATGTCATTTTTTTTTTTATAATTTTAATGTCAATATTGTTCCAAGGACTGGATTGTCCTTACGCTACCCAGCGTGTTAATATTTTTGTGTATTTCTGTAACTTACTGCAAACAAACATTCGTAACGTACCTAACGCCTTTTGAAGCTAGGCCTTTTTAGTAGCAGAAATAATCTGCGCCCAAGTTTTGCCAGTAACTCAAAACTCCTTCTATCCGGAATAATCACTGTCAACAATCCTTTGATGATACGGAACCTCACAGTTTTGGTAACGGCGTCTAACCCTAAACAAAGCGAGCATCGGTGTTTACAGTATGTCATATGAAGCGGAGTGCATACTAATTCACTGAACTAGCTGCTACCGCAATCGAATTAATTAACTGGACATACAATACAGGTGTGTCAGAAAGGTTTCTATACGTTGCCTCTGCCATCCCATCTGGGAGAAAACATTTTAGACTGATGTGTCGAACATTCAGGAAATAGAAAATGGGGTGGTCCGATTAATTGTCAAACAAGGAGGATTTTTATTCCTGGTGGTTGGAGTGTCGAACAACCCGTTATGCGGTAACGAGGATAGTTGCTGCCTTATTTTGTGAGGCACGAAGAATTTACGCCAAAAGGGTAATTGATTTTGAACTGGATTAAATTGGGTGCAAAATAACTCCATGCCACATTAATTATGAAAATAAAAGAAGCATAGATAGAGTTGTCGTATTTTCGTACTGCCGTATTATTATTTTAGGGATAAGGAGTCTATCAATAACAAACACAGTTTATTTATGAATCTAAATGGTGATAAAAACATATCAATCAACATCTGTTTTGTCCCGCGACCAATAGAAGGGTTGTAAGTAGCCAGTGTTCCCGATTACGCGATAAACCATCGATTCGTCAAGTGGCAGAAAATCGGATTGGATCGTACGGTCGGTATAGTGGGAAGTTAACGGAACGGAACAGATTTGCGCGGATCTGACAATAATGATGTGGTGTGTACTTTACAAGGGTTCGAATAGCAGTAGGTTAGAATACAGTTAAAAAGTAAAAACAGAAAATATATAGGTACTTATAACATAAGTTATTATTATTGAGGTATCCGTGGCTAAGCAAAAAAAAACGTCGCTGGGTGAAATGATTTTATGTACCAATAGTAGCAGATATCATCAAAAGTGTCATCATGATTGTCATGGAAATGATCGAAATTAGAAAATGTGCTCAATTTCGCAAAACGACCGTGACAGTCACATTGTACTATGCCCCAGGGATAAACTATCAGCCGATCAGTTTATCCCGGATATGCCGCCGTTATACCGGGATTCCGGGATCGCATCCCATTTGCAATGCAAACACGGCGATAGATCGAGCGTTTAGTGGTTAAGATTCGAGTCCCGATTGTGTAGGTTCCCCTGTTTGCCGAGGTAAGTGAGGTTGGGATTGCAAATGAAAGGATTGATTTGGATCCGACGTGTCTGTTTCTCAGTCGCAGGAGATTATTTGAACTAAATAACTGTAGAATTCGAACTCTGTATCTCTCGTTGTGATCATTACGGTTTATTCTTAGATACAAATTGATACCATTCTACAAGACACCATGTCACCACATGGCGGTTCGTTCACAGACTGACTCAGTTGACAGCAGTGTTGCCAGAGAGTGAATACCATAGACTACCTAGAGCAAATACTAAACACTACAATAACATCAGGTAAAAATCAAATTAATGTTGAGAAAGCGAGAGATGTATAATGTGCTAGGATTGTAGTAAGTGGAGTTCATAAGTCTCTGCCTACCCCGGGAAAATGGCGTGAGCTTATGTAGATAAAGATGTAAGTAGTAAGTAGAGACTAATGGCAGTATCAGTGGCATCAGCCAAATTAATTATTACCGTAATCATAATCTACAAAAATAAATCGTAGTTCATACTGAAAATTTATTTCAATCTTTCAAAGTACGTAAGTTTGTAAGTCACAAATAACGATCTTCCTATTTTCCCGTCAAACGATAGATAACCACCAAAAAAGCAGCATTTAATTTGTTACACCATAACTCAGTCCGATAGTATATCTCGGCGACAGATTACTTCAAGAAGGGTTAACTTAAGGCGCGTATCGTACATTTATTAAGGGTAGCATCTCCCCCTTTGTCGACGTATTTTATTAAGCCACTAATCTAGGGATTACCTCCCGAAGATTTAAGACTTATTTGTAACAGACGAAGAAATAGGAGGGTAGGAATCTTACCTGAATGAATGAGTTTGTGAGATCAGATTGATTATTGTGTTCTGAGGAAACATTTCTCTGTCACCCGAATAGGAAGAGATAACATTTTTTTAAGATTTTACGATATAAAATCGTTCATATAGGAAATCCTTCATTCCATTCACTCACTCACACCTCAGCATTAGGGAAACCGCAAAGGAACGTGAACAAAAACTTCAACAGACATTCGAAGGGGCGGAACTGATATGAACGCTCCGAATAATCTGAATATTTACCGTGGTACAGAGTGGTAGGATTAATTCGTAATTCGTAATTTCTTTATTGTACTCACATGGCAGTAAAAATAGCTTAATATAGAAAAAATATGTACAAAGGCGAGCTTATCTCTAATAAGAGATTAGTTCTGTTGTTCGAAAAAAGTTTTTAGGCTACCGCTCACCATGGGCGGGTCGGTAGCGGGGCAATGGCGGGGCAGTTGTCAAATACTTACAAGAAACTCTATGAAGCATTATCACCGGACCATCGAACCGCCGGAGGTTCGGCTGTGTGGCGGTGTTTGAGAACATGTAATCCGCCCCCCGTCGCCGCTCCCGATCATCCATATGTGAATTTTAGTAAAATAACTGTATTTTCAAGATGGAAGATTGCAGCATATCTTGGCACCACCCTGTATCTGTTACGGCAACATGACCCCGTGAGAGCAAATGTCATTTCTCACACGACATTCCCGAATTTTAACCAGGAAACTAATGTTTTTGTACTAAATTCAAATAGGAGTTCATGTCTAAGAAGATTCCAATTGAAGACTGTATTAGGAAATGCAGAAGTATTCTCATTAGTTGGTACGGGACTAAGGTAAACGGTCATAACAGAGACTAATATCCAATTGACTGCGCCTGCGGGGGAATGCGCCTCGCCAATCGTTTGTCGTATTCAACAAACGTTCGCATACGCAACCTATGTACGATGACGGGCCGCCAGACAGTTTCGCGGCGGCTGACCAATCACAGCTCTCTTACCTCATCCCCCGCCGCCCGTAAGTTGGTTAGTTGTGTTTCAAAGGAAAATGTATCTATGCGCTCTCCACTGGATAAGTGCTCCCTGGGTCATAATAACAAGTACAAACAAACATGCATGTTTTAGCGTCACGCCTTTTCCCTTCTGGGGTGGCACCCACACACAATAATGTTCACGATATTCAATATTCCATTTTGAGTTACATGAGGATAGCCCAGGGAGCACTTGAGCTCTCCAGTGGAGAGCGCATAGATACATTTTCCTTTGAAACACTACTCACCAATTTACGGGCGGCGGCGGCGGCGGGGGACGAGGTAAGAGAGCTGTGGTTGGTCAGCCGCTGCGAAACTGTCTGGCGGCCCGTCATCGTACATAGGTTGCGTATGCGAACGTTTGTTAAATACAACAAACGTTTGGCGAGCCGCATTCCCCCGAGGCGCAGTCAATTGAATATATAGTCTCTGGACTAGCCCAACGCCACGGACGCTACGGAGATAGAAGGTTTCCTCACGATGTTAGAACGTCCGTATATATGATGCACTTGAGATAAATTACTCATCTAATTGGAACATGGTCAGCACTGGGTACATACTCATGACGTGTTATGGTATGTTGTCCGATCGGTAGGACAGACAGGAGTTACAAATCCTTGTAGTCCGATTAATCGGACTATCGGGGAAAAAATAGCAATGCCCCCATCACCAGAATGACACGCCCTTACAATACTATGCACAAGAACACAGAATTGGATATTGACGTCTTCAACGACATACTTGACTCGTTAAGATCCAAGGTCGAGTCCCATTTATCCCACGTACCCACGTATCCCAATAATTGATTATAATAATAATAATAGTAATTAAATAATAAAAATTGTAAATAAATGAAATCGTACTTATAATATAATAATAATTACAATACCAAATTTTAGTTAATGTCGAATTTGTATGTTCTGTTTACCTATAAGTAGATGAACATCTAGCACTAATGTAATAATTATTATAAATGAATGTCTACTGTATCATCTGTTGGTGAACCTTAAACAATAAATAAATAAAATAACATGTCGTCCGACGGTAGGACAAAGTCAGTAGGACCACGTGACCGGAGGGATAAGTATGTATACAGTCATATAATATACATATAGTATAGCTTAGCGTAATTGTTACCATTAAACGTTGATACTCTACTTATTAATGTAGAGAAGAAACCGTGTGATCTCCGTAAACTATCATTCTCACAAATTACAAGGTTAATGACAAATAAGTAAGTAAGTGCGGTCTCTAAAACAATAAGACCCAATTTAAAAACAATAACAGATACACAGGAACTCCAGAGCCATGGGAATTTCGGGCGTTATTCTTTTTTACAAACAGGCAAAGGCCCCCAACTTTTGACTTCCTGGCTTTGCGTGATTTGTTCTGCAGTCAGCGAAAACATTTGGTCGTGGAATGAATTTGAATATCGACACCTGTTTCACGGTTCCCACGGTTTGCATTCGGGAACTTTGTCTAACGGAATTATCGGGACTGCGGTTCGGACGCCGATGTTCAATAACAACCGAAGATTTTGTGAGATAATCGGCCAAGTGCGAGTCGGATTCGCGCACGAAGGGTTCCGTACCATTATCTATAAAAACGGCAAAAAAAAGAATGTTTGTTGTATGGGAGGCCCGTTTAATATATATTCTGTTTTTTAGTATTTGTTCTTATAGCGGCAACAGAAATACATCATCTGTGAAAATTTCAACTGTCTAGCTATCACGGTTCATGAGATACATCCTGGTGACCATTATATCTATAAAAACGGCAAAAAAAAACATGTCTGTTGTATAGGAGCCACCTTATTTATTATAATATGTTTTTTACTATTTTTTGTTACAGCAGCAACAGAAATATACATCATCTGTGAAAATTTCAACTGTCTAGCTATCACGGTTCATGAGATACAGGCGTGACAGACGGACAGACGGACAGCGGAGGCTTGGTAATAGGGTCCCGTTTGGCATCCTTCGGGTATGGAACCCTAAAAAAAGGTACTCATTGACACGAAAATCTTATAAGATTGGCTGATATTCCTGATTATTAATTTACCAAGACACTTGTTTTGGAATAGATAAGTTCTTTTGCAGTAGGTACAATTAATTAATTATAATTTAGAAATTTAGTTCTGCCTACTGTAGTCACAGGTTGAAATAAAATAAAGCCAGAAGAACAAAAGGTGTTTCGATTTTCGAATAGCAACCTCCGTATTGCCACCCAAAACGTCTGACCAAAAACAGCAGAATAACAAATTAATATCTTCACCGCGCATAAACAAGAATATTAATTTATTTCAGAGTGCGCCAGCCACGGGCTGATAAGGCGACGTCACGTGATAATTTATTGCCCTAAGCTTTGCTTTACGTTCATTTTCATATTCTCGTTAGCGGAATGCATTGTCTCTGGCCACCCCAAATTAAGAATTAAAAAATGCGACGCAGAGAAGAAAATTTGGCGCAAAAATACAACATATTCATGGTTTAGCTATTCATAGTCATATTCATAATTCATAATTCATACTCATACTCATACTCATATATTTATTGCGTCATTGTGGTACATAATTCTTTATTACACGGAAACCAATGTGATGCATAGTCTTGCCTTACTTGTTGCTTGTAACAATGTTGGTCCTCCATAATCAATCAGCCTTTTATATAAACTTTAAATAAAATTAAGAAAAAACTGATTCAACAGAATGATGTAATCAAAACATATTTTAACAATTTTGTCAAAATCCTTAATCTTGCCATCTTATTTTTTACAAACTGTCTCTTGTACAGATAACGCTGTTTAGGCCAGAAATCATCATAATCAAGACTTCATTAAAAATGGACTCGTTTAGGACCAAAATTATACCCGCGCAAAACCCCTAGTTAACTCAGCGGAATATGTATTTATTCATAAATTTGTATTTATGTATGTTTTATTTCCTATTTATATCCATTAATTCTGGTATATATGTACGTATTTGTATGTAATTTATATTATTATCATTATTTTTATATATATTTTTACTTAAGTATTTGATGTTGTACACTTGGATCTACCTATTGTTGATTTATTTATCCTTTCCATCCTGGGTTTGCTAGAAGAAATCTCTCGATAGAGATAAGCTCGCCTTTGTACATGTCATTTCCATTTTTAATTGTCATTATGTATTGATTTGTGTGCAATAAAGTACAAAGTAAGTAAGTAATTAAGTAAGAATCCCAGTTCTGCTCTCACTCTATGGGTGTTAGAACACCCGTAATAAGAAGAAGAAACCCTTAGAAGTCTGAAATGAACGTTTTCATTCACACTTAGTCGGCAATGCAGATCGAAAAATGCAACAATGTTTTTTGTGCAGTTTGCCGTTATAACTCGGTAGACCAGGTGTAATAAATCAGAGGACGCTCCAAATCCGAACATACTGCTGTAAGGTCATTTCCCGCATTACCCTCGTACACTGAATACCGCCTACTGTAATCGATTAGCACCAATTTTTGAGTCACATTAAGGGCTATTTGGGAGGTGTCAAAACCACTAAACTAAAGGAGCTAAAGGCACTAAACTGACAACCTCAAATCCGACAGCTCTGCGCGGTGGCCACAAATTTCATTTTCAAACACACCATTTTGATTAGTTTAGTTAGTATAGATCGTGAGGCCTCCCAAGTTGCAGAGGTCTTTTTATTTTATAATTGAGTCTCAAAGTTGATTCAAGATTAGTACTAAACTCACTTATATCGTATTTACTCGTCAGTCGTTACGATCTTTGACCCTGACCAGTCACTTCGTTAGTATATACGTATATATATTTTTGGGTAGGTACAGTTATCTTACTTGTATCGGGGTAAAGGCCCGTGCCATTCGGTGGGGACATTACTTGGGCTACATTTACTGACTAACTTACTCACAGATATTGTAATGCCATGCACAATTGCACATTGCTATTGTATTCCTATGATGACAAACCTTATGAGGTAACAAATCTGGTAGACTGCCGAGTATGCCTAAATAATAAAGTTAGATGAAATTTCAATTTTCCTAATTATAACTGGTTCTATTTCGTAAAAATAGTTAATCAGGATTGGTGAAAAAAAACCCGTAATCGAATTGGAATCACCCACCTGGATTAATTTCCCTCGTCAGACCGGCGCGGCTCAAAACTTTGCCCTAATTTGAATCTCGGCGAAATGTCGTTAAAGTTGAAAAACCACCCCGAAATCTGTCACACGAAATTCCTCGAGTCGCATTGGAACTTTATCATCAACCGACTTCAAAAAAAGGAGGAGGTTCTCAATTCGACCCGTATGTTTTTTTTTTTTTTTTTTTTCTATGTTTGTTACGCGATTGCTCCGCCAATTATGAACCGATTTGAACAAATCTTTTTTCGGCGTATAGGTAATACCTCAAGGGTGGTCCCATTGACACAAGGTCAGGATCTGATGATGGGATCCTGGAGAAATCGAGAGAACTCTTCAAATATTATAGGCAGACCTATAGTGATTTTTGTGTTTTTCATAATAACTCGTGCAAATGCACATGGTAAGCATAATATTGTGATGCGGAACTGCTGATGAAGACCACATATGGCCACCAGGACCAGATCTGCTCAATACTAGGTACAAATACAATGCGTGGCTGACGGGCAGGCAACGCATAGCCTAAACCGGTGGACCTAGAGCCATGAAACTTTGTACAGGGGTTCCTTAGTCGCGTGGGGTAGCACTAGGGTTGCCAGATGGCCGGGAAATCCGGGAAAGCCCCGGAATTTTGTGTCTGGTCCCGTGTCCAGTAATTACACTTTAATGTCCCGCAATTCCCGGAGTCCAATTCAAGCGAGCAAGCGTGGCCGCCGCGTACACGCAACGAGAAGTGGACGGCGGCGGCGCGGCGGGGCTTATTTTTTTTGTTTTGAGTTAAGTTAAGAAATTATATTTTAGCCAAGCCATAGAGAGGTGTTTAGTTTCTGAATTCTATCTAAGTTTAATTTATTATGTTTCGTTAGTCACGTTCATAATGTTAACATTCTAAATGTTACATAGAAAAGATTGTTTTACCTATAAGGCCAAACAGGGTAATTTTTGTTTTGAGTTACGATGTAAAAAAATATTTTATCAAAGCCATAGAGAGGCGTTATCTTTTCTGTATATCTAAGTTAGTTAAATTTGTATTGATAAGCGAGTGAGAGCGATATTCACATAGGTAATGACCTAAATACATGTATAGCATAAGAAGATTTTAATATAATATATGTGTAAACGGTGATTTGCATTTTATTTTTCTTTAAAAATACCACGTTTATAATAAATGAATTTTAATATAATGAAACTTAAAATCTAACCAACTTCATTGGTAACTAACTAAAACTAACTAACCCTAAAATGTCCAGGAATTGATAAGGCTACATCTGGCAACCCTAGGTAGCACTGATATAGCATTTGACAAAATTAATTCCCCAAGGGGGGGGGGATAAGGGGTTACAGTTAGTATTAAACTCAATCTAATCAAATAGGGTTTGTGGAAGTCGGTTTTTTCTAAAGTTTACTTTTTGTTTAAATTATTCGTCCCCCAGTACATTGCCCCGATCAGCTGATTTCAAGTTACTATCGGAGACCCAAAATTTTTATTTTGATACCTTGTTTGTTATAGGAATTTGTTTTGGATTATGATTATGATTGTCTTCTAGATATCTGACGTCACACACTATGGAGTTGTCAAAGTTCATCCAAGAATGAAGGGTGCCAAACGGGACCCGTCCGTCTGTCTGTCTATCTATCTGTCTGTCCGTCCGTCACCAGGCTGTAACTAATGAACCGTGATAGTAAGATAGTTTATATTTTCACAGGTGATGTATTTCTATTGCCGCTATATTAAGAAAAACTAAAAAACAGAATAAAATAAATATTTAAGGGGGCTCCCATACAATAGACATGATTTTTTTGCCATTTTTACAGATTATGGTACGAAACCCTTCGTGCGCCAGTCCGACTCGCACTTGGCCGGTTTTATTATATTTGTTAGTGTCGGCCTTAGTGCACTAGCAACAACGCAAGTTAACACTAACCTTGACAACACCACAACACCATACATGTACACCAGAAAAAACATAATAAAACAAGGTTTATTTAAGACTTTAGGTCATAATCATAGTATTAGCACTAGAAATAGAAATCCCAACAAAAACATGCATACGCATATACAAAAACGCCAGTCTCGCAGCCTGCGCAGTTTATTCTACCGTAAAAAGTTGTGAGATCTAATTTTAAACCAAGTCGGATAATTTAACCAGTATCTGTGTATGGTAGAATCTTTCCAACAACTTTATTATCGTATACTGTTAAGTAACTACCTAATTAGTTAACTAATAACATTTATAGTGATCGGATCAATATAAGACATCTTTATTTCTTCAATAATAATTAGAATGACTTGGCAATCGCACGTAGAAAAGTTGTCGACTATAGGACCGTGTGTGCAACGTAATGTACCTATTGCTCTCGCTCCGAAATAATTCGTTGTTTTCTTATTATTTAAGTTTATCTTTATTTAGAGATGTGTTGTGTTGAGTAATAATATTCATTTGTGCTCTGGGTGCTATAGAGTGGTCAGTTGAGCGCGATTGCCAAGTTATTCTAATTATTATTGAAGAAATAAAGATGTCTTATATTGATCCGATCACTATAAATGTTATTAGTTAACTAATTAGGTAGTTACTTAACAGTATACGATAATAAAGTTGTTGGAAAGATTCTACCATACACAGATACTGGTTAAATTATCCGACTTGGTTTAAAATTAGATCTCACAACTTTTTACGGTAGAATAAACTGCGCAGGCTGCGAGACTGGCGTTTTTGTATATGCGTATGCATGTTTTTGTTGGGATCTCATTTCTTTTTGTAAGTTATTTTCCTTTTTTTCTTTTCGGGTACTATTTCTTGTGCGTTAGATACCGACTTTCTCAAAGCCCACTCCCTATCTCTATGGGCTCTTCTCTGTGGCTTTGATGTTACGATTTGTGACAAGTCTGGGCGGTGAATTATATAAATATAAATCATACCTCAAACCAAACCATACCGCGATTCAGGAAATGCACACCTAGCGACATCTAATGGGGAATAGCGATATTAGACAATATTGTAACCGCTTTATTTAAATCATAGCTGGAACCAAACCATACCGCGATTCAAGATACACATAGCGACATCTAATGGGGAATAGCGATGAATCGAAGTAGTCGTGTACTGAGCTTATTGATAATTAATATATTATGAAATTGGGGCTAAAATTGCGCAATGTTTGAGTTTTCCTTGGCTTTGCAGGCTAAACTTTAACCATGCTCAAAATTTTAAGCTTGTGGGTTCGCTAGAAGTAACCTTTAGAGTTTTCATGATCGTGAATCAGTGAGTCAGTGAGTGTCAAAATTGAGGAACTTTGAATTGCTGTACCTTCAACTCTACTGGTTCAAATTTATTGAAATTTTGAGAATATGTCTTATGACATAGTGCCTTTTAGCCGCCGGGAATTCAGGTTTCTATCTTTATCCACAACGGAGTAACAGGTAGGTCAAATATGCTCTGAATGGCTTCCTGTAAAGGATGTTACTGCTGCGCCCGTATGTTTTGCTTTTTGCTCGACTTGGCTTGGGGGCGCTACCGCGCCTCCAGATAAGATTGCTATTCCCGCGTTCAGACTCACTAAGGTTGCTCACTCTTTTATGGGAGTATTTGTTAGTTTTTATATTAAAATACCCAATGAAGCAACGGACCTACCAGAAAGGAGGTTCAAAAACTATGTCAGAAACGGCCTATTGAAGAAGTCTTAATACAGTGTAAAAGAATATTTAGATAACAAAACTGCATGGTCTTTACCATCTCAGCGCACAGAAATCCAAAGAGGGGCGATGGACTGAGTCAGTACGTCTCTCCTCGGTGTATTTCCTTAGACTTAAGTAGAAATACATAACATTGTATTTTTAAGGCTCTGATATTTTAAAAGAGGTACGGGGGAGTTTCTTGCCCTTCTTTGCTCCATCCCTAAGCCCACAACTTCCAAACGGGCGGTAGTATACAAGAATATTAATATTATATTGACGTTGACTAAGTAAGTATGATTTTATGGTGAGTAAAAATTTTGAACTGAACCATATGAAAGCATTGGAGCGGAGAATATCGCTGATGATTTGCCATTTTCTGTCCGCCCTTTAACTTATCGCGCATGTAATTTATCGGCAGATGGTACATCTCAATACAATCTGACCATCACAAAATACAATGGACAATGTCACCCGCGGTCACCCGCCTCCACAAACCATATTTTTGATACAATACAGAAACTACCATAAAAATTGTTATAACAATTCTACAAAAGGCCCTTTCTTGTTACCGTGTTATTGGGAGGAATTACCGAGGAATTGACTTGTAATGACAATTAGCATTGACATGTGTTAAATGACATCTTTATTACTATGAAATGGTTACCGTTGCATTGGTGAAAGTAAGCGATGCTCTTATTTGGAGGTCAGCAGGCGTGAGTTTCAGTATCATGAGTTGTTCTATATTAATTGCTATCTTTACCAGTTACCAGTTATCAAGTTTGTGATATTTCCCTGTAATGTCTTTTCTCGCGGTTCCCAAAATGTACACTTACGAGTAAATCCACAGGGAATATATGACATAGAAGCCTAATAAGATAATTCCTACTTGTAAGCAGATACCAATGTTCAAGAACCTGATAATAGAAAAGTAATAATTTGCCTTTCTTTTGTAGTCTTAGTTTCCGTTTGTCCATGGGCTTCATAAGTAGGGTGAGTATGCATTATCTTGTAATGAGTTTTATTACTTACCTCACAATTTTATTACTAGCTCTGGTATGGAAAAAGCCTTGGGGGAATGAAACAGCGGCAAGAAAAAAATGCCATATGCATTCCAAACAAATCAAATAAAATTGTTGGATTTTACCCAAAATCTATACTTCGGATACTTCCCGTTGTCCTACAATCATGAAATTTGACACAAAGAAATCTGAAAATTTAACTTTCTATAAAAATATTTATTTAAATACCTATTTATTAAATATTTCATTTGGTATACATGGAGGACATCATATCTTTCGTTTTTTTATGTGGACACCTCATTACACCAGTAATGCTCTCCAAGTGTGATTGGAACCCTTGGTGCGCGAGTCCTGCTCGCACTTGACCGTTTCAATGTCGATAACTTTTATAAAGTATTTGTTATTTGTATTTGATTTCAGCAGCGTCCGGTAAACATTATGCGCTATTGGTTATCAAGATGCAAATGAATTAACGCAAAATGAGAAACTACTTTGTTAGGGACATCACCTGAGCAACTTTCATTAAGAAACCGATTTGATCAGAGCAAGTTTTTTTTTTTCACTTCTGCATATAAATCAGCTGATCCCTTCAGGCCAAAATGTACTGAGAAGTTAAAAATAATTTAATTTACACCTTGTTTACAGCCCGATTCTAGTTTCTAAAGCATCAGACTCTGCACAAGATATCACTTTACATTTAAAGTCATTACAAGCAACACTCGACTTATTTTCTGAGTAATAGGTAGGTACCACAGTGTGCTCATCCCATACAAATTAGAATTAGTAACCCTTCATAAAAAAAAGATATGTTAGCGGACCATGGCGTTTAAAGATTTGTACTTTAAACGCCATGGTCCGCTAACATACTTCTAGGTGGCGCTAATCTTAGAATAAATCCTATATATCTTAGCGTCATCTCGTGGTATTTGCAATTTTTCGATGGTGCTGCACCAAGCGCTGATGGCCTCGAACTAAAGAAGCTTCCGTAGCATCTCAGTTTACGCCGGTGTCATATTTTGTTCTAGGTGGTCTATCTGTATTAGTATAATATTAATTTAGGATGATAGCAAGCTTGGTCACCATACAATCAGGTACAATTGTAGTAGAAATCGTATTACATGTCAAACGGAATCCTCTTACCGCACCCCTCCCCCCTTCCTCCTCAGCGCCCCCCACCCTTCCTTACCTCAGGCTCGTGTCTTTTAACCGCAAAAGAACTATGGCTTCGTATGAAGAAACGGAAGTTGACAGATTTCGGTGTTTAGTTAGGTGCGTATTGTGTATCTACTAATACATTTATAATAATAAGGCGAGGTATGAATAATTACAAATCAAGGTCAACGAAGATTGCGGAAGTGAGAAGCGAATATAACTCGGGAATAGGAACAAGCGGGATGGCAATTGTGCGCTCGCACCTAATCTGCGGAATAATAGAAAAAAATATTGGAATAATTGAAACAAAAAGTAAACTTTAGAAAAAACCAACTTCCACAAACCCTATTTGATAACTGTAACCGCTTATCCCCCCCCCCTTGGGGAATTAATTTTGTCAAACCCCATCTCAGTGCTACCCCAAGCTACTAAGGAACCTCTGTACAAAGTTTCATGGCTCTAGGTCCAGCGGTTTAGGCTATGCGTTGCCTGCCCCGTCAATTCAATTCAATTCAAAATTTTTATTGACCATAAAATCATACATATTACTTAGTCAACGTCAATATAATATTAATATTTTTGTATACTACCGCCCGTTCGGAAGTTGTGGGCTTAGGGATGGAGCAAAGAAGGGCAAGAAACCTCCCCCGTACCTCTTTTTAAAATATCAGAGCCTTAAAAATACAATGTTATGTATTTCTACTTAAGTCTAAGGAAATACACCGAGGAGAGACGTACTGACTCAGTCCATCGCCCCTCTTTGGATTTCTGTGCGCTGAGATGGTAAAGACCATGCAGTTTTGTCATCTAAATATTCTTTTACACTGTAATAAGACTTCTTCAATAGGCCGTTTTTGACATAGTTTTTGAACCTCCTTTCTGGTAGGTCCGTTGCTTCATTAGGTATTTTATTATAAAAACTAACACATACTCCCATAAAAGAGTGAGCAACCTTACTGAGTCTGAACGCGGGCATAGCAATCTTATTTCTATTTCTAGTGCTAATACTATGATTATGACCTAAAGTCTTAAATAAACCTATGTTTTTTCTGGTATACATGATATTTTCATAAATGTATTGACAGGTAACAGTAAGTATATTGATATTTTTGAATTTGTCCCTTAGTGATTGCCTAGCATCTAGTTGATAGATAGCCGTCAGCCACGCATTGTATTTGTACCTAGTATTGAGCAGTTCTGGTGGGCATGTGTGGTATTCATCATCAGTTCCGCATCACAATATTATGCTTACCATGTGCATTTGCACGATTTATTATGAAAAACACAAAAATCACTATAGGTCTGCCTATAATATTTGAAGAGTTCCCTCGATTTCTCCAGGATCCCATCATCAGATCCTGACCTGGTGTGAATGGGACCAATGGGAAGGTAACTAGATTCAAAGAAAAAAAAAACCGAATCGGTCCATCCGTCTGGGCGCAATCGGGGCATATATGTACATAAAAAATAAAACATCCGGACGAATTGTAAACCTCCTCCTTTGGGAAGTTGGTTAAAAAAGGGTTGACATTGGATTTATTTTCTATCGAGTAAATTTTATCCAAACACGTTTTCCATCATGAAAACCCTAGATTATATAGTCACATATTATAGCAGAAGTTGATTGATACGGTTTGCCGAGTATTTACTGAAATGAGGAGGTTTACAATTCATCCGGATGTTTTATTTTTATTTTTATTTCTTATGTATGTGCCCCGATATGGACCGATTTCGGAAATATTTTTTTTTTTTGAAAGGGTTTACCTTCCCATTGGTACCATGGATCACCAGGCCAGGATCTGATTATGGGATCCTGGAGAAATCGAGGGAACTTCAAATATTATAGGCAGACCTATAGTGATTTTTGTGTTTTTAGTAATAACTCATGCATTTACTCACAGCAAGCATAATATTGTGATGCAGAACAGCTGATGAAGAGACCACTACCAGAACTGCTCAATACTACGAGTATTAGGTACAAATACAATGCGTGGCTGACAGGCAGGCAACGCATAGCCTAAACCGGTGGACTTAGAGCCATGAAACTTTGTACAGAGGTTCCTTAGTAGCTTGGGGTAGCACTGAGATGGGGTTTGACAAAATTAATTCCCCAAAGGGGGGGGGGGGGATAAGGGGTTACAGTTTGTTTTAAACTCAATCTAATCAAATAGGGTTTGTGGAAGTCGGTTTTTTCTAAAGTCTACTTTTTGTTTCAATTATGTATACGTATGTTTCAAAACCTATGAAAAAAAGAACAATGAGACAGATGTGCACCGATATCATTACAACGCAAACAATAAGTGCCATATTCAAAACGGAATCCCAGTAAGTAAGTGCCACCTATAAATGATTGCGGAACCCGTAACCTTGCCCTTCCTTCCGTCTACAGTATTATAAATACACTCCCGGAGGATCCCTAAAGTTACAGTTTAGTTTATTAATAAATCAAACATTCCTGCTTTTACATTTTACATAAATCACATGGAAACACTTTGCATTGAAATTTCGATCGTATAGGATGGGGATAAGGGATGTTTTACTCCAAAATTGGGGTGAAGTTTTAGGAGATAATGAATAAGTTAGTGTTTTCTTTACTAATCTTTATGGTTGCTGGTGTTTAAGAAATCTTCGTGAGCGTTTTATTCTATTGAATCTGACACAAATATTATTATAGTTTTACTTATTAGGTCTTGCTTCATGTCACTATGCTAAGCCTTGGCTCTTTCAGAAAAAGGCTAGGTCTATACATTATATTTATGCTATAGGTTCCTGATAGGCTAGCCCGTATAGTCACGGATAATTGCATTGCATAACGTGGGCACAATTTATTAGGCCTCTGCCATCTAGTGTGAGAAAACGGACTCTTATTTTCAACCGACTTCAAAAAAAGGAGGAGGTTCTCAATTCGACCCGTATGTTTTTTTTTTTAATGTGTAACTACGTTGTTATTTGTAGCTATGTTGATATTTTATTCCTCTAGTGCGATTTTGAAATTTAAAGTTGTCATCTTACTGATAGTGCGATTATCGTTTATTTTGTCGACGGTTTTGTATGATTACAAAATGTCTTACGGCAATTCGAGTCGTACTTACCTAACTGCACCGTATACTTGCGGTAACTCGACACCACTCGGGGGTGTCGGTAACTCGTCGTCCACGTGCGACTTCCTTCTAAAAACCACTTCCACTCAAGACCTCGAGGGCCCAGGTTCGAGTCCCGCTGTATTAGCTGTACTAATGACTCGTTAAAACTCTGAGGGTAAGTAAAAATAGATGGGCGATAAGAGTAAGGGGGCGGTTTTTTCTACTTCGTTGAAATGGATGATTTGGCATCACTTTTTTAGATCTAAATATAAACAATTATGCTTCAAATCTAGATTTTTTACTCCTTCATAGCGTAGCCCGAAAATTGGCATTGAACAAATAATTGACGTCACAAAAACAATATTTAATTGCCAAAGTGTACGATCGAAAGGCGCAACGTGTCGTCGTTATGTTTACGCTGAATTGAATATTTAAATCTAAATTATAACTTATAAAAAAGCCCATACTACATGTCAATTTTAATATATAATAATCTACCAAATAATATAAAAAACGAACTTACAGTTAGTTCGTTCTGTGTAAAATTAAAAAATCTGTTACTTTCAAAAAGCTACTACACTATAGATGAATTTATGACTGATTCTAATAAATGATAATATAGAAGATCTCAGAGTTATAATAATTAAGAATACAAGATATTTTTATTTTATTTTATAATTGAAATGTTACCTACTTTTGAAATGTTTTATTTAGATTTAAGCGTACATTGTGATACCCTTTCAGGGTGCATGTACTTTACTTTATTTACACCTCCACCTGTAACCCCCTGTGTACATGTTTATAAATAATATGAATATGAATACATAAATTATTGTATTTGAATTTAAAACAACATGTTGAAGAAAACATAAAGACAACTGATACTTCCCAAAACCATAATCCAAATCCCAAAGTAGCCATTAAAATTCATTGGCTCCGTAACATTTTTCCATTGCCTCGGCATTTTTATAAGCAGCCCATTCGTAGGACAACTTCCCGCCATTTTATTTACATAGTTTTCGTTCACAATGCTGGATGGCTGGCACGAGATAGTTTTTTAGTTTCTACCCATATAGTCTGTGTTTCTGCGTAGTAATTTTAAGTACATGATGTGCTGGCTATATACTAGTTGGATATCTAGCAACGGCAATTATATTTGATTCGACATTATTGGCTAGGAAAACATGATTTACTTTACGTAGACATCGAAGATGTGCACAAGATATCTACTTATAATAGCAAAGGCAAAAATTACGGACTTTTTTGATGCTTTGATGTCACAAAAGCTCAGAGAGTAAGTTTTTATTATAGTAGAGACTTGTCATGAACTCTAACTGTGTAGGTATTCCTACAATAGTAATACCTATGTTTCAAGAAAATAATTTATAAACATCAGGCAATGGTTGCCCCACCATTCAGCCTCTTCGCATCTAACCGCTTTCCCTGCGCAATATCCCGCAACCAATGTCGCGAAACGCATCGAATCAGAAGTTAACGTTCCGTTTTTAAAAATATGGCAATTTATGGTTTTATATTTTGGCATGTGATGTGATTTCATTTCCCGACCCCACCCGTGACTGATCTAGTCTAGTTTTGTGTTTTTCTATGATTTATAGCCATTACGCATTTTTGCTCATTGTAATACTATAGAAATAACTTAAACGGTAACGCTTTACAAAATGTACAGTCGTATCAAAAAAGCAACGAAATGCCCTCTAAAAGTTTCTATACCACGGACAACATATTTATCCAACCTCCTTTCCTCGTTCCATTTTTAAAAAGTACCGCTAAGGAAAGTTCCTTTTAGTGCACTAAAAGCGTGGTCGTAAGATAAGACCATGCCCACATTAACGGCACTTCAGTGGCCACTATCAGAGGCTGAAACGGATCTCTTTCAGTTTAATGGGCAATATTTTTTGTTCATGGGTGGGGTTAAAGGTTAAGCCCGACCAATGGAAGCGTGTTTTCGTTTGGCATATGTGTCTTGCTTCATCAAAAGACCTAGAGAAGCATTGGAGAGGGAAGGAAGAGTTCTATAATTGGATGACCGCTCGTTTGTACGTTTGTGATGCAGTTATGTAAGTTGTTAGGAAAAGTTACTGCAGTTTTAATAATATTGTTTGCTTTGATATTAGATGATACCTTTAGGCCCTATCTTAATGGTTCTCGATAAGCTCTATGTGACAGATACATCTGTCATTTTACATTCAAACAATATTATTTATCTGTTTATTAGGGTTTATCGAGAACCTTTGAAACAGGGCCTCAATCAATTAGGTATTAAATTTATTATTAGATAGATATTTACAACAAAATTTATGAATACTGCCTAAAACCACAATTACTTAATTTAGCATTATGTTATAATAAGTATGAGGCTATCTGGGCAAAAGTGGTGTAACCCCAGATTATGTCTTTTGAGGAGTTAAAATTTTGTTCAGTTGTTTTTTAATTTAGTTTAATTTGTGTTTTTCTTATATTGTTTTCTATCTGTTTTTGGATACAAAAAGGTGGCTTACTCCAATATTGCACTGAAAGATTATATTTTAAGAATGCATGTTACACCAGAACAGCAAACAACATAAATTGTGGTTTAAACCACTTTTGCGCTGATAGCCTCTTTGAGATTAATATTCAGAATCATTGTAACATAGACCCTCTGAACTTTGACCAAACCGACAAAGACTTTATGATGTGACAAATAAAGTAGATCGATTTCAGTAATATAGAATTATTATTTAATTACTTCTTTACCTTTGTGTGGACGAGTGTACATGAGTGTGGTTATTCTGGTACACTGCATAGGAGAAGCGCAGAACAAATACGTTTCGGAATCGTTCCCGAGTCTGGAATAGCTGGAATATTTGCGACTCTTTTGTTTCTTTGTGTAAAATTAATCGGTTTTACAATGACTTTAAGAGTACTTGAATTAAAGGCTAAATGTCTGTGCAAACGTGTGATTCTGCCGTACTTACCATAAGACTATAATAAATATTGCGCTATTGGAATTATATTGTGGATGGTATTTTTTGTTGGATTTGGGATACCTAAATTTTGAACTATTACTTGATACTTCTCGACTTTAAGTAGGTACAGGTACAAAACACAAAAATTTAGCTTCACGACACAATTGTCACATCTTTTGTCCAGTAATTGAACACTCCATTTGCGTGACAGGGGGCTAACTCATTGCCGCAGCTATGGAGACTGAATGATTCCTCATAATGTTTTCTGCCCTCAGATCGTCCATTTAATGTAGGTACTTCATATAAATTACGGTCAGCACCGAATTCGAATTTGCGTCTCCCCGTGATACTCTGATAGAATAAATACGTTCGAAAACCAAGATGATGCATCCCTGACATTATGCGATCCACTTCATTCACATCACGACAGTACACGTCGCTCCAACTAAATTTACCGCCGAACAAATCACTCAGGCACGAAAATAAATAAATACGTACAAAAAACTCATTCAAGACGCAATTAAAAAACTTCACAGTTTTGTTTAGATTTCCATAAATACTTGACGCTGCCGTTCTGAAATATACCTTCCTGACTGCTTTTTTGTGGGTGCGACCAAAATGGTTCTTGTTGTGAAGTAAAATGCCTGCATATCAAAGATAGTACGTGCTTTTGTTTTACCTACTTTAGATACTACTATACTGCCTACTCGTATAATTAGTTTCTTAGAGCAATTCAAAACTATTTTATTGAAGATAATTTATTTGCAGCTGCAAAAAAAAAAAAAAACATTTAAGAATTGCCGTAAGCGTAGAGACATCTTAGGAGTTTCAGGAGTATCTTCAGGGTTCCGTATCCGAAGGGTGCCAAACGGGACCCTATTACTGAGCCTCCGCTATCGGACTGTCTGTCACCAGACTGTATCTCATGAACAGTGATAGCTAGACAGTTGAAATTTTTACAGATTATGTATTTCTGTTGCCGCTATAACAAAAATACTAAAATACAGATTATAATAAATATTAAAGGGGGCTCCCATACAACAGACATGTTTTTTTTGCCGTTTCTAGGGTTCCGTACCCGAAGGGTGCCAAACGGGACCCTATTACTGCGACTTCGCTGTCTGTCCGTCCGTCCGTCCGTCCGTCCGTCCGTCCGTCCGTCCGTCTGTCTGTCACCAGGCTGTATCTCTTCTTCTTCTTCTTTTTATTAATGGCGTCCTAACCTCTTTTGAGGTTAATTTTGCCAGTGTCAAGTGGTCAGGTTCTCATTTGAGAACCTGGAAATTATAATGTCTTGAGATGATTTGATGACTATGATGATGATGATGATGTATCTCATGAACCGTGGTAGCTAGACAGTTGAAATTTTCACAGATGATGTATTTCTGTTGCCGCTATAACAACAAATACTAAAAATCAAAAGAAATTTAATATTAAGGGGGGCTCCCATACAACAAACGTGATTTTTTTGCTCATTTTTGCTCGATATTGATAATGGTAGCAGGTAGACGCTTAAAATGTTCACAATATATTGAGTATATAGATAATGGTACGGAACCCTTCGTGCGTGAGTCAGACTCGCACTTGGCCGGTTATTATAGACAATGGTGCTGAACCTTTCGTGCGAGAGTCCGACTCGAACGTGGCCGGTTATTTTTGTATTTTTAAGAGTAAGTACTGAAAAGCTGTGAGACATTCAATTTACAGTAGGCAGTATACAGTATGCACAATGTATTTTTCAGTTTTTTTTTCAAGCGACACTGAAGCGAAAAGAAATGATTCCGACATGCATGAATAAAAAACGTTATCCTAAAATAAAGCGCACGAACCCCACATAAGTATTTTAACACGGCCGTATTGTAAAAGTATTTGTTTTTTAAATCCCGTACTTATCCTCGCATAAATTACAGACGCTCTGGTATCCGACAAAATACGCTTTAGCTCCAATTTCGGTCCGTTAATAACGTTTTGTTCGCGACTGTACCAAACAACAAAATGACATTTTATAGATAACGATGACGTGAGTGAGACAAAGCGTCTTTATTGTAGGTGTTGTAAGTATTTTATTGCAGTGCAGTGGATGCGATAAATGTAATCTAGCTAGAGTCGAGGTAGAGTTTTGCTGTAGAATAATTTCAGTATACCTTCAAAAGCTGGATGGAGGTTGTTGGGGTTGGTAAACCTCATTAGTGATTTGATACAATACCTACTCAAGATAAGGCGAGCATCGGTCAGCGGATTAAAGGTATTGTTATTATGCGAAAGGTCAGTTCTGTTTGCCGGACACAGCTGGCACCTGCCTCAAAATTTAAATAATAAGACGGCACTGCAAGCGCCGAACATGCGCCAAAATAAATTATTTGCACACAAAAGCCGACCGACCGGACGCACACAATACAATGTTTTCTTCAAGGGACAATCCATATTCAAATTTTAGGGTCGCGTGATTTTGAATATCGAAACCATTATTTTTATTTTATTTTTTTCTTAGCGGCCAGTTCTCACGGGTCAAGCGGTGGTGACCTTTGCCGGACAATACCCGATAGATCATAAGGCCGCGTTCAGAATTTATAATTAATGTGCTTGGTTCCGATCACGTTCATTGTGAGAATTCGCGGATAATAGGCTCGCGAATCTTTGTTAGGTACGACTTTCTTGTTGAATTGAACTAGTTTGCGTATCCAGAAATCTTGAATATTGATGAATAGTGACCGTTGATTTTTACTTGGGTTTCTCAATGATAAATGGTCTTGAGAATTTAGGGGCACCTGTACACAACAGTACTGTACAATGTACAGTACAGTTTGTTCGGTTTGACCTAAAAAGGATAGGCTTGTGGCCAAGGTAATCCAATAAATCTAGGAAGAAGTCTTAAGTTGAAGCATTATGTACAAAATGGCTTGACATTCTCAGAATTGTATATTTCCAGCAGATATATTTTATAACGACATTTTTTTGCAATAAAAGACAGCATTTGATGGTACTTTTACATGACGTCATTCTGCTGTTATTTCATAGAACTCAGTCCGTTTTGACAGTTCATAAAAAGTATCTATTTTGACTTGACAGGCCACAAGCCTATTGTGAAGTGATAGTAAAATTGTTTAATTAATATAATCTGTTTCTCTTGCTATACAGGCACATATAATATGTGCGTGCATACTTACTTAATATTAAATAAACTTTAATAATTCATTAAATAGGTACATAGGTACTTAGATTAATTTGTAAGTATTATTATTTTTGCTCCTTGTAAAGTGTGTCAGTAATACTAGTAATATTGTATACTTACACAAGTCGGTGTTACACACACGTTCTTTTGGCGTTGCAGACGGAAATGTTTGGTCTATCTTTATGTTGTAATGTTTGTCTGTACCTACTGCTGTTTTGTGTATTAATAAATAAATAAATAAATAAATATTACGTTAAGTATAGACTTAACTTAAAATATTTTCATGTATACTTATTATTTCTCAGTTCCAAAGTCACAAACTTCAACGGAAGTTTATATCTTATTGTAGTTACTTAATTATAGTAGGCTAATGGGCATTGATCAGGGAGGCATCGATTGTCGTAAAGTGAAAACCATTTAGAGGAATAGGGATACTGATTACTATAAGGGGTTTAAATAAATAAAATTAAAACGGATTATTAATATTTATCGCAAAAACTGTTAATTTCATTTTCTTTCAAATACGTCATCGTTGGCTGTAATGCGGTAGTTCCATTGCCTACAAATATTTAAAAAAAATACATTTGTCAACAACAACAACTGTCAAAAGTGTCAAACAGAGAAATAACCGCTGAAAATAACCTTCGCATCGCAACAAATAAACATCCGAATAATACTAAAATAATCATGGGATCTAGAGAGTGCTTCGTTCCAAACTGCAAAAACAATTCGAAAAATAGCCCAACTAAACTGTTTGTACGCATTCGAGAAGATTTGCGTCAAAAATGGTGTCGTCAAGCTAAGGCGGAATATTTCAAGGTGTACACACAGTATTGCTGTGAAGATCACTTGGAAGTAAGGATTCTTTAGTCTCTTTGTTAAATACTTACTTAAATACTTACATTAACGGATCAATAAACTCAATTCAATTCTTGGTTATTGGCAATTTTAGAAATTAAAATGTTATAACTCGTTACCGACATCGGATAACAACGACTTATTATTTAAATATTAACTCTTGTTGACATTTGTCAAACGTCAACGTATTTTTACTTTTTAAAAGCATGATTGAATGCAAAGGAACTTACCTAATTATGCCAGTGGTGACGTCATACTTACAAAATTCAGAAATTTTAAATAATTAATAAAAAAATAATGACATCAAAAAATTAAAAAATATTCAAATTAGTTTCTTATATTTGTCTATATTTTCGATTTATAGAATAAAAAAAATGGGTGTTACGATGCCCATTGAAGTAAGTATCCGCCCACCTTTACGTGCTGAATTTCGACCTTACTCGTAATATCACAAAATATACCTTTAAAAAAAACGAGCAATCCATGCAGTATCTCTGTGAAAAGTATCACCGTATTATGTCTCACTCAACTGATGCACGCTGAAAACCTATTATCCCTAACCATATTTACCTTCCCTCAAGTTCCCTCCAATCCGATCGGGTTATCACTCTATCCGCATATTTCCCGCAAAAAAGTGAAATGACGACACAAAGGACGGTCATCTATCAGTAAGAGGATTACCGATGGACAGGACTTGGCTTTGACCAACGCTCCATCCATGCCAGCTACACTCTTTCACCGTTTTTATTTCAAGCGACATTGGTAGAAAATTGGCGAGGCAAATGTGTAACTTACCTCGTCTATTACATGACGTGGAGGGATGAAAAGTAAGTTCCGCTGATCGTTTGATACGTAACTTGTTAAGTTTTAAATGATCAAATCTCTTTAAACGCATGTTTGCCTTTTAGGAGCTGTAATATAAACAAGACATTGGTCTTGTTATTTTCGCAGCATCTCCTTAATTTCATAAGGACTCTACAATAAATTCTACATGTCAATAAGATCTACTTTATTGCACAAAAAACAGTGAAAGTGGAGAGTAAATGTACAAAGGCGAGATTATCTCTATCAAGCAATATATGTGCAACAAACTACAACAAAACAACAAACCATTCATAGTTATGTAATGTAATGATGTCATGTAAACCAACAGATCGGCAAAAATCTAACGATCTTAAAAATGAAGAAATTACGAAATTACTATTTTAGTATTTGACACCAAGCTAAGATACCGACAATAAAGCGTCAAACCATACCCATAGGTGGCTAAACGCATAAGCATAAGTAGGTATATGGGTATTTTGGGTATATATCTCACCCTTACACCCTGCAGCGATAAGAGGTGGCCAGCTTATGGGATAACTCGGTAACCCTTTGTGGGTCCGATTTACGACGCCAGTCGGTTTCCATTGTCACGACGACGGCAAATAACATTACCGATAGTAACATACCGATAACAACATGCTAAAGTTTTGTTTAATTCGGATTTTTCTGGCGGTAGAAAGTACTTGACGACTAAAGCGACTAAGTACTAGCGAACTTCAAAAATAATTTCTGGCTTATTTAACTTGGCTTTATACATTCGGCCCCGTATCTCTATATATATTACTTCACGTATTTCGGTTCCTTTTACAAAAAATGAAGCCCATTAATGGCCCCACCGAGGGGCACCAGCCTTTACCCATACGATATACTTACGATACGGTACGGATACGTACGAGTAAGATACATACACTTTACAACTATACAGGTGTAAATGAATTAACGCAAAATGAGAAACTACTTTGTTAGGGACATCATTCTGAGCAACTTTCATTATGAATTGATTGATCAGAGCAACTTTATTTTTCACTTCTCCATAAAAATCGGCAGGCCCAATCTGGCCGAATTTTACTAGTTTCTCATGTTTTGCGTTAATTAACCGACTTCCCAAAGGAGGAGGTTTACAATTCGTCAGGATGTGTTTTTTTTTATTATTATTTTTTAAATTAGACGTTAGACGGATGGACCATTGGTACCATGGACCACCAGGTCAGTATCTGATGATGGGATCCTGGGGAAATCGAGGGAACTCTTCAAATATTATAGGCAGACCTATAGTGATTTTTGTGTTTTTAGTAATAACTCGTGCATTTATTCACGGTAGGCATAATATTGTGATGCGGAACTGCTGATGAAGACCACATATGGCCATCAGAACTGCTCAATACTAGGCAAATCCAATGCGTGGCTGATGGGCAGGCAACGCATAGCCTAAACCGGTGGACCTAGAGCCATGAAACTTTGTACAGAGGTTTCTTAGTAGCGTGGGGTAGCACTGAGATGGGATTAGACAAAATTAAGGCGCCAAGGGGAGGGGGATAAGGGGAGTTTGTATTAAAGTTAATTTAAGGGTTTGTGGAAGTCGGTTTTTTCTAAAGGTTACTTTTTGTTTCAATTATTCATTTACACCTTGTATATTTTTGTTCCAATGGAGACGTGCCCTCAGTTGACTGATTTCCACCCTTTTACTCCAAACTCGTAAAATTTTATCACACAATCGAGCTGTCTGAGGTAAATCCCTTAAACGACCATCTTGAAATATGCTAGAGGATTTATTCGTTGCTTTTAAGGGTGGGGCTGCTTCTTTAAATGCCTATCATTTAGTTAGTAAAGTATCTACTTACTCAAACAGTGCATTTTTAGAATGATCCATAAATTTATAAGTCTTATCAAACCAATAAACAGGTATCTACTTACTTACTCAAACAGTGCATTTTTAGAATGGTCCATATATAAGTCCTACAATGTAACGAAGTAACGATATATGTTTTGAGTTCTAGAAAAAGCCGCTGTAGTTTTCGAAGTTTGCAAAATAGGGGGTTTTGGGGGTAAAAACTCGATCCAACTAGGTTTCCTAACTGAAAAATCACGTATTTCCAAATTTTCATGCTGTTCTCAATAGGATTGACAATTTTAATTTAGTACAATGAAAATAAGGCATAATTCCAAATGACAATCAAAAATTTAGATTTTCATTGCGACTTCATATCACGTGACACTTTTTGTTCTCGAAGAAATCACACAAAAAGTTCCGTTAAAAATTGAATTCTGTGCATAAATCTCACGAGGAAAACAAAGTGCCTGTTTGCTTCTCGTTTGCAGTTGTTTAAAAACAGAGCAGCATATTGATTGATGTTGATGTTATTCCAGTCTGTTGAATATGAAATATTATATTTTATTGTGTTTGTACCACCAACCGCCGAGCAAAGCTCGGTTCCAAGATGCCTGCGATCTGGGAGGCGACACGAACTATACTAACTAAACTAATTAAAATGGTGTGTTTGAAAACGGAATCTGTGGCCACCACGCAAGAACTGTCGGATTTGAAGGTTGTCAGCTTAGTGCCTTTAGTTCCTCTAGTTTAGTGGTTTTGACACCTCCCAAATAGCCCCCAAATATATAGGTACTTATCCTTTACCGTATTTACCCCGTGCAAACGAACCAGACCACCATATAATCCAAGATACTAAAACGCAAGCCAGCATATCGTAGAATAGAATATCTATTCTCTCTCTAACCGCAAAATAAACAATGTAATATCGGAAGCGAGCTGCGTAAAGTATGCAGTTTTGATTTATATCAGCTGCCGAGGGCCGGCTAGGGTTCCCTTGCCGATTTGGCGAAGACCCGAAGGCAACGATGGGCTTGTGTGGAGGAGACTGTATTTTAATAACTTTACTAACTTGAACTGGTTCGCCGACACATCTTATATAACAATAGTTCGCCATTGTTCGGTTGTTCGAGCGGTGTGCTTCTGCGAATGAAGGGGTTCTGGTTACTATATTCTGGCCGCTGAAAGAATGCGATCCTGACACTGTCCTGTCTGTCCCGCGCTACTTTTCACTCTATCTCACTTCCACAAGTGCCAAAGTATAACCCTGAGTTGCACGAAACAAAGGACATTTTGAGCCAAAACTGTTTTTTTTTTTTTTATAATATTCGGATAAAACACAACAATAATAATAATTTTCTAATATTTTTTACTATTACCCTTAACCCTGTGCACTCCATGGTTATGTTTGTATCAGGTTATTGAAATTCGATCAAAAGCTGCAGCAAATGTTTAATTTTTTTTCGCGCGGCCTTCAATCAAACCTTGTTTTTCTAGTGTGGAATAGTGTAACGAATAAAACTTAATGACATGTATACGATACTATTAATATTATTGATAAAACATGCTAAAGTTTGTGTCTATTTATTAGGTGGAATCATATAAATAACGGCTTTGCACATGTCTGTGCAATACCTACATTTGAGTACAGAAGTTTTGCAACATGCTAAAGTTAAACCACGGTATTCCACACCACATGTTATCAGAATCAGACCCCATTTTTTTTTCTACCTCAACATCAACACAAAGCAGTCTCCACACTTATCAAAATCTCGGTCCACTACCGTCCAAGAAATTTTACAGCAAGAATTTTATTTATAGCAAAATTATACGGAAGCCCGTGAGAATCGGTATCTTTTCCGCGACCAGAGGTTTTAGGGTATAATAAGGGAAAAAGGGGATAAAAATGTACTGACCGCGGATTATACGGGCCCCTCTAGAGATTATTACTGTAGATTTCGCTCTAGAATATGTGAGTAGATGTGAAGATATTGAAGATTTTTGATGGTTCTTCTACGATATTGAATTATCAATTAGAGGTCCTTACTGAAAAATGGTTTGAGAAGAGGTTGATGTTTTATCAATAATTCTGTGCAGGTAGGATATTTTCAAGATGCAAGCTAGAGACTCCTACTCAAAACATAGAGGCCACACTTACTGCATATTATTTTTGCGATATTCTTATTGCACAGTATCTTGGCAACTTATTAGCACATCAAAAACAATTGTTGGTACTATTTCGTTGAATGGCATGTGGAATCCTCAGATGATCCTACAATCCTGTAGCACTTATATCAATATATTTGGGAATATATCAATACACGTCTTATTGATACCTACATATTCATAGAATGTAAAAGCGGTCGGTCCTTCTGTAAATATTAATCTAGTAAAGAGATGTCAATGGCGGCCCTCCTGCCTCTTTGATCGATCGGGGTATGCGTAGGTTATTGATGTTCCCTTTTGTATTAAATATTCTGTGATGATATGAGAGGAGACATGTTGTGTAATATAATATTTTGTCTGCAGGAAAATCTATGTTTCGTTTTCAAGGTTGCCGATATTATACCGGTTGTTTGGAGTATGGAGCGACAAAACATTTTGGGGAGTTAGGGACATCATCTGAACAACTTTCAGTTTCAAACCGATTTGATCAGAGCAACTTTAATTTTCACTTCCCTATACAAATCATCTGATAACCGCTCGGCCCAAAATGTATTGAGTTGGCAAAAAAAAGTTGCTCTGATCAAATCGCTTTCGTAGTGAAAGTTGTTCAGAACGATGTCCTCTACTTCCCAAAAAATTTTGTCTCTCCATACTCCAAACAGCCTGTAGAGTGTAACATAAGTTATTACCAGACCAAATGCCAACTGGCTTACAAAACTGTGCCAAGAAAGTGTAAAGAAGACGTGGGAACCTTCAAGTGTTTTAGGTAAGAATACAAATTAACCCTTTCTTTGATCTCGGGAAGTATTACTGGACTAACACAATTATTGCAAAATCCTTAAAAAAGAAGTAAACCCTTTAGTAAACCTACTCGCAGAATTTACGTACTAGTACACCTTTGACTATCTACCCCAAACACCGTTTGAATTTTAATATTTTTTGTTTAAGGAAAAAAAAGTTCTCAGACACTTACGGTGAGTGTTAAACAAATTTTGGTTTGTATAAAAAATTGAGTGACCACTAACAAGCCCTATTTTTGCTAACAAAAACTGTCTCACGCCCTTGTTATTGTATATTCTTGACATTTTATTTATGTGATCACACAATTGGTTTTTTTAATCTGTAAAAAATTGGTTGCCTGTAAAGTCGGTATACGGGCGAAAGTTTTACGTGACAACGACTTTGAGTGGTAAAATAATTTTAATGTGAATATTCATTCGTATAGTAGGAAGAAGGATGAAATAATAGTAACAATGTGCCTTTCACTTTTTATGTCTGTCTCTCTCGCTCTTAGGCGGGCTAACCATGCCCGAGTGGAAGGGACGCGTGCCTCTCACTCGCTCTCATTGTGAGCGCATAACGTGAGCGGAGCGTAACGCAGTTTCTTGATGTGTCACCCGGCAAACCAATTTATAAGACGTTGTCACGTCAAAATTAAGAAACTATTTTTGGGGTGTTTACGCCTAACATTAATCTGATTTCAGTGGAAACTGTAATGGTTTACATAATTTAATTTTACATTTTAGCTAATGGGAACTTACAGGATTGTATTAGCCAATAATATAAGGACATAAATCGCATCAGGGCAGAAATTGATTTGGATTACTTACTTTACCTGTGTCGATCGACAATTACATCTAACGGCATAAAACGTCACATTTCAGCGCGAAATCAAATAAAGACACCACGAATACGAAGACAATACGAGTATACTACCCCGTATAGTCGTCTCCCTATTGGCCTACCTTGCCGGCAACATTTTACAAACTTCCTTTATACTGGCACAAAAATATAATTGCCCTGGCCCCTTGCGCCATTCTTATTCAAAGACGATATTACGGCATAGGGAACGACGATGCTGCTGCCTGCTGCAAAAAAAAACTGGGGACCCGAAAAAAAGATAGCGTTCCGTATTCAAAACACATGTCACTTTCTGTATCGATTTATCGCGTCAAGAATTGAACTGGCCAGCATTGTCCGATCTGGATCTCAATACGGAATCCCTTATTAGTTAAACCGTGAACTTGGCGACATTCCCATGACGACTGAATTATTTTTACGATTTCGGAAGGCATTCCGTGCATTGTATGTAAAATCGGAAGTGAAACGGATTAGTTACGTGAACGGTTCGATGAATATTTATTTTGTGGAATAAAATGTTTTACATTTGTGAACGTTTCCTTTGATGTAGATTTATTTATATTTTGTCCCCATGATGTCGTTCTAGTAATTGGACTATGGAGTGAAATACCTCGTTAGCTTAGGAGCTAAGCGAGCTCATTGTGCGATATTGAAAGTGTATTTGTTTTTTCCCCTACAGTGAACTTAACCAGAAAAAAACGGTAACTTAGCCTAGCCACCCCAAACTGAGGACTAAACGAAAAAGAGTCTGATTACCGGTTCAGCAACAAAAGTCCAGATCTGAAAGATAACCCATGAAGAGCAGAGCACCCACACACAATACTACGCCAGGCTAATACACGCCCCTAGAATCGTAGGGTTGTTATAGAAAGCGATATTTTAAATATTTTAAATTAAATCGTGAATGAAAAAATAAAAGAGATTCAGTATCTTAGGAGGATAAGTAATTATATAAATATTTCGTAACGATAATAAAAAAATACTTAAAAAAACTTTTAATTGGCCAGCTCGCGACTAAAATCTATTTTCTCTTAAGATTTTACTGAGACTGAATTTTTTATATTTTTTGTGAGATTATGTACCTATTATTTTTAAATTATCTTTTAGCAATGGATAGGATTATACTATCTTTAAAGAAAAAAAAAAATTGGTTGCCTGTAAAGTCGGTATACGGGCGAAAGTTTTACGTGACAACGACTTTGAGTGGTAAAATAATTTTAATATGAATATTCATTCGTATAGTAGGAAGAAGGATGAAATAATAGTAACAATTTAAAACATTTATTTATACAAAGAATTATATTTGACGCGTGCCTTTCACTTTTTATGTCTGTCTCTCTCGCTCTTAGGCAGGCTAACCATGCCCGAGTGGAAGGGACGCGTGCCTCTCACTCGCTCTCATTGTGAGCGCATAACGTGAGCGGAGCGTAACGCAGTTTCTTGAAGTGTCACCCGGCAAACCAATTTATAAGACGTTGTCACGTAAAAAAACAATTATATCCAAAAATCGGCAACCCTATCCAGCATCACAAAAAATAAACTTCGATTACCAACCGACTGACATTAATAAGCCGCCAGATCTCAGATAAGTTATTAATTTCGCTCAAGTATCATTTTTCTAGTAAAAAAACCCTCATTGAATGAACAATCCCATATTGTTTATGAATCTAAAGGTTTGATTGGAGTATGGTTAGAATATTTTGAGCGAGCTACATGCGGTTAGGGGTTGAATTTAGAAATCGTTCAATCATGGATGTTTTCCCTGGTGAGCTAGGGTGACTGAAGAGTCTATACAGGGTGTTGATTTGTAAAGTTACGCCCGACTCAGGGTTGATAATTTACGTATCGCTGATGACAAAATATAAGTTTGAATTTTCCCTCGCATAATTTTCATTCATAAATTACCATCTGAAAATTTTCCTGAAATTACCTAAAAGTGTGGATACCCCCGCCAGCCACCGCGCACAAGTGCTAACAGACTCTCCCTCGTGCCCTGAGCCCCACCCCATCCCGTGCGACTCTTTTCAGACCACATTTACATGTTTATTTTTATTTTTTAAATAAATAATTAATTTAAAGAAAAAATACTGAACAAAAAATATATTTTTTTATATTTTTTTTAGCTTCAGTATCATGTAAATAACAACCTCTGAGCTCGGCGTAACTTTACAAATCAACACCCTGTATAGACTCTTCAGTCTGTAATGTATGTTATTGGCATTGAATAGTTGTAGAATTGTGTTGGTAACTCGAAAAAGCTGCAAAATGTATTTAGCTCTTCTGACTTGCGGTAGCAATGATGCCACGTTCAGCTCAATAATGATGAGCGAGGTATTTGACAAGATGGCCGAACAAAGGCCGAACAACATCCACTCGTCAAAGAAAGTGTGGAAAAACATAAGACAATAATGAACTTAGCTCTGATGGGTACATTAATATGTATGTATGCTAAGTAGTTCTTATTTATACTATGTATTACTTTATTTATTGTATTATCTATGTTTTAGGTTGTAGATATCTATTATTTATTTATTTTATATTAATAGCAAGTGTAGTTTTATCCAGTTTATTTTTATCTTTGTGCACTAGGACTATCCTCTCAGCACCATCTTTCCTGTCCTGCCTAGGTTTGCTGGTAGAAATCTAAGAGATAAGCTCGCCTTTGCGCACTATTATGTTATTTAAGTTTTATTATTAAGTTACTGCACAGTAACTTAATAATAAAACTTAAATAACATTAAAGAATATGAATATGAATCTGACGTTCCCGTATAGAGGCATAGGCAATTACCCGGATACTAGTAAGATTGAGCCAAGCTCGTAAGTCAACACATCACACAATGGGGAACTGTCATTTCTCGAAAGCTCTCTTGAGTGACACCTTTAGTGTCCCTCAAAATTTGAGTGGTCGGCTGTGCATTCGGGCCCAAGACTGGCTAACATACTCGTAGTTGCACTGGACAGAACTGTAACGGCCGGTTTCCGAGACGCTGTTCAAAGGTAACGGAAAAAAGAAAAATAAAGGAAAAATAACCATATTTCAGCCAATCACGTGCCGCTATTTTGAATAAGCTTCGTATGACGAGCGTCTCAGAAACTTCTTCATTAAATTCAGCTTCAGCATCAAATCATGAGATATCTATCAACATTGATAGCGGTGCGAAATATTGTAGACACCTTGCTGATCTTGGAACAAAAAAATTGACTCTCTTGAGGGCGGAGACGAGTGACAAATTTACGAGAGCTCTTGCAGATTACTCCATGTTTTTTGCCGGTTTATGGTTCCTGTAAGTGGCAAACGGTTTCGGATTTTTTTTCCAAACTTTTTTCAGGTGTTTTGTGAAATATTGTCTACCTGCCGCGCTGTCTAGTTGGAAAGTTAATTTGTTTCCATTGAACTACTACTACGTAGTAATGGTAGCTCATGTTTGATTCCTAATGATTCAAGCTGCACGAAATGATAACAAATCCACAGTTACGTTAAACTGGAGTAGAAATAGCAATCTATCGATTGTTTGTACACGAACATAATTCACCAAGTAAAAAACTTAAAAAAACCGATTTCATGACCACTATCACTTAGTACTTAGTCCTCCCCGCTCGGTACACAAATGTCGTCTATTATACCCGCCTACGAAATCTGTCTCCTGACAGTGAAGTACATACGTATTACAGTGGTATTACATAATTATTGTATATTTACGGATATATTAGAATAAAACCAAGGAGTAGCCTGGTACACGTTTAATGCTCAAACACAAACTCATTTCCATATAAAAATATCTACATACCCACATAATATTATAGTATTTGTGATACCCCACATTCGTACACTACAATCCCTCCACCATATTTAAGAAATATATCTAACTTAATTAACTAACACAATTACCTAAACCTACTATGCTATGCTACATAGAAAGGATTAGGATTCCTTGTGCAACGTAATGGATAACGGCGGTCTTCCGTTTGCTCAACTGACTCAGACTCGGCTGTGCCAGTAGTGCCGTCATCCGAGGAACAGTCTACAAATGCATCATCACGAACGATTTTTTCACCACTATCCCCTTCTCCCTCGAGACGTGCTTCTGGCAGTTCTGATGATGCAGTTGAGGCTGTTATTACATCAGTACAATCATAAAAGGTTAAATCATCATCACATTCATATGCCAATTGATCTGAACCCTTATATGCTAACAAATGATCTACATGTTTTTTTACATTTATGTTGATTTCTGGTATATAAACTTTAAACATTCTTGTACCTACTTTTTCCTTAATTAAGCCAGTTTTCCATGTATTCTTGTTACCGTTGTTATAAAAATGTTTGACCAGTACTCTATCTCCTACTGAGAAACTTGTGTTCCGCTTCCCGCCGTACTGTTCACATTGTGAGATCTGTTTGGAAGAAACATTTCTATTAGCTTGTGTTGACAACGGCGGCACTGTTGACGGATTGCTCATAACACTATCATTATGATTATTTGATACTTGGTTCCGCAACAGATCGAAACGACAGCGCAACGGGCGGCCAAACATTAGTTGTGCTGGTGAAAAACCGGTTGTACAATGTATTGAATTCCTATAATCGAACAAGAATTTATTTATTTTCTTCTGAATTGTGCTACGACTATCATTCGCTTTTAATGTAACTTTCAACCCTTTTTTTATAGTTTTGACGCTATTCTCAGCTTGCCCATTCGATGCTGGATGATAAGGTGCGCTAGTTAAGTGTTTTATTCCATTAATTCTGCAGAATTCCTGAAATTCATTGGACACAAAATTCGATGCATTATCTGAAATTAACGTACGCACTAAACCAAATCTACTGAAAATTTCTCCTATTTTTTCTAAAACCGCCGCACTATCTGTCTTTTGCATCAGGTTGCATTCAGTCCATTTTGAACGGGCATCAACCATCACCAAGAATTGATTACTAAATAGCGTAAACATGTCAATATGCACGCGCTCCCACGGTCGATCTGGGTGGGGCCACGGAGCGAGCGGCGAGCGGGGCGGGGCCGTACGTAACGTATTGCAAACGCTGCAGGAGCCTATCTTTTCTTCTATATGCTTATCAATATTGGGCCACCACATTCGCGACCGGGCCTCTGCCTTTGTTTTTACCACTCCGAAATGTGAGCTGTGCAGTTCTTCTAACAATTGTTCTCGAAATTTTGATGGAATCACCAATTTATGACCCCGCAAAATACACCCATTTTCTAGTGATAGTTCCGAACGACATGCGAAATACGGTTTTAAATCCTCTTCATTACATTTAGCAGGCATTCGAGTTTTTAAAAAAATTACTATCTTATTTAAAATCGGGTCTCGTTCCGTTTCGACTTCAACATCTTTCATTGTGATTGGTGATAGCATTGAGTCTGATATGTATTTTATATACAAACTCCTATCTTCACCCTGTTTCACTGATTCGATGATTTCTTTGTCATTAGTTGACCGAGATAAGAAATCTGCAACATTGTCCTCACCCTTAACGTACTCTATATTAAAATTGTACGCTGATAAAAATAAAGCGTAACGTTGTAAGCGATTTGCTGCCAATTCCGGGACACCTTTTTTATTTCCAAATATAGTAATAAGTGGCTTATGGTCGGTCCTTAAAATAAATGGGACCGTGCGTCCATACAAATAATGGTGAAACTTTTTTTTTTTTTTTTTAGCCTTATTATACTTTCCAAGTCTGATGGGAATGCCAAATCTCTTACGACACGGTAGGTATCCTCCACCAAAGCCGTCAACAACAGAGCTCGTCGCTTCACTCCCAGCTTGTCCGTCTCATTATCAATATTATTTGCTGTGCAAAACTGGACAAAACGACTTTTAAAAATGCCCCATTCTTTTGTGCGATGGTCGAAGGTCAGCGAGTCGCCGAACATTACATTTGCACTACTACTCGACATGATTGTTTTCTTTGTAAACACCAATACTACTATGTTGTTAATCACTTAATTAACGCGTAAGTTACTTTCTCGTCGCCAAATATTGTATATTTACGGATATATTAGAATAAAACCAAGGAGTAGCCTGGTACACGTTTAATGCTCAAACACAAACTCATTTCCATATAAAAATATCTACATACCCACATAATATTATAGTATTTGTGATACCCCACATTCGTACACTACAATAATATAAACGAATATGCGATCCTAACAGCCAGAATTTATCTCGTGGCAATGACTATAAAAACCAAAAAGGCTGGATATATATTGTAATCCTTTCTTTCTAATAAAGAAAGAATCCTTCCTTTCTAATAAAGAAAGAATTTTTGAAATCGGTTCATAAATAGTACGATTTAACAAACATAAAAAAAAAGTTCCATAATACAACCGAATTGATAACCCCCTCCTTTTTTGAAGTCGGTTAAAAAGTAGGAATGATAATAGTACCGACCACCTATCTACCTTATCTATCTTTCCAGCCTCTGTTGAGTAAACGCCTCCTATCCTCTTCATTAGTACGCCATCAATTGCGGTCCTGTGGCCCAACCATGCAATGTAGAGATGTCATCTACCTAAACCTAAACATACAAGTAGGTAAATACATAAACGTAACTAAATGTAACTTAATACCAACAGACTGTTTCCGTCGTCTGCAAGTATTTTCTTACACAAGCTAGGTAGATGTTCAAGGTGTTTGTGAAGCAACCAACTAATTATTATTCCTGAGACATTAGCAAACAATGTTCGTGTACCATTATTTAGACAAGAGGTGGCTTTAATGCTTAGCTACATCCAATACCTGTAAAAGGTAATAGGTATTTTGTTTTGTTGCATATTTTTGGATAAATGTCTGAAAATTGGAATCAGACCGCTACCTTATTATCAAAGATGTTGTGGCTGTACTTTTTTTGGGATTTTATTTACGTACGTTAGTTATAAGTTAGTTATAAGTATAATCATATTAATAAAGGTCTATCCTGTCATGATATGGCTGACACCCTTTCTTTCAAATGTTCACCCCGAATTATCTACATAACATAACACGACAAACATTTAACCCCAAATCTGTTTTATCCATAAAAACCCGTTATGTTGATACATAAAGATCGCACGCGCAGCATCCAACCCAATCCCAACCCTTGAGTTCCAAATTCAAACTGTTAACCCTTAAACGCGTGCTGAGATCAATAATACAATACACCTTCGAGATTTAACCAATCTTTTGTAACCGTTTTAACTGAACGGAATTCCTTTTTATCCCTTTTAAGGAGGGCTAAAGGGTACACGAATCATGCGCAGGGATTCTGTAAATGGACCACGTGCTCTTTGTTGTGACGAGAACCTGATAGCAACCCTTATTTTTCTGTTCTTTAAGTGACACTTTTCTATCTTTTTATTTCTTAAAGTATTTACTAAATTACTTTACTTTGCTAGTCATATGTCTACATTCATGTATACTGTCGAATAGTATTTATTTGGATGTTTTTGTATATTTTTGAGCTAACATAGACACAGATCCACCTGTGTGCCATCAAACATGTAAAACGCTGTGACAGATCGATTGTCCGTCCAAATCAAGTTTTTTTATTAAAAAAACCTACCAGTTTTGGTTCTCAGAAGCACTTGGAGACATCGTGAGACCACACATGTTGCTTGAATACAAGTAGGAGCGAATACGAAAACCAGATTCTTTTCTTCATCAATATTCACAATATTTGAAGAAGCCCTTCCTTTTTTTCTATCAGTTTTTTGTCAAGGGTTTCGTAATACGTAACGACTTTTTTCTTTCGGGTTAGAAAAAGACGATGGTGACCCCTGACCCCGGGAGCGTACTTTTGAAAAACGAACATTCGTAGCAACGGTTAAATCCAGTTTGTATGAAAAAGTGCTGTCTTGTCTATGCGACGTATTGTATGGCACCATGTTCAAGCTTACAAAAACTTTTCAATGTTACTTGTTTATAAGCCATTGTATGATATATTCAATGTAGTTCGTTTTATACGTCAAATGACGTAATTCATAGTTTATGTAAAATTTTAGCTTCTTCTTTTGACTTTAGATATCTGCGTAAATAATATTTTAGTACATTATCCTTAGTGAATTAAAATTAATTGTATAGTTCAGAACAACAAGCCACTCTCTACACTCCAGTACCATTTATAATAAATAATCAGGACTGATCTTTTTACAATTTATAATATTTGATCGGTATTAACGTTATCTGGTATTTTATAAAACACGTTTCAATTCCGTTTTGACAGGCCAGCCCATACCGCCCCTTATTCATTTTTTCGTCTACAAAAAAACTTCTTTTAAGATGTCACACAATAAGGTCCTTCGCTCCCGTTAAGTAACCCAATTTTTACACCATAAATAATGTGCAAAAAGTACCTAATCGTAAAAGCTAACGGTCTTCCATTTTTTCCTTAAAAAAAGAAAACATGGGATCAGAAAGAAGTATGAATTAATTTGAGTTACGCCTCAATGCTTATGTAGAATGTGGGTATTGAGAGCGAAAATTAGGCCACATTCATGTCGACTCACATTTTTTTTGCTTTATTGTCATTTTTTGTGTGTTTTGTAAAAATATTGACAGTTCTGCCCTAGACATACGAGTAGCCCGTTGAGAAAGTCAAAGTCGAGGATTTGTAAATAATCTTATTGAAAATTAACACAATTCTCGAAGAAATTTTCGTGCTGATTGGGGGGTATTGTCAAGAAGTTTTTTACTGATTTAAATTCCGTTCGAATTCCAAAACATCGTGCTTGGACTCCGTTACGTAATTTATTGTTCTATTTAATTGAATTACTTAAGTCGAACTTGCAATAGTGATGTGAATTCTAACGTTAATAATTTAAATTGTATTTAAAGTACTTTTACTGTTTTGTATAAAATTATGTAAAACTAAATCGAGAAAACAGTATAATCGACTATTTTAAAAATAATATAGTATATAATCCACGTGTCAATAAAGGGTTACGACGACGTCAAATCATTTGACTATTAAAAGTTATTTTTACTTGCTTCGTACTGAACCCCACCGATTGTCACAGCATCCAGCGCCTCAAGGGTTAATTGTGTCAATCTATATACCGCAACCCTATTACCACGTGCCAGAAAGAGGGTTCAGTAATTTTAAGAAGAATATATTGTGGTTCACGTTTACTTACTTTTTTCATAACGGGTTATCTAAAAGTTTTAAAATATTACATTCTAGAAATCAGCCACTGAATGGATGCCTACAGACGGACACCGGCGTAAGGGAAGGCCCAGAACGAGATGGAGGGCTGGAGGGACGACCTGGATAAGTTCCTGCCGGGGTGGATGCAACAAACTGCAGCCAGAGATGTGTGGGCTCGAACCGGTGAGGCCTTTGCCCAGCAGTAGGACACAGCAATGGGCTAGATAAAAAATATATATAGGTACCTACTTTGTTGCTTCAGACAAGACACTTGCATACAGCGCAAATGAACCTGGTTACCTATTAGCACTATTAAGTAGCAAACATCTACCGTGTTATTACAAAAAATAGTAAACGCAGTTTAACCTCAAAACAAACGTCAAATCCCATACAATTTCGTTTTTAAACAGGCGTTGAACGGGAGTTTATTTTTTTGTAATAACACCCCTATTGTTTTCTTTGATAAGGCTTTCAAGGTAAATTAAGATTAACCAATTAGATACATTAATTTCTGCCTGAAAAAGGATACTCTAAATGACAGAAATTGGTTATCGCCTATGGCGAAAAGTTGAGCGTCGTCGTCGCATCATCGTCACTGAGCGGTCATTGCTTTAGGTGAATCTGGCCCCTGATCAGTGACTGTCCGGAGTAAACCTAAGGGTGGACATCTCTTGGGAAATGATATCGGTCAATTCAATCTGGCAATATAATTCGAATCGATTTAATATTAGTAAAAGTGATCTTTGTAGAGAATTATTATTCGTATCGTAACCCGAGGGAAAAGAAAGTCTGGTTTTTTCTAGTTCTTACCCAGGGAGCACTTATCCAGTGGAGAGCGCATAGATACGTTTTCCTTTGAAACACAACTCACCAATTTACGGGCGGCGGGGGACGAGGTAAGAGAGCTGTGATTGGTCAGCCGCTGCGAAACTGTCTGGCGGCAGCCCGTCATCGTACATAGGTTGCGTATGCGAACGTTTGTTGAATACAACAAACGTTTGGCGAGCCGCATTCCCCCGCAGGCGCAGTCAATTAGATATACAGTCTCTGTTCTTACCCCACTGGTTCGGTCCTTCTAGGACGTAGTCACTTACCTAAGGGGAACCCTGGATAAAAGAGCCTTTATACTTAGGCTCGACAGATAGAACATAAATAGCTTTGACAACTTCGAACAGAATTTGGATTCTTCTTAATGCCGGCCTTCCACTAAGCCTGGATTTTACCAACGAAAGAGTACCTACCTAACTTTTACTCGAGAGTATCTTCTACTTTTTCATAGACACCATCAGTGGCATGATTCTCTCGCATTCGGTATACGCTGCCTTCCCATCTGAGAAATTCAATGCATAAAAAAGACATACCCTTAAGTGACAATTCCTTCAAGCATCGTCGCGACGATAAGAGTGGAGCGACGTAGCGACAATACATACAACAAGGCGTGGACAATAGTGACGTAGGAGCGCCGTGGTGACCGAGCGACGTAAAGACAAAAGTGACGTAGGAGCGCCGTGGTGACCGAGCGACGTAAAGACAAAAGTGACGTAGGAGCGCCGTGGTGACCGAGCGACGTAAAGACAAAAGTGACGTAGGACCGCGCCGTGGTGACCGAGCGACGTAAAGACAACAATTCACGATATCTACACCTATATCGAGTTATCTTTGTATCGGAATCTGTCAATATACGTCTCGATATCCGTATATCGAAGGCGCGAGAATCATGCCACAGATTATCTCATTTTGAACTGTTACTGTCATACAAATTATCCCCGGGATACTATTCTCGTGTAACTTTTTGTTGGTGAAATCCAGCCTAAGAAAGGGAAATGAGCGGGTAAGAAGCCAGCGGGCTGAGCGGACCGGGCTGCATACAAAAAATTCTTTCTCAGTGAAAGCACTTGCATGCAGTTCGCCATTGTCCGTTCCACTCGCAGTGGAAAGCCGGCATTATCGTCACTCTGTTTCCCATACGGGGTGGCAGAGGCGCAATTTGCGTAACATACTCAATAGGTATTAAATTTATTTAAATGTAACCTATGTTCATGAAATAAACTATTCTATTCTATTCTATTCTATTCTATCTATTCTGTTCTGTTCTGTTCTGTTCTGTTCTGTACTGTTCTGTTCTGTTCTGTTCTGTTCTGTTCTGTTCTGTTCTGTTCTGTTCTGTTCTGTTCTGTTCTGTTCTGTTCTGTTCTGTTCTGTTCTGTTCTGTTCTGTTCTGTTCTGTTCTGTTCTGTTCTGTTCTGTTCTGTTCTATTCTATTCTGTATTATGATTTGCCGAGTATTTCCTGAAATACACATGAAAAAAGCACCCCTAATTTATTTGTAAGGCGCCTTAAAATTGCCTACTTACTCTACATATTGTTTGGCTACATCCTACATCACCTGTTCCTCTCGCTCTGACGTCTATTGTTCTCCATTGTCAGTTTGTTCGGCCAATATCCATATGAGACTATACCGAGTAGAAATACGTCCAAATATATCGCCGAAATACGCTTCAAATTAAGTGATATAATACCCATTGAATGCGCATCCGGGGTAAGCTTTTTATCGTTCAACCGTGCGCACTAACTCGCTAACTCTCTGCCTCCCCCACAAATGGGATAGACTGAAGTGACGAGCTCGATTCGACGCGTGCCGACAATCCCTATGGGATGATCAGGAAGACTCAGCGTAATATGCAGAAATACATTCTGCACCCGTACCATGCGGAGTGCGAGGGGAGGTTACATCGCGGAAGGTGAGGGACTTAGGCCGGGACTCCACCAAAGCGGAGATGTGCGGAGATGTGGAATATCTCCGCTTTGGTGGAGTCTCGGCCCTTGAGCTGCCAGCATGCCAGCTCACCTCGCGTCGCGTATAAATGTAAAATTTCGCGACTTAATGACGTTTCTCCATACTTGCGAGCATTGATTTTCTCACGCAGGAGGTGCAGGTTCGAATCCCGGTGCTGTCCATGTACCAATGAGTAAAGTTATTTATCTTAAGTATGTTATACGGATACTCTAACAAGGGTGATGGAAACTCTCAATAAGGGTGATGGAAAACATCGTGAGGAAACCTTCATTACTCCATAGCTGCGGCGATGGGCTAGCCCCCTGTCACGCAAAATGGAGAAAATGGCTTGAATCACTGGCTAAAAGTGGGCACAGTGGTGCCTCTGCCACTCCGTAGGGGAAAAGTGGGCACAGTGGTGCCTCTGCCACTCCGTAGGGGAAAAGTGGGCACAGTGGTGCCTCTGCCACTCCGTACGGGAAAAGTGGGCACAGTGGTGCCTCTGCCACTCCGTAGGGGAAAAGGCGTGACGCTATTATATGTAATGTTATGATTTTCCAAAACTCTCGGACGTCTATCCAGACAAAGCCAGACTGGGCTACAGTATTCGCGAAATAGAGAATAGAATAGTTCTTTATTTGTAGTGTTGTTTGTTGATTGAGAGTGTCACTCCATGACAGTTTCTCCATCTCCTTTAGTTCTGAAAATCACTCGCTCGTGTAGAGCCAGTCAATTAAGCGATCAGCCAGGGGAGCTGCACAATTGGTCGCGTCGGTACAATGCGACGGTGGCGCCCGCCCCCGGCTCAGTGGCGAGAATGCCGAGCTACTTAGTTGCGGCCTAAACGAGATCGGCTTTTGTAAGAGTGTTTTGCAAATTTTCCAATTACCTATATAGTTTTATTGGAGGTATTGTACCTTACTGCTGTAATTTTTACCAAAACCCGTGGCTCTAATGCTGATTTCAATGGGAGAGCAGCTTAACGATTAGGATAAAATAAATATACTAAGTATGTAGCTAAAAAAATATATAAATATCTACTTATTACCGCTTTACTTAGCTGTGAAAAAAACATACTAAACGTTATTTCCCAGATCTGCAGAATAACCGCTCCCTGCCCTAGAATTGCCAAGTGACCATGAATTTCGTCGAAATTGTCGTGATACAGATGCCTCCGAATCGGCAGTACTCCGTATCAATATCGCTAGATCGCGGCGTGCGTAACAGCGCATGTAATCGCATCAGAGCGACCGACGAGGGCCGACAGAGCGTGGCCGAATGGTTGCGCGCCTCTGAACTGTGGTACTATTCCTGTGCTATCCTGTAAATCTATCCCTTCACTAATAAATATCTGTGCAAGTTTATACTCCCTCATAGGACTTTGAATTGAACAGCAATTTCGTTATTTTCTAAAAAAATAACAAAGTTTATTTATGAAACTTTTCTCTTTTACCATTCTCCAGGTCTACGTGGTGTTACTGCTGCAGATATGAGCCCATTTTAATATTTAAAATTAAATTTTTCATCAGACATTTTAATTTAGTCGGGTTATAATAATGCTAACTTATAAACTTCACACCGATATACGGGCGGTTGTATAAATTTTGTTTGTAGGATGTAGGTACCTATACATAGAAGAAAGAAAAAACAAATGCAAAAGTAGTATGTACGTAGATTTACGATCTGACGGTCATGGAAAACATTGTCGGAACCGGAAACAGCGACATCACAAACATGGTAAACATCCAAGACCTTGGGATATTTTTTTAGTCCATAGCCAGGATTCTAGCCCACATACTTGTTTATCGTAGTATAGTATGTTAAGTGGCAAGGTACCCCAGGGATGTGATGGGAGTCGACCACTGAACCGGATTTTGCCTACGGATTACGGAGCGATTTTCGATGAGAACCTTTTTGTGCGCAAACTTTTTGCTGTCGTATTATTGATGAGATTATCTATTCCGCTCCGCTCGGGAGTTACTCGGGTATCTAGCCCTCTTGATGGTAAACAACTTCGGAATTAGGTAAATGGACAAACATCACTTAAAATGGAAATGATCTCTATTATTCTATTACTAATATATTCTCTAAATCTGACAGGTATTGTTACTCGGAATTTTATCGCAGTTTTACCTGACAACTGCGAACGTCTCAAACTCTTCAAAAAACAGTGCAGTGCTCGGAAAAACGAACTTTCAAGATGTTGTTTTGATGACCCGCTAAGATATATTAGCGTTGACGACTGGTCATACCAGCTTTTTACCGATTTAACTAATATCAGCCAATCACGTGCCGCTATTTTGAATTAATCTCGTGTAACATTTGACCCGTCTTTCAGAAACTGAGGGTTAGATTCGCTTCTAAATTCAGCCAGTACAATACGCACCCAAATAGTACCATTCAGCGAGTTAAGCTACAGAAGTTCTAAATTAAACGTCACTTATCCTCCTTAGCATACCTAGGTCTGCAACAAAAGGACTAAAAAGACAACTATTGAGTGATTTAGTACTGACACGTCTGTTGTGTTCTCTCCTTGTTCTCGAATCGATCTCGATGCAAATTGTGATGGTAGCTGATTGATTTATTTAGTGATTTGTGGCGCTTAAAACGCTCAACATGTAAAATAAGAATTATTTTTTGGTGTGTTTTGGTTTGTATTCAAATAGAGACTTGTCATCGTTACCGTCTCGTTTAACGTCTGTACGCATTTTGTGTCTGTACGGATATGGAGTTCTGATTGTCATGTTCAATCTGCAACGCTGGGCCTACTAATCACTACATAGTACAAAACAAAGTCACTTCCCGCTGTCTGTCCCTGTGTATGCTTAGATCTTTGATACTACGCAACGAATTTTGATGCGGTTTTATTTATTTATTTATTATATTTGGTACACAAAACAGCAGTGGAGATAAAACATTAAAATAACCGGCCAAGTGCGAGTCGGACTCGCGCACGAAGGGTTCCGTGCCATTATCTATAAAAAACCGCAAAAAAAATGTATTGGAGCCCCTCCTAAATATTAATTTAATTTTAATTTAATTATTTATTTTTTAAGTAAATAATATACTCAATATATTGTGAACATTTTAAGCGTCTACCTGCTACCATTATCAATATCGAGCAAAAATGAGCAAAAAAATCACGTTTGTTGTATGGGAGCCCCCCTTAATATTAAATTTCTTTTGATTTTTAGTATTTGTTGTTATAGCGGCAACAGAAATACATCATCTGTGAAAATTACAACTGTCTAGCTACGGTTCATGAGATACAGCCTGGTGACAGACGGACGGACGGACGGACAGCGAAGTCTCAGTAATAGGGTCCCGTTTGACACCCTTCGGGTACGGAACCCTAATAACAACAAAAACATGAAAGAGGCTGTCTCCAGCGCCAAAAGAATGTGCACACAACATGGTATTAATAGCTAGAGAATAAACAAGGTGCTATACAGTGAATGAATTACTTACATAAATAAATAAATAGAATGAAATAATTTAATCACTTAATTATAAGAAAATATTTTAAATTTCATTAACCTGTTTGATAACTTTGCGCATATTATGTTTACAGTTAGGCAACGAGACGTGATAGATGTCAGGAACGCCATCTTCGCTGGTCGAAACTTCATTGTATCGGCGACACATGCGAAGTATGGGGTTATTGGCGCTGATGTTAGATTTTAGATTTAGTTTCGTAGTAAAAGTTGCTCCGAACGATGTCCCTAACAACACCTTACAATTATAGCTAGGGGTTTCACAGTAAGTCCAATGTGTCTGTAAATAAATGTTTACATTCTGAAGGGTAAGTAGGATGATGATGATGATGTAATTGATTAGTAGTCTGAGTATTGAAGTATTTATTCACATACTGTGCAGAGGCGGAGACGGAATAAACATTGCTACAGATATGTTCGTAACCTATTTTCTTAGTGATAAGACGTCGAGATGCGGGCATGGGTGAAGAGGTTATCTTTCTCATACAATAATGTACTATAGTACAAATAAGTAGGTGGAATACTACTATTTTTAATTTGAATCCAGAGCTTCAAATGTGTATTTTTTATGATTTATAGGTATATTTTTACTAAAGAATAAAGAAAAAAAAACACTTAGAAGTGTTCTTGGTGTGATTACTCAGGTTGGATTTACCAACAAAAAGTTATACGAGAATAACTATCCCGGGGATAACTTGTACGGCAAATGACAGTTCAAAATGAGGTGATCTGTGGCATGATTCTCGCGCCTTAGTTGTCGATATACGGATATCGAAACCTATTTTGACAGATTCACATACAAAATCACTTGATATAGGTGTAGATATCGGATATCGAATGCGCGAGAATCATTTCGATTATCTAGGTGTCACTGGTGTCTATGATAATTGAAACAAAAAGTAAACTTTAGAAAAAACCGACTTCCACAAACCCTATTGGGGGTTGTTTTTTTATTATTAAATTTAAATGGGACCACCCTTGAGGTATTACCTATACGCCGAAAAAAGATTTGTTCAAATCGGTTCATAATTGGCGGAGTTATCGCGTAACAAACATAGAAAAAAACATACGGGTCGAATTGAGAACCTCCTCCTTTTTTTGAAGTCGGTTGAAAAAGTAGAAAATACTCTCGAGTAAAAGTTACTCTTTCGTTGGTAAAGTTAGTACAGCTTAGCTCTGAGAGTGGTCTCACTTATGTTATGTCACAATTACGGTTTGCCATAGACATTTTGTCAATGTCACAGGCTTGAATAGTTAAGATCTCAGGGCGGAAAGCAATTTATTATTACGGGCCTAAGTTACAAGACAATAATTTTGAAAAGTCAACATGCATAGGTATTACGAACACCGAAAGAAACTAGATGACTTTTCATTAGGATAGTCATTGTAATTAGTGGAACGAAGTCGCGGTCAAAAGCTACCCAGATTTATATAACCACTTGTTTTCCTCCTACACACACAGCACGTGTTTTTCGAGTGATATGCTCTTATCGTCAAATTGCAGAGTACCTACATTATATACAGGATGTAAAAGATTAACGCCAATCTTTGAAATAATGGGAACTTTGCGGTTAAAACTTGAAAGGTTTATCTATGTAGAAAGCCTACTATCAAGGTTGTATCTAGACAGATAGGGTAGATTTGACCTATGCTAGATTCATTCGACCAACACGCGATAAGATACCTCTAGACGCACACTGTGACAAACGTCGATCTGTAAAAGAAAATCTCGATCGACGTCGACTAATCCATTCTACCGTCTCGTCGATCGATGCCGTCGATCGTCGATGTCGATCGATTGGTGTAACAGAAAAAAACTGTCGATCGATGTCGATCCCGACGAACGGCTAGCCCCTATCACGCAAAATGGAGTATTGAATTGAATTGAGGAGTATTGAATGCTGAAAAAGCGTGACGCCATTTTATTACAATCAGTGCTAGCTCGCGTAACCTATCGTATCAGTCTGAAGTAGATCATATCAGTTTGAAGAGATGACAATCTTCCCTTTTCGACATGGACCGATCTTTCATCACTTCTGATGTGATCCCAGATCTATCCGACGTTTCACAGGAATTAGCATTATGAATCTATAATTTTCACGCGCTTAAGATATATCTCAGAGATGAGAGTGGTTAATTATTACCTCCTACTTACATTAGGTTTTTTGTCTTAATTTTATTCGCATTTTACGCAATATTTCGCAAAGTATCAGCAAATTGTGATAAAAAAAAATTCATTGTAATGTCCTTTGCAAAGGACAGTGCTAGGTACTGTCTACGGGTAAGTAGGGTGATAAATTGATAAGACAGGACATAATCCCACCTCCACGCAACTTCATGTCATTCCGACTTCATGTCATAATGAGGCAAACGCGGGGGAGCAAGCCAAGTAGTTTTAAGTTTAGTTTTAAGGTTTTTAGTTTTAGTTTTAAGGATGTTAATGGGTCTGTTGTTCTCAACCTTACACTGCGAAAGTGGTGCTCAATCTTCGTCTAGGAGGGCCGGGGGGCGGGGCGACCTCTGACCCGCCCCGCGCACCTACGCCCTTACGGGGTGACGCGCTGAAACAGGGGCGCTAAATGTTGGAGTAACCGTTGTGGTAGGAAATAACCGGTATGAATGTTTAATCATTTGGATACGTAGGATATGGATTTACTCCTTTGATTGTGATGTACTACAGCCAACTGAAGTACTAAACGTATTTTTATAGCAATTATCTAATTGTTTATTGGATTAGGTTGGTGGTGGGTGAAATTATTGTTTTAGAGGGAAATACAATAATTTTCTATACCTTATTAAAATGCTCTATTTTAAGAGCATCCGAAATTTAATCAATAATTTATCTCCTAAAACATTGTACTCCTGTTATACCAGGCAGCGCTAAATAACCGTTACCAATAAAAGCTTTTCAGCAAACGTTATCCCAGAAACCGCTATTCTCGTAACTGAAAAACGTTACCAGTCGCCACCCTAGTCACTGCGAGTCTGCCACCCCCTCCCCCCTCCCCCTTACCCGGGTACCCGGGTAGAGCCCAGATGGCCTCAATGAGAACAGTTCGGGCTTAAGGCCAAGTTGGGACCAAGTTTAACAAAGGATGCTGGCTTGATAGATAATTTAAGTAAGTTAAGGTAGGAGAGGGAGGCAAGATATTGAAGTAGGTTTTAAGAGATTTTAATTACTTATTTCCTTCCTTATTACTTAGGTCAAATAAGTTGTTGGTTTTTGGAATCTTAAATAATATTAAAAGTGCTTGGTATTTAAAAATAATAATACCTATTCAGGATCTACCAGTCTGCATGATTTATTTCTACTTAACCAGACTTAACCCCTTAAATGGCTGAGGGAAAACTAATTCGTTGTTTTTTATCTATTTTCGTTGATATACATAGATGTTTTATTAGGTTTCTAAAAGATTCTTTTTATATGTTCGAGTAAGACACATTATAACTTCAATGTTCATTTTAAAATAAATGATGATAGGTACACAAAGATTTTATTTCAGCAAACAATCTGTAGAGATGTCAGTACAGTCGCTCGAATGCAATTAGACTTCTGTGCTTCGGCTTCAGTCGTGCTCACTCGTTGGTCATACGCGTCACGCTTCGATGACGTCACGCGCTGCGCCGGAGTTCCCCTCCCCGCGGCCACGCCCCCTCACCCCGCCTACCGAGATCTAGATCAATCAAGATCTACAGAGCAAATCTGATTTCTCGTTGAACTGTTTGGAATTTTGGATGATGTTTAATTGTTTTACAAACGTGTATGAAAGGCACTGATTTTAAATAAGTGTAAGACGTTAGGGCTATGTTTGATTTTACAAGTCTTGAAATAAAACAACTTACAAATCTAAGGCACAGTCGAGTCCAAAAGCGATACCTTAAAATATAACATGCTTTGTTACCTGCTTATTTAGATCCATACTTAAAAAAAACATTCACGGATGTATACTACTTTACAAAAAAATGTGTTTAAGCACAGTAGAAGCGCAAAAAGCTCTTAAAATGTGGCGAGAATAAATAAAACAGTCTTGTGCAAAGTTTCAGCTACAGCAGAAATATGGAGGCAAGGGAAATTGATACGAAGACGGATTTTCCATGTAGCGTTCGCAGACGAAGACGTTAAATTTTCTTACAAAATTATACTTGAAAAAACATTCATGTATCTATTATCAAAAAAATATATGAGTGTATTGTTGCACAATTTGCACATCTAAATAATTGAAATGTATTTAGCAATAACCCCCAAACAAACCTTCTATTTAGTACTATTCAAGTATGCACCTACTAAAATGTATTACATATTAATTCGATTCCAAACACACGACAACACCAAAAAATCGAATCCAGCAAAACAAAATCATATCCATTTGAACTAGGTACACACCGCTCCACCAAACAACCGCTGAAGAAAACTTTTCCTAACGGTACCGCTGAAATGCGTCCCCCGCGGGGCGCGGGCGGGCGCGCGGTCGAGGTGGGGGCGAGGCCTTCGCCCCCCGGTCCTGATCCGGCGTGCCACCGGGCCAATGGCGGCGCGGCAGGTCTCGAACCCAACCCGACCCAGCGTTCAGTCGCGCCGCTACCGCGACCCTTGACACACGGCCACCGCGCGCTTGTGACCTAGTGAGACGGAAACGGCACAATCACGCACGGAGGGTTAGTGTATAGCGGGGTCGGCGGCCCGGGGCTTTGCCCTCCGAGAGGCCCCGACCTCCCGCCTCTGGAGTTGGGGTTCAGGACGAGCTGGCGTGGTGAGGACGAGCTGCTGTCTTCGACTCCTGCGAGCCAGGCCGCGTCCACTCAGAGTGGGTCTTCCGCGACGGATAAAGTCCCGAATGTGGAGTGTGTCGTCTGTGGCGACAAGTCTTCAGGGAAGCATTACGGGCAGTTCACGTGTGAAGGTGAGTTGCGTCGCCGACGGTGACAGTGAAAGTGTTAATTTTCTTATCGCGTAAAGTGGACTGGGACAGGTTTGCAATGTGTTTGTAAAAAGTTTTTGGATCTAAATCAATATTTTATCGCCATAAAATTAATCATAAATAGAGAGTATGCAATTATGATTGTCGAATCAAAAGCAAGCAGCATTGTTATGGTAATCATCTATTTTGTAGTGGTAAATGGTTGAACGGGCACGTGAAAGAAAATCACTTGGTAAATAACCCATAATCAGGCCAGAGCTTGCAAAATTTTTCATTGGTTTTTGAATGTAGGAATTACCAAAGCCGTAGGATTAAATTTTTGGTGGGAATATAATATTTCCCCGTACCTTCTTAAGGGTTAAATAATAAAAAAATATATCTCTTGTTATCACTTATATTATTTTATATAAAGATCTTAATTTAATCGAGTTAATTAATAATTTAAATACAGTTTTTCGTCGAAATATTATAAGCTTTTTAAAACAACTTATTTAAATTAAATAAACATGATATGCATTATTCTGAAAATAACCGAGGCAAGCAAATGCAAAGAAAGATAACAATACAAATAATGAATGCATTTAATAAAACAAAACACCTTTGACGCATGAACCCCACAAATTGAAGCTCAAAATTTTCAATTAGGGCTAAATTCATCACCCCAAGTTTTCTAATCAGAATGCAATAAGACAAAGTTTTCATAAAGTGCCTGCCACCAGAGATAAGGGGTAGTCCTCACTTTTATGTAAATTAGCGAAATTAGGTTGTTCTCTTGTTCAGTGTTGCCACCGTAACGGATCCTAAGGTGAATTTTTGTTTAAAATGTATAATTAAATGTTTCGGCTATATCTATAAATAAAAAAATATAATCATTTGTCCTTGGAGACGTGCTTACAATTTGGACTTGATACTTCCTGTGATTTATTCACTATTGTGTGATTATTTGAAAAGTACTTGTGAATAATAAATACAATTTATCTCAACATTTCCTATCTTGAAAATATGAAATAAAGATTGCAAAAAATCCTTTTACCATGCCAATAGCAAACAAAAATAAGCATCAGGTACAATCGCCTACATTGTAAAGTAAACAATGCGGGTATTTCCATTTACCCGGTAAAGATGAGCTCGTAGCCCTTTTTAATTGGCGTTCGACAAGTTAATAAATATAATAAGCACTTACTACTTACATGTCGTGTCACCAAATAATTAAATCTGCAGCCTCAGTGCGATAGCCTTACGATAATATTGTTTTCTGAATTATCAAAGAGAGACGACCTGGCTGGGAAACGCCGCAAATTACAACGTAGAGCCACTTATTAGGAAGCTCTAATGAAGGGGAATTTTGCTTAATAATCCGCTAATTTGTTTCACAGAGAAATTGGTTGTGTAAAACTCTTTTGTTTGGCGATTTATCATTCTTTCATAACACTGTGCAATATAAAACATTATTATGTTTTTAAATATGCTGGAGTCCCTGACAGTTTAATTAAAAAACCGATATTAAAAACCTTAGTAAAAATACAGAAATACTCATTGCGTGACGACTTTTCCCAAAGGGGGTGGCAAAAGGACAGTTACGCTCACTTTTAGCCAGTTTTTTTTAAATAAAATAAAAATAAAAGCCAGGGCCGGTAAACCACATCAGTTACATAACCCGCGCAGAGCGGGAATTACTCGGTGTATGGAAACGGGTCTACGGGTCCGCTTTGAGCCTCTCCGATGGACAGTGCCTTGACCTCTGACGGGTTAAGCCGACTGCACTGAACTTTAGTCTTTTCGAAGATGCGTCTGTTTTCTAAACAAATGTGGAGTGTTTGCGTTATTTTTGGTTATGAAATATATATTTTCTTAAAACGGTAGTTTTTTTTTTATTAATATACTTAATCAATTATAATAAAAATATCGTAAAATAAACTTGTACGTTTACGCATTACTTAGATAATGTATAGATACAATGCGTATGCGTAATGCGAATGAATAACCCGAGAAATTGATAGTTTATTATTACTGCTATTTTTCTATTGATAGTAATTTAGATTTTAGATGAACTATCTCATGAAGAAGTTGTGACTTTAGGTTTGAAAAACCTTATTCCTATGAGAATAAAGTTCTTTCAACCTAAAGTCAAAACGTCTTCGGGTGCATCGTCTGCCAAATTAAAATGGCGGTTAGAACGGGTCACTTCCTATCTTCTTTAGTCCACAAAAAAAAATGGCCTAACGTTTTTTTTTTGTTTTTACTTTTTTGATAAATCCTCCAGAATGAGTCGTATAAACTAGGATAAAAAAGTTATTAATTAACCTGCAGTTTTTTACTGTTACTGTTTGTGTAATATTAAACGGTTCTATTGAAATCCAAAATACAATCAAAAATACTTAAAAGTAACGTCTAATTTTAAGGGTACCGTACCCAAAGTGTGCCAAACGGGACCCTATTACTAAGCCCACGCTATCCGTTTGTCCGTCCGTCTGTCCGTCATCGGCTCCTACAGCACGAACCGGAATAGCTAGAAAGTTGAAATTTTCATGTGTAATCTGTTGCCGCCACAACAACAAATATTGAGAGATATTATAAATTAAAGGGGGTCCCCATACAAGAGAATTGTTTTGATACACCCACGCATTTCAATATGATGTTATATTATGACAACAACAACAACTACAACCTACAACCAACATCGTTGCGGTAGCTCAGTGGGTTTGATGTAGGCTCACAACTCGTGAAGGCATAAACTTTTTTTTTTGCTGTATTGTTTTGAGTGCTTAAGTTTTGTTGTACGATAGTACGGTACCGTACCATTATCTATAAAAACGACAAAAATGTCATGTCTGTTGTATGGGAGCCCCCTTAAAAATATTTATTTTATTCTGTTATTATCAGTGATCGGAGTAGGCAGAGCTATTTAGGTTCATTGACCGCAAACATTGATATTATTATGGATAATCCATGGTATTGGGACTGATACTCCGGGGTTTTAATAAATATAATTGTTTTTATCAATAAGTATAAAACATGGTTTATGTAAGGCAATAAGCGCATGAGCGACATTGTAAATTTTATATCAGCAACACGTTGCCAAACTTTTTTCCTAACGTGCGACGTTGCCGCTTTGTTGAAACTCGTCGTGATATCGCCAAACAAAAACAATAGCGGGGTGTTCCTCGAAACGAAACGAAAACAAGAGTGACCCACCTGTTTTTGTCTCTTTCTGCACCACTAGAATTCAATTCAAATCAGATTCGGGGAGTATCCATATTATTCTTACATATGGCAAGTACATAAAATAGCTCTGCCTACTCCGATCACTGGTTATTATACATATTTTAACCCTCTCGTCAACACATCTCATCTACCTACCTATCTATTGTTCTCCGTTGTTCATTTGGTCGACCGGTGTGCTTCTGAGAGTGAAACAGCTATCTAGTTTACATAATACACGACGTAATTATTTGTGTAATTCGTGTTTCAGATTATTTGTTAGGTACCTACTACTATACTAATTAAAATATTCTTTCTCGTATAATTTGGAATCTAACAGACGCACACAAAATAATATTGATTGGTGTTTTAATACTGGTCTAAGATCCGAATAGAGCTCGACCTTCACCTATCTGTTACTGCGATGAAACTTGGTTTTTATCAAATTTTATATGCTAGAAAAAACATCGCGAGTGGGTTCCCTAGCATAATCCTGGCAAGGCTTTGATTAATTAATTAATGGTCAAGAGTGAGTAAGACTCGCGCGCCAAGGGTTCCGATCACACTTGTAGATTGCTACCTCTCGTAACAGGTGTAAACAAGTAACTACATAAAAATACAAGTATGATGTTATCCATGTAAACAAAATTACGGCATAAACGGTCGCAGCGTTCGATTACGTTGACCTAGAAGGTTGATTCTTAACAGCTTTAAGGGACTATAGATTTGAGTAATTGGTATAAATTTCAACTTGATACGTCCGCGCGTTCCCGATATAAAAGACATTTTATTTTTTAATGTTTAATTAATCATAGCTTTACCAGGATTTTGCTATGCAACCCACTCGCAATGTGTTTTCTGGCATACCAAATTTGATAAAAAATAAGTTTTATAGCAGTAACAGATGGGTGAAGGTCGAGCTCTCTTCGGATCTTAATATATTATGATATACCTATTATCCTTATCAAGAGCACAGGCGTCTCTGGCGCCTAAAAGGTGCCAAAGTTGTATCCTCGTATTTCACCAAAACTATATAAAATAATAGGTATGTGTTACACACACACCAAGTAGGTAGTAGCTAGTATAGTAGGTATCCAACTTTAGTTCAACAAATAATAATTATCAGCGACAGTAATGAATTTAAGAATAAAAACTTTTAGCAAGTAGGTAGGTAAGTACAGTATGATTATTTTTTCTTTTTCGCTCGACACTTCTCGATTTTAGTGTAGTGATCAAAATGTATTGGTAACATGATTTACGATAAAAGAAACAAAAAGCCGAGTTGTGTCGAACGGTAAAAAAAAACGTACCTTACTCAATATTGGCGGAAATGCTTCTTAAACAAAGATATCAAAACCAGGTCAATATTTTTCAAACATCCTTTTTGGTACGATACGGTATAGTTTCCATCACGTAAAATACCTCTAGCTTCTTCATACAAAAAGCTAGCTTATTTTAAGTGATATAGCATTAGTGCTGCCATCATAAACTGTTATTTTCATGTCGACAAATCCACTTTATTAACACTCGGACCTCCCGCTGGTGCCCACGGAACCCTGTCTATCTAGTGGATGGAACGGTACCGGAGAGTTTTAACATAGTTTTTGTCAGCTTTATTGTGACAAGGTTCTTTCTTGGTATCGGCATTTGACACAAATGCTTGGCGAGCTCACTAGTTGAGCTTGGGAACGACAATGGTGATCGCTTTTGACATCTGCGATAGTGATGGGACCACTATTTAGAATATCGATATCCCTTTTGAATGCTCGTTTAAAATTGGCGGTAGCAGAAATAGACCAAAGGAATATATATATATATACTAGCTGACCCGGCAGACTTCGTACTGCCTCAATCGATAAATAAAAGACTTTATTGAATAGCAATAAAGTTCAAATTGACTCTAGAAAACCATTGACTCTAGAAAACGTTTGTATGGGAAATAGAAAAGGGCTGTTTTTAGGGTTTTCCCGGAAATTATTCGATTTTTTCTCGCCTTTTAAACCTTCCCTAGACCTCCACGAACATTTCAAGACTAAGATAAGATAAATCCGTTCAGCCGTTCTCGAGTTTTAGTGAGACTAACGAACAGCAATTCATTTTTATATATATAGATATATAGGTTCTCGGAGTTGTAACAGAAGCGACCTGGAAAACTATTTGTTTTATTATTTTTAATAGTAAGTATAGAAACAATTGTTTTCATGAATCCCATAAATACAACAATTGTCTGTACAATTTTTGGATGAGTAGGTACCACAAATAATCAACTCAAAAAAATATTCTATCCAGCCCAGCACATCCATTCGTTCTTTATAAATTTTCTAAAAAATTAAAATGTTATGCCTGCTCAGAGGAGTTAAGCAATTTGATACCTACGTGAAAAAGCACGTCACTACCGAGTGACCATAAGCGGTCAGTTTATGGTATGTTTTGTCCACCGATACAGACCGTTGGAGCTATCTTTACGAGCGACTCTAAACATAAGTGTCTTTTCGGCCTTATATTTTTTAATCTCATTGAGGTTTTTAAATTGAATTCACGCTTGAACTTGTGTGTGGTTTGGTGAAATGAATCGGCATTTAAAAAATATAAAACATCCCAAATTGGGAAGTGGGAAATCCTTTTTTGAAGTCGTTTAACTAAGTATACTAAAGACGACGACGTATCGCCAACGCGAGTGCTGAACACAGCGATAGGTAAAGTATTTTGAAATCCTATGAAATGTTTGCACGATTTTTGGCCAATTTCGGTCATTTATTCAATACCATTCCATTTTGAAGGAATAGTTTTAATTGGCTTATACGGCCATATTGCTGATACGGGTCCGAGTTGCACGATCAATGATCAATCATACAACGACGATCTATGGCTCGGATGCCACGCACAAGCACAAGTGTCAACTCAATGCCAAACGGACACTCAAATCCAAGTTGTGGTCTTTCACTCCAAGCCAGCACCAATGTGCTATTTAAGTGGCACTTTATTCGAGCAGCGTTCTTTGCTTTCAGTTAAAAGAGCCATGTCCAGCAGAATATGCGAAGCGAGACAAAAATGCAGCATTCTTTTAGAAAAATAATATTACAGAGCTACAGTAGCGGACTTGCACGTTAACCACTTCTGGATTTAACGTAGAGCTTGTTAAATGCGTCATAGCATTCTGCATTTTTTTATGTGACTGAACATTGTCATATTTTCTGTTCTTTGCATATTTTACGTCTTTGGGTTTTTTATGGTTCTGTTAGCGACATTATGTAGGTATTGTTTATTGATAGAGATGATCATTATTGTGGAATAACATGTGTATTTTTAGAATTTCTTGAGTTCACTTCGATGGGGACTGAAATTAACTTATGAATACGAGAGCCATAGAAATATACATCCTGTATAGATTCGCATCCCCGTCGTCTTCTCCCACTTAACTAATGGGCCTATTAGACTACGCTGTCGGCAGGGCCCTGTCTGACTATTAGACTACGCTGTCGGCAGGGCCCTGTCTGACTATTAGACTACGCTGTCGGCAGGGCCCTTTCTGACTATTAGACTACGCTGTCGGCAGGGCCCTGTCTGACTCACTGTCTCTTTCTAGTCGTTCCATCATGAGTGAGACGTCTACAAGATACAAATCGTGCCCTGCCGACAGCGTAATGTAATAAGCTCTTAAGTGAACCCGAATGTTTCAACATACATTCTGGCCGCTGTGAGAATGCGATCCTCACACATGTAGTATTGTATATATGTCCCTGTCTGTCCCGAGCTTCTTTTCCCTCTATCTCACTTGTGATTGTGACATATACAGGGTGTAACAGAAAGGTGTAGTCATATTTTAGGTGGTTGTTAGAGACGTCATTCTGAGCAACTTTTACTATGAAACCGATTTGATCAGAGTAACTTTAATTTTCACTTCTCTATACAAATCAGCTGACCGCCCGGACCAAAACGTTTGGAGCAATGAAAAATAATAATAATAGTAATTAAATCGGTTTCATGGTAAAAGTTGCTCAGAATGGTCTCCCTAACAACCCTTTAAAATATGACTACCTTTCTGTTACACCCTGTACATTTGTATTTGTATTTTATCTATTTATTTGCATCAGCGCACACAACACACAATATAAAACATAGAAGATACTTAGCGCTAAACAAAATAACATACAAAACATACCGACACAGATAATTTGCACTAAGATAGATAGGATATACGTACCAAAGTATACCTATATCGCACTAGAACTGAGGGTGGTGTGGCATCTGCAAAAGGGTTCTGACTCAGCATGTGCCTGAGAAGTAGACTCCTCAGGCGCTGATCTTCCGTCAGTGCCGGAACAATGGAGACGGCGTGCTCAACTGAAATTAATTTGTTAATGTATATGTACTCTTTGTTTAAAAGGTATAAGTTTCTACTGTGCAGATTGTTAATATTAGTAGGTTGTCTCAGGAACGCATTCTCTCAGCGGCCATGGTATAATAGCAGTCATAATAGCGGCCATTCTACATCTAATTATTCGGCGTTTCGTGAACAAAAGATTTCCTTTGGCAGAATTGATCTGTAGGTCCAAATGATGAACTTAAGAAGTAGAGCCATCTGGAATTCTGATGCAGGGGAAAGAGTTAGAGGGGCAAAGTTTGTATGGTCAAAAAATATACTTGACCTATGAAGCTGTAATTTGGCAGGTAGATAAGTAGTTTAAAGATCTAGGAAGCAAGTTCAGTATTTTTTTTCGAAATCCTGCCCCCCTCCTTCTCTGCAATGGACAAAAAAATATAATTTAGCAATTAACTTTTTTACAATAATTATAGGCTTTGTGTATGAAAGTGTCCCTTAATAACGTCCCTTAATGGATGAGTCCGACTCGCACTTGGCCACTTTTTAATTGTTTGCCCAAGTATATTCCAGCCCCTTCCCCAGACAGGACCTAGATCATTAAGCCTTGATCCGTCCCAGTCATTACAGCGGGTAATTTTTCATTATACTCATCCTTTTATGCGCATCGTCTTAATGAAATAATTAAGGAAATTGATAAACAGTATCCTTCTAACAGAAGGCCCTTAGTGGATGTAGGTAGATGTATGTATCATCAATCAAGCATGATACGATGCAATTTCACCGTTTTGATAGGTAGATCTTTATTTCAAAGGCTTATGTATGTCGGCGGCCGATCGTAGAATTGGGCACATCATGATGTGCCCAAACGTGAAATATCATGAAACGATGAAATGGCAAACACTGCGGCAACTTAGGTGAAGACTAAAGGGGGCGAGCGCAGCGAAGCCCCCGAATAGTCTTCGTGTTCGTTTGACATGTATAACACAAAAAAAACATCACTTAGTGCTAAATAAAAATGCTATTAAAAGCATTTTTATTTAGCATTAAGTGATGTTTTTTTGTGCATGTTTTTGTTAAAACCCGCCATAGCTAATGGCTTGGGCATTTCATGAAATAGCGAGGCACATCATGGCCGCGGTCATGTTTAACCCCTTATCAGTGGAAATGGCCGAATGGGCCTTTTTTAAAAGTAATTTTTATAAATTTACCTACCCACTGATGAGAAGATGTTATGTCGGTCGGTATAACTATGTTTGTTTTGTAATTGCATTAAACGTTAAAATTTGATATTAAAAATTTAACTAAGAACTTTTCGTGTGTATTAAATATAATTGGGTATATTAATTCATTCTTTCAAGTACTTAACAATATATATATGAAGTAGATTTTTCTAATTGTACGATTTTCTAATCGATATGCATTTTTTACCGTCCTACACTCATAATACCTTACAAATTTAAGAATAAGGTAGTTCTGTACTGGAAATGTAATTGAAATCAAAATCAATTAACACTTAAGGCGAGGTACGAATAATTACAAACCAAGGTCAACGAAGATTGCGGAAGTGAGAAGCAAATATAACTCGGGAACAGGAATAAGTGGCAATTGTGCGCTCGCGCCTAATCTGAATCAACGTAAGCGCCAAAACGGAAAAAAATCTTAAAAAATAAGCTATTCCAGGGAATTACATTTCACTCTTCAAATCGCTAATAACAACAATTCCCCGCATATTACAATTAATAGAAAGATCATATTTACTACTACTGCGGTAAAAAAGGAAAAAATATTGGAAAAAAGGATTGACTTTGGATTTATTTTCTATCGAGAAAATTTTATCCAAACACGTTTTCCTTCATGAAAACCCTAGATTATACAGTCAAATTACATATACCAGAAATTGATTACGATTTGCCTAGTATTTCCTGAAATACACATGAAAAAAGCACCCCTTAATAGGTAGGTATTATTTTTATAGTATTTATGTAGGTACCTACATATGTAATGTGTATGTATGCATGCTAAGTAGTTCTTATTTATACTATTTAGTAATTTATTTACTATTTTATTATCTTGGTTTTAGGTTGTAGATAGGACCTATTTATTCATGAGGCGCCTTAACTGGTCATCAATCAAGCTGGGGAGTTAGGGATTATTGGGAATGATTATACTTTAAAACGTCCACTAAGTTCGCTCTAAGACTAAAATCAGTAACGGCCATGCACCTTGTTATGGTGGGGTTATCAAATACCTCACTCATACAAATCCGTAGACAGTCCTCTATTTTTACGTCGTATTATATACTCGTTTTATTTACTTGTATATGTACCTACTTAAGATTACTTGTACAGTAAGATATAGAATAAGCTAGGTCAGCCCTGTATACTAAATGATACAGCCTCTGCCCAGCTAATTCTGTTCCATAGTGTACATATGGCGGTACCTATTCATATTCATATTCTTTATTGCACGAGCTTATCTCTTAACACCCAGGGTAGCGTAAGGACAAAAGAGTCCTTGGAACAATATTGACATTAAAATTATAAAAAAAAAAATATTGCCATTAAAATTATTTTGACAGTGGGTACCAAGACGTCAATGAATGTCTAATTTTTGACGTTGGTACCCACTGTCAAACTAATTTTAATGTATTTTTTTTTATAATAAAAAAAATATATATATGGCTTGAGTATGGGGGTTAAGAGAGATTTCTACCAGCAAACCTAGGCAGGACAGGAAAGCTGGTGCTGAGAGGATAGTCCTGTGCACAAAGATAAAAATAAACTGGATAAAACTACCTATACTTCTTACTATTGATGTATGAAATAAATAAATAAATAATAGGTCCTATCTACAACCTAAAACCAAGATAATAAAATAGTAAATAAATTAATAAATAGTATAAATAAGAACTACTTAGCATGCATACTACACATTACATATGTAGGTACCTACATAAATACTATAAAAATAATACCTACCTATTAAGAAAGAGAAAGGAAATTATTTTACCTACCTGTAAATAATACCTATTTGTAAATAATATATATGACGTCATGGTACTCGTTAGTGTTAGTTGTAGGTTACAAGTTCAAAGAAATGTTAGGTCAACACGTAATATCTTTATGTTCTATCTATACTATTATGATCTCGGCCCATCCATACTTTCAATATTCAGCAAAATAACAATATTAACAATTTACTTAATCTCTAAATAATAAACTACCTACTTATTTATAATACACATTAATTTTAATATCACAGATTCAAAGAACCCCTTGCCCGGTCAATTATTTAATATCACAGATTCAAAGAACCCCTTGCCCGGTCAATTATTTAATATCACAGATTCAAAGAACCCCTTGCCCGGTCAATTATTTAATATCACAGATTCAAAGAACCCCTTGCCCGGTCAATTATTTAATATCACAGATTCAAAGAACCCCTTGCCCGGTCAATTATTTAATATCACAGATTCAAAGAACCCCTTGCCCGGTCAATTATTTAATATCACAGATTCAAAGAACCCCTTGCCCGGTCAATTATTTAATATCACAGATTCAAAGAACCCCTTGCCCGGTCAATTATTTAATATCACAGATTCAAAGAACCCCTTGCCCGGTCAATTATTTAATATCACAGATTCAAAGAACCCCTTGCCCGGTCAATTATTTAATATCACAGATTCAAAGAACCCCTTGCCCGGTCAATTATTTAATATCACAGATTCAAAGAACCCCTTGCCCGGTCAATTATTTAATATCACAGATTCAAAGAACCCCTTGCCCGGTCAATTATTTTTATTACAGGTATACACAGCAATTAGCACACCCACTCATACAATCTATGTTTTAATTGCATTATAAAACAGTGACTTAGTGTAGAATAAAACACAGTTTCTTGGTAGCACCTTGATCGGTTCTAGTGTATGACACTTTATAGCAGGTAATTATCAGTGATCGGAGTAGGCAGAGCTATTTTATGTACTTGCCATATGTAAGAATAACATGGATACTCCCCGAATCTGATTGAATTGAATTCTAGTGGTGCAGAAAGAGACAAAAACAGGTGGGTCACTCTTGTTTTCGTTTCGTTTCGAGGAACACCCCGCTATTGTTTTTGTTTGGCGATATCACGACGAGTTTCAACAAAGCGGCAACGTCGCACGTTAGGAAAAAAGTTTGGCAACGTGTTGCTGATATAAAATTTACAATGTCGCTCATGCGCTTATTGCCTTACATAAACCATGTTTTATACTTATTGATAAAAACAATTATATCTATTAAAACCCCGGAGTATCAGTCCCAATACCATGGATTATCCATAATAATATCAATGTTTGCGGTCAATGAACCTAAATAGCTCTGCCTACTCCGATCACTGGTAATTATTATTATGTGTATTTGAAGTGAAGCCGCTAAAACATAGCAATAGTTGTGCTCACTCTGTGCTCACTACATTCTTGTTGCTATTTATAACTTTACGAAACACGTGTTGGATGTTAATTACTCTATCTTTGTTGCTCATATTTGTCATTACGGTCAATATCTGGGGATTGCTCGAATTGGATATTGGTGCACGCAAGTTATCTCAGGCCCCAGGGGAGGCCAAATTATAGGTTAAATTTAAATCGTATATTTCGTATATATATTAATTGCACATACCAGAAAAAAACACAAATAATACAGAAAAGGCATGAACAAAGGCAAGCATATCTCTAAAAAGAGATTTCTTCCAGCAAACCAAATCATGCCCTTGTCTTATTCAACATAACGTAACATAGCATCACTTCTTTTCCGATACGTGGTGGCAAAGGCATAATTGTTCCCAAGTTTAGCCAGTTTGTTATTTAGGTAGTCCTATTTAAATATTATTATTTACTATAAACTACTACTACTACTCTTTTGTCCTTAATTTTCCAACAACGCTTCAAACACGAAACAAATCTTACATTTCTATCACCTGAAAAGAATGAAACAAATTAGAAAATAGCAAACAAAAGTCACAGATTACAGTAAATTAGAGTAAAATCTGTCGCAATTCCTTTGTTCCCCGACTTGAGCCCCGGTGTCGATGTCAGTGCAGCTTATCATCCCGAGCACAATTTGCAAGTCTTGATATACCGAGATATTCCCAACGATTGTGGTAATTGGGAGACGGCCTGAGTTCGCTAGAGTAAGGAGGGACGTGCACTGGGCGGCGAAGACGCCACGTTTAATTCACTCTCCAAGTGCAACTAAAGTACACCTTTCGAATGTTTTTAATATTTCCTGTACGTATATTTCCTTCTCCCCCCGGACCTCATAACGAGTAGTCGTGCCTAAGATATTAGTTCAATTTATTTTCAAATTTTCTAATTAAAATTAACTTTTAAATCAAGTGTAAATATTAGGAGCGCATGAGTTCGAAGAGCTGCAAGCAATTCAAATCGCGCGCCACAACCGAGCGCCAACTCCCACGCCAGCGCTGCAGCATCAATGAGCACAGCGCGGCAGCTCGTAACTACACCCCGCCTACGCCGTACTACTTCATTCATCTGGCCAGAAGACCCGCCTCCAGCGCAACTGCCACACAAGATACTACGGGGCGAGTGAATCTCCTAGCGTTAGTAAACTTTGCGCGCTTCATTTGACTTTGCCGTTTCCCCTTACATTAAGCAATAATGGAATGCTGTAAATGCGACAATCCGCTTAAGCAGGAGGACAGCTTAAAATGTGTGCAATGTAGGGAGCAGTTTCACTACCACTGTGTCGGTATAGCAGATTCGGATTATAGGAAAATACTTCCGATGAATAAACCCAAGTGGAAGTGTGCGACCTGCAAACAGCCCAAAAAGCTCAACAGTCCACAGATCACAATACACCAGGCGACAACAGAAGACTTTCTACCCCCGGCTTCGATGGTCAATATCGATACAGCAGGCCTTATGGAATATATGGACAAGAAATTCGAGACCATAAATTCAAGTCTAGCGGCCTTTAAACTCGGTATTAGTGACCAACTGGCTACCTTAACCAAAACTGTCAGCTCTTGGGAGGAACGAATCCTAAAGTTGGAGCTAAATGTGGCCGAGAATATCGAAATTAAGTCACTAATAAAAAGTCAAGAGCTAGACATTACTTCGATGAAAGGCACCATCGAAAATCTTCAACAGACGGTTCGAGATAATAAAGATAATAAAGATACACTTATTAAAGACCTCGAAGATACCATATCGAAACTAAAAATAGACCTAAATGAAAAAGACCAGGACCAACTTGTGAATGAGCTGGAGATCTCAAACATGCCAGAATCGAAGGGCGAGAATCCGATACACATCGTTGCTCTTGTAGCAACAAAGCTCAGCATTCAATTGGCTGAAACTGATATCGTAAGCGCAGAAAGAGTCGGAGGTCGTCGAAACAAAGAAGGGAGAAACCGGAGCCCCAGTAGTACAAACACAACTACAGAAGAAATCGAGAAGCCCAGACCGATCGTCGTTCGCCTGGTACGACGGCAGAAGAGAGACGAACTGCTGCACAGCTCACGCGTGCGTCGCGGCATCAGCACTGATGACTTTGGATTAGGCAGCTCCTCCGACACACGAGTGCATCTGAACGAGCGTCTAACAAAACAAAACAGGTACCTGTTCTACAAAGCTCGTATGGCAGGCAAACGTCTCAAATGGGACTTTGTATGGACCACACACGGTCGTATATATGCCAGACCTGCAGAAGGCAAACGCCACCACACTATCCGCTGTAACGATGATCTTACCAGTGTTTTTGGTGCTGAAGTGGTTGGCGCATGATCAGTTAACAATAGACTATAATATTTATGCCGTTAGTTTAAGTACCGTAGATTTCCTTATGTTAGTTATATGTGTTTACTTATACTCTTCAATCGCATCTAATGTACTACCGAATTCCAAAATTGATCTCAATTCTTACTGTTACTCTGCAAAATACTTATCCAATACTATCAAGACCACTATATTGAACCCATCACAACTCACATACATATTTGTGAAATGATGTGGTCCAACGATAAAGTACTGAGCCAAGAAATTGATAGTGTTGAACCATTCCAATCGAAAGCAGTTAACATGGCAGAAGATTGTTGTAACTATTTAAAACTGGAAAATACTGATTTAATTATTTTATATTTAAACATACGAAGTATTAGTGAAAATTTTAATGACTTTTTGGTGTTTCAAAAACGTTTGGCTGTCTCTGCGGATGTAATTGTAATGTCTGAGTGTTGGCTGCATACCAAATCATATAGCGATAGAAGTATTGATGGTTATACACTGTACAAATCAACAATACATAAGCAAAGGAGCGACGGCGTTATAATTTATGCCAAGAATAGCCTAAACGTAAGGGTAAAGGAACTAAACATAACAAACTCAAACGCTCTATTGTTATCGATCGACACTCACATTGCAATCTTAGCTATGTATAGATCGCCATCAACATCTGCAGATGAAAGCTTCATTGATTTACTTAATAGGGAACTCCAGCTAGTAAAAGACTTTAAAAATATTTTCCTGGTTGGTGACATCAATGTAAACATTGCTCTTGGAAACGACGATGACGAAGAAGACACCACTGCTATGAAATATGAAGGCATGCTAGCTAATAATCATATGTTTCCCACATCTCGCATTCCCACTCGATTATCAGCGTGTCTAGATCATGTAATAGCTAAAAGTCCCAACCAGATTCTCAATATTACTGTAGACAGCGACGTCACAGATCATGCGCAAATTCTTTGTCAAATAAAGTTCTCTCAGCGATCACACAAAAAACAACAAAAATCTACTATTAGAACAATTAATTATGATAACGTGACAAAGACGTTACAAGACTACGATTGGCTTGCAGTTACACAAATTACCGACGTTAACGAAGCAACATCAAAATTTATAAATATACTTCAGGAAATAATACAAATTAATACCGAAATAAAAACACAGTCACATAAATACACAATTGCAAAACCTTGGATTACTGAATCGCTGGTCAAATCAATTATAAAAAGAGATTTGATGCACAAAGACGCCCGTAAACACAAACACAATACAGAACTTCAAACTCAATATAAACGTTACAGAAACACATGTAAATTAGCAACTAATACAGCCCGGGAATTATACTTTGGTCAAAAACTATCAAAATTTGCTGGTGATCATAAAAAAACATGGTCTATTATAAAAGAAGCAGCAGACATCAAGACAACAAAAACGACATCAGCAAATGCTCTTTTATCAACAAACCCTTCTGATGATGTTAATAAGATTAATGAATACTTCATAAATGTAGGGGAAAAATTAGCTAACAAAATACTGGAAAGACTACAGACCGATGGGGAAACGTTAATTAGAACAAATAATCAACTTAAATCATCCGTTGATTCACTCTTTCTTACTTCAGTTGATACCAGGGAAATTTCACAGGTGATCAGTTCACTCAAAAGTACTAAATCTGCAGGATGGGATAATATACCCAATGAATTTCTCAAAAAAACCAAATCTTACATTCTGGAACCACTTACTTACCTTTGTAACTGTAGCCTAAGTCAAGGAGTATTCCCGGAAGCATACAAGAGGGCTGTTATCATACCACTGCACAAAAGTGGCGATCAAGATGTTGTCAGCAATTATAGACCAATTGCTCTACTACCAACATTGTCAAAGGTCTTAGAAAAAGTAATTAAGAAACGTCTTGTAGATTTCTTGGAAACTAAGCGTCTGTTGAGCTCTAAGCAATTTGGTTTCCGCCAATCTAAGTCCACTAACCATGCCATAGATGATCTTGTAGAGTTTATTAGCAGACACCTCGACCATGGTCAACATACTTTAGCAGTATTTTTAGACTTAGCTAAGGCCTTTGACACCGTTTCAATTCCACTACTATTGCATAAACTGGAAAATATTGGTGTCAGAGGTCTGGCGTTGAGTTTGCTGAAATGCTACCTACAAGATAGGAAACAATCTGTCAAACTTGACACACACCTTAGCAAATTTGCTACGGTTAAGTTTGGAGTGCCGCAAGGTAGTGTTCTCGGCCCCATATTGTTTTTAGTTTATATAAATGATTTAGCTGAACTGGAGAAATCTGCCAGTGGTCACATCATATCTTTCGCTGATGATACAGTTGCTATTTTTACCGGAGTAACTTGGCAACAAACATACAGCAAAGCGGAATATGGCATGGCTATTATAGGTGAATGGCTTTCCAAAAACTTGCTGAGCTTAAATTCAACAAAAACCAAATACATCAGCTTTGCCAAAACAGCTCATAGTGACCCGCCAAGAGAATTTACTGTTAAATTACATGAGTGTGGTGGCAGAACTGCAGCCTGTAATTGTCTATGTCTCGAAGAGGTTAAAAGCGTGAAATATTTGGGTGTGATTTTAGACAATAGATTAAACTGGGCACCCCACATAAAAACTACTTCAGGTAGAGTCAGAAAACTGTTGTATATTCTCAAAAAACTAAGAAATATATTGGACATACACACCCTGTATTCTGTGTACTATGCGCTATGTGAAAGTATTTTAAGGTACTGTATCAGTGCGTGGGGGGGCGCCGCAAAAACATACCTTCTCCGCCTCGAAAGAGCTCAGCGTCTAGTTTTAAAAGTGATGTTTAAGAAACCCATTATGTATAGTACGGATGTTCTTTATTGCGAAAGTAAGTTGTTAAATATAAGAAAACTATTCATTCACTCACTAATGTCACGAATTGTCCTAAGTACGTCATATTATAGCCACGATAAACGTAATTTTAGACTTGATGTACCTATAATCAAAACCATGTTTGCTAGGAGATTCTTTTGGTATCTACAACCATACCTTTATAACAAAATAAGTAAATTAACTGTAATAGAAATAAATGAAAGAGGGAAAATAGATAAATTTCAGTTAAAGAATTGGCTAATAACTGCAGAATATGAATTAATTGAAAATCTTCTTTTGGCAATTACCTAGAGGTCATAGTGCGACAAAATTGTATCATTATTTTATTTTAGTTTTATTATAATTGTCTGATGTTTAACTTTATTTAATGCATGTTAGATTAGAATACTGCACAGGCACGATGTAACTTAAGCTGTGTCCCATGATACGGATTTTTCTAGTATGGGACACTACCCACAAGTTGTAAAATGTTAATAGTGCTTACTGAAATAAATAAATTACTTACTTACTTACTTATATTTCAAGGTTTTTGAAAGTGCATGAAGTTGCTATTGCATGAAAAGACAACTAAGAACAAGAATTCTTAGATATCTCAGTGATATAACTGCAATGATATTCCAATTGTAAAAATGTAAACATGAAGACCTATTGAAGTCCGAGTGTGTCGTTAAATGCAAAGTTTCCGGATCTCATCAATTTTTTACATAATTAGTCCAACAAAAATCACAAAACATCGATCGATATCGATATGCAAAGTTGTTTAGTTGCATGCAGAAACACACAGATACTCGCGTTCCAATCGCTCACTGCATGCCTGTCCGTAAAGCCTGCTTATCTCAAGTAGTACGTGAGCTCAGATCGTTGGTAACGGTACGCCGCGGCACGGTACCACGTAAATGCAAGACAATGTGGTTTTTGATAATGCCGAACTTTTTATGCGGCCTGGAAAGTACGATTGGCATTTTAGGGGTTGTACTTTTTCTCGTTGGAATTTTAGCGTTGAACTATACAAGCGACCGCTCGCAAGGCTGGTGCGGCAGCGGCAACCGCAGAAGGCAACAAAAGGCGCAAATATGCCACCCTTGGCAAGGGTTACATATTTGTGCCTTTTGGAGTCGAAACTCTCGGTCCATGGGGCCCAGAGGCGCGAGTACTGTTCAAAGAACTCTCGTCGCGCTGGTCGATGCCTCAAATGACCGGAAGGCTGGAGCCTACCTTGGCAACGGCTGAGTCTTGCCATACAGCGAGGCAACACGCCGCCAGTCTTCTGGGCACCTTGCCCAGCGACGGCGGCAGTGATCTGGCTCAAACTTTCTATTTAATTTAACATTTTGATTTAATTATTATTATCTTAATTCAAATGTATATAAACTGTAATTTTGTAAAAATAAATAACTAGGTATTCCAAACCTTTTTCGCATTATTTTATGATTTGTAGCTATGTTGAATTTCAGAATAATTTCGTAAGAATAATGTAATTTTATGTGTAAAGTGGCAATGAATCATTCTTGTAATAAACACTGGCCTGGCCAAGTACGTATTGACACTAATACGGAGGGTTCCATCACTGTAAAATCTTTTTGCGCAGGTTGTGCTCTCTCAAGTAGGTTTTAGAATCACACGTTTATCGTTAACTACTACGCTACTTCCATTTTAGGTAGAAATTAAAGTGTATTCAAAATAATTATTATTTATCAAAATTTGTTACAATTATCACATGCTGATTTGATTTAATAAATTGCACACATAAAACCCGCGGGTCCATGCAAACTCTTAACATTATACTAAGTACAGTATATTCGAGATAGCTACAATAAACAGGCTCTCATTATAACGACATTTCTACCTTATCGAAAGAATTCCATTAGATTCGTCACATTCATACGAATTGTCGAATTATCATTAATTTATGTGATACTTTACCTCCGGAGTTGTGATAAAGCTGACATCATAATTACTTTTTAAATGGACCACAGACTGCCCACCTCAGTTGTTTTAAAAGCGTTGATTAGAAACTTTGCCAATATAATGAATAGTGTATGAATGACGTTCCTATTTATTAACTATTTAATAACCTATTTCAAGTTATACATTTTTAAGAAAAGGCAATGATCATGAAAGACCAGCCTGCAGTAGAGAGGAAATCAAAACTCCTCAAGAAAATAAAGAATCTGTCCCTTTTCGACCAATTTCGGCAAACGACATTCTTATCGTAGATCATAGTCGATAAGAATGTCGTATTAAAGGTATCCAGCAGAATTGATATATGTACTTCTTTCGACCATCTTCTCCATGTTACAAATCGTTTTTCAAAAGATTGGTTTGACTTTCACGTGTTCTTTCATTCAATCACGTTTATTCGTACATGCGTTCATTAATTCATTCACTTTTAGAAAAGTATAATATCAAGACCGTCTCTCTGTTACCTAGGTTGCAGATTAATTTTCAAGAAATCCGTTCCACGTTCATTCATTATTTCTTCATTCGTTCACTTAGAAAAGTACCATATCAATACCATCTCTCTCTCTCTCTTCCCCAGGTTGCAAATCGTTTTTCAAGAGATCCGTTCGACGGAACCTCACATACTCCTGCCGAGGCAACAGAAATTGCCCCATCGACCAGCACCACAGAAACCAATGCCAATACTGCAGATTAAGGAAATGCCTAAAAATGGGCATGAGGAGGGAAGGTGAGGCGATAACACATTATTTTTTTCAAAAAAAATAAATAACTTGGATGTTTGGCTGTTGATTGTGTAAAACAATAATATAGAGCATGTAGAGCAGCATGTATAAGATTCGTGCTATAAAATATGAAACTGACAAAACTGAGAAACTTAGTTCGTATGATGAGACATTATGTCAATGTTTTCACTGATACTATGTTTTTGTTTACCGGTACCGTCTATTAGTGAGTAAGTATACTACGATATTAAATATTATACTTTCTTGCAAGACTGATACTTAAACATAAATCAGTTCATAACCAAAATAAAGATGAAAGCGAGGTAGCAGAGCAACGAGTCAACATTAGCATACCATAGATTTTTTATATGGAATATCAAAGTTGGTCCGAGATAAGGATTGACTTGGCTTTCTATCGTTTAGCCCTTCGACTTTAAATCTAGCTGTATTGCTTACCCTGTATTCATAACTAATTTGCCACAAATTCTAATGTCAGACTTAATAACACCACAAATTTTAATGTCAGACTTTATAAACATTTTAGTGGTGCTTGCTAATTTTCTTGATAATGGTTTACACACTAAGTGCTTAGAAGATTGAAAATTATTGATGATGACAACATTTTAGCTTCGTTATAAAACTACTATAATGATTAATAATTAAGTTTATATTGCAAGCACTTTGAGATACTAAACATCACCGTTTCATGCTGCTAAGTGTGTGGACAATCTTTTCTCTATGTATCAATTGAATTCGTATTTTATTCATTGTGTTTTTTTACTCTTTGCCGAAGCATGCGGTTTTAAAAAAAAAAGTTTTTGACTTCATTACCAAACCATTAGGGTTGAAAAGGCATATAGTAAGCAAGGCCATTTCAAGGGTTAAATAGACACCCGACATATCATAGGGGTGGCAGAGGCACAACTGTTATTGGCTAAATAGATTTTATGACACAAATCGACGTGGCTTTTTCCGGTTCCGGTATAACTCATCATACATGTGAAGAAATTCCTGAACTGCCTAAGAAATCATGGAGGTTGCCAAAGAACAGCTATAGATAAAAAGCCTCATCTCAAAGGAACATTCATTGTCACAAGTATAATTAGTAAAATCATCAATCTTACAAAGTCATTAGTTTCCAGCCCAAGGGCAAACCATAAGTGACTGTTGACGATCAATGTTAATATGAAGTTATGAGTCGTAATAGGTTATTATTGTGAAGAAATTAATTTAGCTACTCATTGTTTTAAGGTTGAGACTATGATTGATGATGTTGGATTCGATTTGGCCAGGTTCGATAAAACTAAATTAAAGACTGAAAATCTCGCTATAGAATTTCAATTAAGAACAATGAAAACATTTATTATTTTGTATAATTCAAAGAATTGCCTTTACACTTTTGTGGTAACATATAACATATGACGTTGAAATGTGTAAATAAATATGTAGTGCCTTCTGCGTACAGTAACAGGTCAAGGCAATAGAGAGAATGAACCTTGGCAAGTTAAGTCGGTTTTATGATGAAGCATAGCTTGTCGGGCTTTTAACAGTCCTTTCAAAAACATTATACTTTGTACTTACATGTTTACTGTACTCGTAAGTTTGAGGCAAATATACCTGTTGCAATTACGTAATGGTTATGATTCTTCAACAAAAACAGGTATTTTTTTCACTTATAATTATATTATATAATATATTTTTTTAAATAATTTAATATATAATATATTTTTTTCACTTTCACTAATATTTTGGCTATATATAGCTAATATTATATAGCTAATATTTTGACTCAAAACCGTTGATTTCTTTTCTCTGCGATTCTGCATTTTCTTGTCACGGTCAAAGGCAAATTGTGGCAATTTCCAGGACATTCTTATATTTTCTGGGATGATATCCAGCAATCTGGTCGAACTCAATTAATTATATTAAGTTGAGACGTAATATTTTCAAGTCCGATACGTACTTTCCCCAAATCATCCAAACCCAATATTACACTAACCTCCCCAGTTAGCGCGTAGCATAATGACAGTAAAGATACGAATAAGTAGGCATGTCCCCGGGGTAATTTCCTTTGGTCGTATCGTAGGAAGCGAGCTGACGCGGGCCGAAGGTTGAGGTGGAAGTTCATTATAGTACGAGACGGAAAGGAGTCTCACAGGGGTCAGTCATTGGGCCACCTGCTTTGAATACATGACGATTTGTTTTTATATTTGGTGATACTTTTACATGGATATTTCAAGGTCGTTTTGAAACAAGAATGTCTTCAACACTAGGAATTGTAAATAACTTTTATTGTATTTTACTTAATTATTTAGTGGATGTGTTTTTTTATCAACTACTGAGTGGGTTCCATCCTACATGGATACTTCGAGTCGTCTATTTTACATTACTAATTACATGCTCGTTATAATGCACTGTAGGTAGCTATTGCAATTTATTTTAAGTTGTCATTCGCATCGTTTTTACTTGCTGCCTGTCATTAGTTATAATATTGCTGGGTAGCCTTCTGATTCCATAATAATTAGTTCTACATCATTATCAGTTTTTTCACAATCATTGCTAAGTTATCAAAGTAATTTGCATGGATTTTCCTCGTGCGTAAATCTTGTCATGTTTCTGTGACATTGCAGTGCGTAGTGATTTTGTGTTGACCGAAATCTGTGCCTACCTTTGTGTACCTATATTATTATCTTACTGGTATCCTTCCTGCAAGATAAAACGAGTGGGTCACAACACACCGGAAAGGACACCTTTGCTACCCGCTGCTCTCAATTCAACCCTTAAGCATCCCATTAGGTCTCGACCCCATCCCTCATATTTTGCCCAGCAAACGATTTGTTTGCTGTCAACAAACAAAAGAAAGGTGACGCTCTCGGGTCCAGATTGAAAGAAACTTTTTATGTGAGATTAACAGTTAATAGAAAGAAGTAAGTGTGCCCCCTTTGTCGCTGAATATAATCTTCTTAGATATCAGACTCTTAGATGTTCAGATAAAGAAGCGTAAATGCGGCACCTTTGTGTTTTTTCTTGATTATGTTCTGATACTGTTGTGTGTTGGATCGTGTCGTTGTTTGATACAAAGTTTTATGCGGTTGAACGGTTTTGCTCGGGGAAGTGTGAGATGATTCGTAGGTACTTATTCGCTCTTTCATTGACGTTTGTAATCGTATTTTCTGCTATTCTATATGTACTCTCCACTATGTGAATACTGATTTGGGTATAAGTGAATTTAAGCTTCAGTAGATTGAGATCTTTCTAAATATACTCATAGCCATACCTATTTACTTACCTGACTTTAATGACTTTAGTATATTTTAAACAATATGCGATGTGTTAGACCATATAATTTTAGATAAATCTACAATTTTCTGCTCGCAAATTCCAACAATTACGTCCACAATACATACACATATCACATTCCTATTGATTAATTAACCACATTACTATAACCAGTTGTGTTGCTATAAGTGCATAAAAAGCTGTAAAGACTACACCAAAGCCCCGAGTCCGCTCATCATCTCTGAACTGAACAATGGGTGCCTCTCCTTTGTTTAGGGCGCATCAATCACCTAACTCATTGTTAGGTATATCTTAATAAGTTTTTGTAAAGGGCCGGTCATTCAGAATTTCTTTTTGGGATCGGGCGTTTCCGATCTCCCGTTCCAGGGTAGATGTTGATAAAGGTTAGAATATTTTAACAAAATTAAAATGGCAATCAATCTGAGTCATTGTTAGATTAATATTTTATTTATTGCCTACCATAAAACAATGGTTTGTTTCTACAGAAATCCGACATATTATGAACTAATACTATACGTAATTTTATTTCGTGTCTGAAGCCTAACATTATTGTACAAGTAGTAGGCATGTTTGCAAAAAAGTAACGATAGAATAAAGTCATTCGTAAGTATGCCTACGTCAAACATGTGCCAAGAAGAAGAAGGTATAAGTTTAGTATAGGTATGTAGATGGGAAAGAAAATAAAAGATAAACATGCTGAAGCATAAGTTTCCTTGTTATCTCGGATATCGTGTCGGACTACTTTGTTGAAGACGCTCAGATGTGGTAGGACTTTATAATAGAGCACTGTACAACGATATATAAGATTTCATTTGTTATGGTTCCTTTACTTTAGTGTCTTCATTTTCTTTATCTGCAACACTGCTTGGGGTTTACCGGTCAAATATTGTCTCGCTCGTCATCGTCACTGTCTTTAAATTATTGTGCAGCACCAAAATTAATCCTTGCATAAAATCCTTATTATTCTTTTCTAACGGAAACCATGTTGAATGCATTGCTTTGTATATTAAAATGCTTAGCCCACAAAACCTGTCAAAAACATCATCGGAACATACTATTCCCAGGGGTAGCAAATTATGGCAATGTTTGCTTCGGTCTTAAGACTTTTAAACGTAAAAGCCCATACACGCCTTGAGGTACAAAAGGGAACGTCAAAAGCTTTAGCGATGCGCTTTGACGAAGGTGTCAATTTGCTCGGAACCAGGTGCGGTTATAGTGACCCAACTGACCGTAAGAATGGTTTGTTTGCACTAGACCAGTCCAGTTTTGGCAAACATTCATGCTTGACCGTGAGAAATGTAACGATATTTTCTAGTGTTCACTTTTGAACCCAAAAGGAAGAAAGAAATCAAATTTGGTCAACAAACCAAGTTTTATGATGAATCTAATGACCTAATCGTGTCAACAATCAGTCTTACACTCACATTAGAATTATGAGAATAAGCCAAGATACAACATTTCCATGAGCCGCGTCACATACAGCCGAAAGATATTATCGTTTCTAGTGAGCATAATAACTGTGACATGTTTCGGTGCGGCGCTCCAGGGCCGCTCGTAATGGTCCTCATTCCGGGAAACCCGGCCGTGCTAGCCGCCTCGACATAAAGATACCATCGTCAACTCAACTCGCTGCTCAAGACTCGACAACGTTCCCACGACGCCGCCGGCGTGCATCGCGAAAAAATGCCGAATAGAATCCATTAATCACCACTTGCACCCTAGAAATAAAACCAACCGGACATCGGTCAAGAGTTACGCCTCAACGAAAACATTAATTAAGAATGCACAACAAAAAGTGACCGGTTCCGATAGTGCACGGTCAAGGTACGGAATCGCCTCACCTCGTGTGACCCTTAGACCGGCCCGGCTATGTCTATGCAGATACAAGTTTCCGGACCCAACTAATTATATTTTCGCACGTTTTGCCGACGCATTTGCATGTGAATCGGTGGTCGGGCCCGAGTCGACGCAACTACAATTGAAAATAGCGCTAATCTGTTTTCGAAGGGCCATTCTTACGGCCGAAAGGACAGTAATGCTCGGATATGGGCATTAGACGGGACACCGGTTTACAATACTTGTGTCGGAAATTTAAAAGGTTTTCACTGTAAACATTAGCCAAACTATACCCTTAAAAATATAGAGTTTCAAATCGATTCAGTCGAGGTCACTTTTGGGCTTCAATTTTGAGTGGTCGTAAACTCCGCAGCGAAATGGCTAAACAAAAATAATCAAAGTGTAAAAATCATTTGTGTCGGATTAAAAAAGGAGCTAGCGAACAAGCGTGAGATATACAGCACAATCAATCACTTGGTGATTTATATTCTCGCACCAGGATGATGTATCACTGACCAGGATCCAGACCTGCCGAGCAGTAAGACTGTTCATAATTAACTTTTTAAATTTGACGGACTCATCCCATTCCTTGTGACGGCGGACGGATTGAGCGAAAAATGCTAAAACCAGTTGGTTACGTACTGACTGGTACGTTAGAATTCCAATCCACGTTTTCTAATGGCGCTAACAAAAGATTTTTTATCTGAGTAGTAAAATGTTTGCATAATTTAAAGCCAAAGCTTATGTAAACAGCGGGTTACATAGCTAGAAATTGTGTTATTTCTCCAATCGCTATTGAGCACAATTGGTCGTATATCATCGCGACACATCAGAGCGTACACCTAAGGCGGTTTTTTTGACCCCTAACTCTTTACCATGGTCAAGCCGAGAACCAAACGGGACCCCTGCGGTGCGGCCGGCATGCGACTAACGAACTATGGATGTGATTTATTACCCCTCCCCCTCCTACTGGACGATGCTAATTCTTTTACGATGTGTGATGGTAATGAAATATCACTGATGGTACTGCACCAACTTCTTTGTGTTCAACGAACATTATTGGATTTCTTGTTGGAGTTTTTCAAATATTCTCTTGGTTTTGGCGTCGTTTGGATATAGCCATAAGTAACGTAAGGTATTGTCACATCAGAAATGTTCTGAGTATAATCTTTGATTCGCTTTGCATAATATTTTAAAACTGCACCAAAGATATTCTACATGAACTTCTAAACCATTAAATAATATTGTAATAAAACATTCTCAAATTCATTATTCGTATCAACATTCTTGTCCGCATTCTCTGTCCTAATAACAGCTCTGATGACGCCCCTCAAGCGTTTCTAGTAAACCGACATAATTGTGCGTGGTGAAATTTTCACACAAATACCTGGGGCATACGGGTCTTCTAACGTCTCCGTATAATCTCACTGTACTCGTAAGGCACGGGGTATACTCGTACTCTCGGATATTGGTTAGTAGTCTCAGGAAACCTGTTCCGCAGCCTCCTGCCCTCTGTGCTTCACAGCATTTGCATTCCGATAATACGTCTATAGTTTCACTTCATATATTAAGCTAAGAGTCTCACAAGAGAGATTAATTTCGCAAAAACCAACAGTAAAGAAATTGAAACCCAATGACAAGATCAATGGTTCCCGTTAAATATTTTAATTAGATGCGCAAAAACTCGAGACAACAAATGAGATAAAGCTCCAGATTGTAATCGTACAGATTATTTCTGTATTTATTTCTTGCAAATGCGATAGATGTCTTCATAGAAAAAGATATAGTAGATACTTAATTATCGTGAGCGAGAATATTATACTCCGAAGTTTTTACCGACCTGTCGCTCAGAATTCGTGTAGCGTAGATCTCTTGTCAGGCTGTCTGTCCATCATTAGACGTGAATCATACACCAGCCAGTATCGTGCTACGAGAATTTTGTGAGGTCACAGTGTAGTATAGCGGTCGAGGCGCCCTGCGGTCTCGTGCTAGACAGAGACGTGTTGAGCAAACCGCCAGGTGATAGATAAAGAGGGGGCATCGTCTCGACCGTTTCGTGACCCCAGAGCTAATCACATATCTGCAAGCGTATTATGATTATCGCGAAGCTTCGTTTCTCTCATGTTGTTGTGGTCACTGACTTCGTGTGTTGCATCGTTTGTACGTTTTCTATTTACTTGTTTTACGTCCCTATTCTTTCTATCCAATTTCCCAGCTGTAAGCTTACTAAATCTCGTGGTTATGTTTAGCCATTGTACGGCATTCATAAACATTTAACGTTTAATTAAGTTTGACAAATTTAGAGCCAGCACCAACATTCAAAGGCATAATTTCGGAGTCAATGGGTGTATCCCAACCGCTTTACCTGTCGCTGGCTTAACATAAATCTCTCACGGGGCATTTAATAAGTCGATAATTACCAAAACCTGGGTTTTCTTAATGGACCGGCCGCTCGGAATGCGTTTAATGCTTGGCACGCGCCTCTGAATCGCTTTATTATACAATCTCTTTCCATATTTTCTACGAAATTTATCAATTCGATAATATTAATTACCTGTTGTACCTGGCCATCTTCCGGTTGTGTCTTCGCTCATTTAGATATGCCACAATGTGGGCGGTTTGTTTTCCCAATATCCTAGTTACTACTTTTGTTCAGAAACTTTCTTATTGCCTCTGGTTCATTGTTGGTTTCCTGCGTGTCAACTTCAGAGAACACATGTCAGCAATCGACATCGAGAGATTCGTAATTCATAATTCGTAATTTCTTTATTGTACTCACATGAAAAACAGATCTTAATATAGAAAAACAGTGTACAAAGGCGAGCTTATCTCTTAAAAAGATTCATTCGTTAATCTTTCTTTATTTTAAAAATACGCTTGATACATTAGTGCGCGTCTCCTAATCTTCACTCTAGCTAGAATATTTCTCACTGTCACGGCAACTTGACAATATTTCTTTAATATTATCAAAATCGGTCCGTTAGAGCAACAAAAGCTTGTCGGCCATTTGTCGTTGTTTGTCACCGGTCGTGTGCTTGAAAAATACACGACATAAATAACGGATTATCAACTTGTATCGAAGTAACGAGATAGTGGCTAACAACTTAAATAAATAGGCGAACGGTAAAATGAAGTTGTGTATTCCACTTGGAATATGTAACCGGGAGATCTATGAAGATGTATCGATGTTTGTATCTTATGCATCTCGTAATGGGTTAGGTAGGATCATTTGATTGCCAGAAAGGTTTGATGCGTTGCTAATGGTCATATTTTATGGCCTGTTATAAGCTTCGTGTTCTTTGCTTTACATCTTCATTAATACAGCATACTCATATACTCAAAAGTATCTCTTGCATTCATTAAACGATCTCGAGTATGTTTTCTTCACTTTTAACATTGACCCGGTGAATTTACATAAATCCATTTATCAATTTTGTTTTGGTAATTGAAGACACCTAAATTACTTATTGCTAAATCTTTATCATCGATTATAAAGGCTCATTAGGTTGATCCAGTTAACATTTTCCTTGTCACAAGACACTCGTTTCAATCAAGCTTTGTGTAAACGTAGCTTGTAATTAGCGTTTAATAACATAATATCAAGATTGTACAGTCGAGTTGAAAAAGCCACAATTTTCTTCTATTTTATCTACACGCAGCTCACATGCGCCGCCGGTCAATATTAAGCTTTCTTGAAATTCATCTGACTATATTTTACTTGATATCAGAGGCCAGACTGAAATTACCTTGCTTTCTACCATTAATTGCCTACAAAAAGATACTTCCAACGACACATAGCGTCGCCTTCGCGTTGTTTTGTCATTGAGCGGTTATTATACCACCAGAGTTGGTCCCTGGTAGGTACCGTTCTAGTGAATGTATTTGCTTCCCTTAATTATAACATCGCTTGCAATTCTACAACTTACTAGACTTCTGGCTTAGACTGTACTTTACAATCTCGACAGATCTTAGAAATGACACAACATATCGTTTCCTCTTAAAAACTGTGTCAAGATCAGAACTGCAGACTAGCACAACCGGCACCCTATACTGACCTTTTAGTTCTCAGAATAAGGGCTACATTACCGTGGTAGTGTCTGGAAAGAATTATAGAGTCCATAGGTAGATTATCCACGTGTTTTGAATAAAAATAGATAGATTTCGTACAATACGCTCGTTTACGTTGAATCACACGTAAGTGGGGCCATGTGTGGTAATCTTAATGGTAATAGTTGAAGTTGGTTTCGTAATATTTGTAAAAAGAGCCTCAAATCGTGATTTTCTGCATTCATGGTTATAAAAAAGCTTTAAAAAAGGTATGATTTCGGTTCAAAGCCCGACTGTGTTGGTGTCGATACGTTATACATTGTGATTATGATAATTTGTTTAATCCAAATGAGAATGTGATAATTTATTTTATTACACCTTCTTAATTCAAGAATGTGGACTAGCTTCTGCAGTTTCCAAATTTTAACGTTCATTCGTAACGTCTGTGAACAACTCAACATTTAAAAGTGTTTTACATCTACATTTTCAAGTTCAACGTCATTTCATGAACCATTTTGGCAACGTGACATTTCCGAAGTAATAAAGCCTGCTGAATTCGATTCTGAATGTTGCCAAGCCGAATTTTGACAAAATTTAAGATGGCGGCCTAACGGAGCCTCAACTTAAAAAAGTCGTATTCTAACTCGACTCTGCTCGATAGGGGCGTGTGAGGTGTCTTGGCATAGGTTCTAGGGGTCGCTGAACTCAATTTTGATAACCAAAAGTCTACCTGGGAACCGGAAGTGGGCAAATACGCGCATAAGCGTTTGCACACTGCAGAGGCCATATCTCCGAAACTATGGGCATCTTTTGGTTTCCCGATGTCCATGACCAGCGCCTGTCCACCAATAATGACGTGAGCATCCACATGTGATCCAAGAACTTGCGGAAATTCCACTATTTTGGTGATTAGACAAGATATCAGACTAGTTCCCGCCCCTCAGGGATCCATCCAGGTTAAAAAACCCAAAAGACGGCGAGGAGTTCATATTTTAAAATTTCTCACAGTTTTACAGTCTTCCCAGCCTCGTAAGCAGCTATCAAGCGTTGTAGGACGCTACGCTTATAAAAAATTATGAGGTTCAGGAAGATATTGCTCACAAACCATAAATCCTAAAACAAGTTAATATACCATCTTATAGAAAATTTCAGAGATAATTTTTGTTCTTGACATTCTTTTTGTTTAAAATAGTAAAAACCGCGGTTAGGGACATATTTATATTTCGAGGAAGAAAGGGGGGATAGGGGGGAGAAGACAAAATTCGGCTTGGCAACATTCAGAACCGAGTTCAGCAGGCTTTTTTACATTGAAACGTCATGTTGCCTAAATGGCTCACAAAATGCCGTTGACACGATAAAGGAAGCCGATTTTGAAAAAAAAAAATGTCTATTATATACTCAGGTGACAGAATATCAAACAATATTAAGAATTTTCATCATCGAACTTTTTGTCTTAACTTAATCAACTTGTAAACTTGTACGAGTATCACATAAAAATTATACAATTTTTCGAGTGCATCCAAACAATTCTTTGTTCGCGTTCAAAAACCGATCGTATCAATAGTTGAAGCTCATCGATGTCGAGTGCCGCTCTGAAGATTCATCCACAGATAAAGTAATGACGCGCTATTAGGCTAAACTTGCGCCAAATCATACTTGCAGCTCTATCAAGCTGGAATGCACCTTATAAAGTTACTATAGGAGTGCTTTCTGTAATTTCAAAGTGGGTGTATGTTGGGTCTGGTCTAGGTGTCGACGTCTATAGGCGTGGGAGCCCGAGCGGCCTACATTCGTTCAGAAACGGCTAATCACGCGGGCAATTACTCTAATTCGGATAGAATTATTTCGACGCGATGTAACGCTTTAATTGAATCGCTGATGTAACTATAATTCGTTGATATGTTTGAGCGGTCGAAAACGTGAAACCATCGGATGATCATATTGCCACATTTCGATTTTGCTGTTTGTAAGAAAACAAGTGCGGTTGCAAAACGATATGTTTCTTTTGCCGTCGCGCCGGCTGTCAATGAAAAACAAAAAAGTTTGAGCAATGCGCGTGAGCATTGACGTCTCGAGTTCCCGCCAAAAAACGAAGCGTTCAGTGTTCAGACATTCCAAAAGCGCTCCAGATTCCGACCACGAGTTTCGGGCCGGCTAATGTCATGTTTTTACGTCGATTCGTCTCGAGTCCGACTCACCGATTTACTGTCATCACGATCATTGATCATCACGTCTAAAGAGACACCTGTTATTGAGATCGTGACTTATAAACGCAGCATTTTAACAATCCGAGTAATCCTCGGAATTTGTTAAAAAAGTCCTCATCGATTTTTACGTTCCGCATTTAGATTTAGTGTTCATTCAGGGCTTTTAAAGTCGGTTCCTTTTAGTTGACCTTTTGACACTTCTTTTTGCGTGACAAGTGCCAGCTAATCGCCTCGTCGTTCTACAGATATTATGAGTTCATCAGACCCAATAACTCTAAGACTGACGGGCTAACAAAATAATAAAAGATTCGCAGCGGCATGGAAAGTCTTTTTCAAATTTACGAGCCTCTCTATCATATAATGTCAACATAGTCAGTCTATAGTCATTACTAAATCGAGATTTATAACCAATATATCTGTCACGTCTACTTGTTTTAATATCCAGATAGGTAATCAAGTTCACTATAGTTATAATAATGATAGTAAGTGCCCGAGGCAGGTTTAGCTCGGCTTAGAAACTATTGGCAATGGAGGTCAAATGCATCGACTGGGCACAATTTAAATCGCATTAGTAGAAATTATTGGAATACCTTGCAACTCCGTGTAAAGAACATCTTGTAAATACGATAATCAGTCTTATCTAGACCCAGCTACAGTACAGCACCTTACGCCTACCTATGTCGACTGTTCCAGTAGAAAGTTATCAAGTTGTTACATTAATTTAAAGCAACTGTGGGAAGCAATGTTCATAATGATGTAAAGGTATAATACAGTTGCTATAATATCCGATCTATAAAAATTATCTGCCTTACGCAAAGGTAAAGACTCCCTTAATACAATGCCTAAACTTGCTTGACATCTGAACTTAAGAGCCTACTACTCATACTTTGGTAGAGAAAAAAGTACCTCTTATTGATCGTAATAATCACATAATTTTATTTGTGGCTCGCTAGTATATCTTGATAATGTTGAAATATCGAGTGGTCTAATTTACACTGATGAAACTTATGAGAAAAATCCCCGAAAACCTTGACGATCAAAATAACCTGCACTTGATTGACGCTACCTACCACAAACGCCGAAAGAATAGTCGATGACAGACAGACGGACAGACATGAATGCACTATCTATATGAAGTGGTGAGGTAACACAACATTACATTGCTTTGCGTACGTTCAATATTTTGTATTTTGTTGTATGGTAAATATCTTCCTTATTGGAAAGATTATTTCAGACACGGATATCAAGAAATTAGAAGGAAGAAAATTTCCTATGACCCTAATCAATTACCAGTTTTTTTATCTAGAATAAGACATACATATACTTTGAATTATTTTATAAAGGATAGAGTCGATAGAGTCATTAGCTCTGAAGCACCCATACGTACTTTAATGGTACAAATGATCATGGCATGGTACAGTCTCATAAACACTATCCGTCTCTAACCCAACTAGCGAATCCCCATGAAACCTCCACGTATGGTATAATATCTTTTAACTGCCTCCATGTGAACAGTTTATGGTTATTCAAACAGCCCACAGACCAGACCGCAGTAGTTTAGTGTGCGGTAAACTTCACATCGCTTCCGTATTACGCTTCTAGTCATTATAACGTGTTTCATGGTATTCTTTGTTTATTGCGGTAGTTACTGTCCATTATTTTCGGACATTACACCGTATTGGGATTTGATCGGAGTATTATTCTATAGAACGGTTGCTAAGTCGTCACACCCTTTTAGATTTCACTTTGCTATGCATGCTTGGGCGACTTTTCTACTGAATGTTGCAAAAGTTTAATATTCCTCGAAACTCGTATGTTTCTGTTCAATAAAGAGTATGAATATGAGCTCGTAGGTTACTAAGACTTTGTCACCTTGCGATCATGTTACACTAGTCGGCCAGAGGCCCGCGTTTAACCTTTAATGTTCATAAGCAAACATTGACTTCTTATTTCCTTTGTTACAGCGGTGCAACGAGGTCGGGTGCCTCCCACGCAGTCAACCGGCCTGGCCATGCCCGGTCAGTTCGGCCTCACGAACGGCGACCCCACCGCCGGGCTCAATGGCCACCCCTACCTCACCTCTTACATCTCCTTGCTCCTCCGAGCAGAGCCATACCCCACCTCGAGGTATGGACAGTGCGTCCAACCCACCAACGTGATGGGCATCGACAACATCTGCGAATTAGCAGCCAGACTGCTCTTCTCAGCTGTTGAATGGGCGCGAAACATCCCCTACTTCCCCGACCTTCAAGTGACGGACCAGGTCGCGTTGCTGCGGCTGGTCTGGTCAGAACTGTTCGTGCTCAACGCCTCCCAGTGTTCCATGCCGCTCCATGTGGCGCCCCTCCTGGCCGCGGCGGGGCTGCACGCGTCGCCGATGGCGGCAGACCGCGTGGTCGCCTTCATGGACCACATCCGAATCTTCCAAGAGCAGGTGGAGAAGCTGAAAGCGCTCCACGTGGACTCGGCGGAGTACTCCTGTCTGAAGGCGATCGTCCTCTTCACGACAGGTAAAATTTTGGACAGTCTGTTTGGGGAGGCGCGGCTGCTGCTTTACAGAGTGGCTGGCGCTGGCGGCGGCTTGGATTCTTACACTGAGCTGGTCTCTTTGGTAAGAACGCATTTGGATGCGTATGCGGAAGCGTCAAGCCAGCCGCCAGCGCCGCCGCCGTCTGCGGCTTCTTCTGGGTACTACTCCACTTTGGAGACGTCTCTCGGTGTCAACTCTTCTCTCGGTTATGGCAGTTTCTTGTCGACGCCCACGCGAATGGCTGGTAACTACACGAGTAGCCCTCGAGTGGCGGAAACTAGTTTATCTCCTTTCAAGTTGTGGGAGGGGAGGAGTCAAAGGCCTGATCAGGGGGGTTGACATCGAGTGACGTCACGGTTTTGGATACAGCTGAGGTGACGGTATATGTTTATGCGTTCATCACTTGCTATCGGTCGACGGGGAAACTTTTAAAGAACTTCGTGTACCTATTTCACCATTCAGTTTGTTATTGAGCACAATAACTCTCTCTCTCCTACTCGGGTCCTAAATATGGGTATTATGGAGAGTTTGCGACTTATTGTTTGCTATTCGCGCATTGAATTATTTATCTAGTACTTAGCCCATAGTTAGGCATTTTGTGATATTGATATTAGGTTTAGTTTGGAGCTATTTGTAAATCTAATTGTTATATTAACGTGTGATGTTTCATTTATGATCTGTATTTAATTATTATTTATTTTACTAATATATCTTGAATATAATTTGAATAATTTATCACTAACAAGTTAGTTTTAATTAGTCTCGTATACTATATTTTTCCTAAAAAGTAAGCCATTTTTTAAACCCGCTCAATCGTACATAGTATACACATGACATAGATACTGTCTGTACTATTAGATATCTAAGTATCTATTAGATAGTGTGTATGTACCAGGTAGATACTTTAAAAATACGCCATCATAAAAAAAAGGAACGCAGATTTTCTTTTAAGTAAGTAATTACAAATTTCGTATGTTTTCTCAATGTTATGACGTGTTTATAGGAAAGAAGTAAGTAAATAACTTTCGTTTTCACAAACAACTCTCTACGGTATGTAATACCCAACATAATAATTTAATTACACACTAATAAACTTTACTATTTATTAGCCTTCTAATACCCGAGGCGAATTTCAACATTAAAACTACCAGTGTATTTCTGTTAACCACGGTTTTTAAAACGTTATCAAAAGTCAAATAGTCTAGTTAACATACTAAAATCTACGGTGTTATCGTTATCGATTGTCTCCCTAGAATCCCTGGAGTATATTGCAACTGCTGTTTCTCTAAAATCCATAAGGCCTTTTGATTTTTCATTTGAGCATGAAAGTTTATACAGGGTGTGCCCTTGCATGATTTTATTGCATGTCGTCATCCGTTTGAATCATTAAGCACAAGTATTCATTACCTACTACACGAATTTAAAGTCGAAGTCGTAAACAAAATACTTTTTTCACATCAAAACCACTGATACATGATATCGCAATAAAGCCACCTTCACACGACACTCGTCGAACTAACTTCACGAGTTGTCGTGAGATAATCTCTCTTCTCGCTGTCCGAAGACCGACGAACGAACGCGGTGACAGTTTCCGACAAGAACATGTCGACACTTTCGACGAGGGTGTGCGAGCACCTTTATAATGGCCCAGATGCGATTTTGTATGTTTGTTTTATATATGGGTGGTACCTATACTAAATTAATATACAATGTTTTAGAAACAATGGGGTAAAACTAAAACTTAGTGAAAACTAAACTGATAGAAACGGGAACCACCTTATCTAAACACAGTCTAGCAGCTAGTACGAGTAGGTACATCAACTTGAAACACGTAGTTAAAAGTAGTTCCGTATATCCCTCTATCACGGCTCTATCATCCAACAACGCTTGCACCCCCTCCCCTCCCGATTTACCATAAAGTCAGGCCCAAGAGGGGGGTCCAGTGAAGTTTTGATGGATCTTGTTAAAATGGTAGAGTTAGTACGTACGTGCCTCTGGGTGCGTTGAATATGCAATGCCAATAAATGCGGTTTTAGCGCATCGGACAACTTTCTCTGTAACATCGGACGCTAGTCGTGATATATGCGCGTAGCTTTATCTCGCGGGGTGAGATACGGTAGATAGATACTTGGGGGGCAATTCCGGCGCTAGCGAGATCGTGTCCATGGTCGAAATATCGATTTTGAGATACCGAAATCTCTATTCTTCTCCTTCTAGAAAGAGCTATTCTTACGACTAGCCTTTCGACCAACCGCGATATCTTGACCCGTTTCTGATCGAGATCTTTTTGGACGGATTTAGGCCGTGTTAAAACCGATATCTCGACTGGGAGATGATCTCGATAGCGCGAGAATCGGGGGCCTGGCTTTTTAATGGTAGGGAAGTTATACATAAACAAGGGCTTATTTTGATCGCGAAGTCAATCGTACAGCTGTCCAACGATCTTTTGGCGTGCGGTGACAGGTGAAACTGACGATTTTTGACAGGATCATTGTATGACGGCGCGTAGAAGTGACTTCCCCGTGTAAACTTCACTCACACGCCGAAAGATCGTTGGACGAGTATACAGTGACAGAAATAAATAAAGCTTAATTTTTACAAAAAAAAAACATACATTTTCTTGAACGTCATGTCATAAGTCTCGTCATGGCGTACTACTCATTTGTAATTACATATTTCGAAAATTTCACAGAAAGGCATAAAAACGGATATAACCTAACTCCGCGTAATAATAAACAAAATAACACATTAAAGTATCGCGTATCAGTATATTGTGTAACTCACTTTAACTTTAAGTATTTTTCGAAGACTCGAGTTTATCGTGTGAATTAGCATTATTGTCCAATGACCTACTATACTATAGACAATAGTTGTGTCTACATGGATTACATATTCATGCGTTGCCACGTTTCGTCATGTTTTAGTAATTTGCAAGTACAACTACAATTTATTCTGAAACATAGGAACCTCTACAAAATAGATTTGTTTTAATATTTTTTAACAATGACTATTAATAAATATTCTGAAACATAGGACTATACAAATAGATTTGTTTTAATATTTTTTAACAATGATTATTAATAAATAACCTAACCTACACTACGCCAAAAAAACAAGCCAGAATTATTCAAACAAATCTCTAAATCTAGGGCCTGTTCACACGTCCAAAATGAACAGTAAAATCCGCGAAAAAACCAGCCTCGGGCGCTGTCCCGCGGGCAATAAATTCCCTCCCCGGCTGACGGAAATACGGCTATCCCTTTCGCACTTCAGGGGTCTAGGTTGGGGCAGAACGGTATGTTAGTATTTGAGTTTGTGTCTAACGGTACACTCCGGTAGAGATCGTGACTTGGTTGAGGGCAAGTCACGATTTTGAAAAACTGTCGGACGGCGGCGGCCCGTAGCCCGGCCGGCGGCCGAGCGTTCTGTTCATGCGAGAGGGATTGGTGCAAGTTATGAAACTACAGAACATCATGAAGCAAATTTTAGCAGCGGGAATCTCTAAGTACAAAATACCCGGTGGCAGTGACCTGGCTATTTATTTTTCTTTAAATATCTTCATGTTGTATCAAGACACGGCAAGTGTATAACGCCGAGTTGATCAAATGTATAAAGAAGCATGTTTTTAAATTTTAATACAGTTATTATCAATTAAATGGTCTTTTTTACTTCATAAGCTAATATTTCTCAAACCACTGATCTGATTTTGGTAAAACAAAGTCAAAAACCATTGCAGGGTAGTCTACTAGCATTTACAAAAACCGCGATTAAATCCCTAGGGTAACACAGACAGACATACTACATACAGACATACCGAGTACGAACTCATTACACCCCTCTTTTTTATCTGGAAAATAAATCGTCGAATGAAAAGTATGTTATTTTGTTTGTGACTATTCAGTAGAGCTAGAACCAATTTTCCGAAGAAATAAAGCTTGTGCTAACTTGAGGGGTTGATTTTCTGAACGGGTATGGCCTAAGACCTTTTGGACCTGGAAGATGTTCTGGAACATGCAGTAGGTATGTAGTATACCGTCGAAAAAGTTTCTATGCGGATGTAGCCTGGTAAATACAAGAGATGAAACACAAACTGATTCTTTTGATGGATTGTTTTGGGAGTATTCTGGATACCGATAAAAGTCAAAGTACTGGATCAATTTTAGTATTTCTTTTCATTATCGACGCGAAATTTTGTCATCTTTGATTTACTTATACACTATTCCTTACAATTATTTCTGTTTTCGAATTAAACGTGAAAAACTGGAAAAAGACCCGAAAATTTTTGGTTTTTCGCCCCTCCTCAAGTTAGTTCAAGCTTCATTTGTTCGAAAAACTGGGTGTAGCACTACTGAAAGTCACAAACAACATTCTTGATTTTGCCGGTTAACTTAACTAACACATAAAAATTGATAGCTCGATTTCTTCCCTTGCACCACCACATACCAACTATATCATGCACTACACGGCCTCTTATTTTATGCGGTGTTTTCCGATATTCCTGTCTCTTTAGTACATTCATTTCTCAGACAGGATCGAAATATAGTGTCTATCTTAAAATGATAATAATTTTGCTCTACCACGAAAAACATTGCGTATTTTACATGCCGATGTGGCCTAATAAGAAATAACAAAAAAATAATGTTTTACACGTCACCAACAACATTATGTCTACCCGTTTTTTTACATTATCTTATAAATTGTCTACGTCACCAAAACACAAGTATATTTATGTTCTTTACAAAATCGTGGACGTTTTCAATAAGTCTTTTAGCTTTCCTTATCTCACACACGCCTACGAAATTCCGCCAACGCGTGACAAATCTATTCCTGTGTCCAAAGTAAGTAAAATTTAGTTTGACATATTATAAAACCTTTTACTAATGCCTATTGATATCAAAAATCTTCAAAGAACCAATCACGTGAGCATTGTGGTAACGTTACTTGCAATACTGTTATTTATTTTTCTTGAAGCAATCTTTTCCGTTGAGTAGTCCATTGCTTCTTTGGTGCCATGTTTTCTGTTAGATCACAGTACAAAGCCAGAGATGTATACAAAGTTTGATGAAAACGTAGAGCCATTCATGTTGCACACGTGCGGTTTTGTGGTCATGATAATATATGAATTTGGTATGACTATCGGTTTTGCAATTGATTGAAACGTCCGTTGCAGTATACCTTTTGTATTTTAGAATTGATTGGCTCTACCTATTTTAATATGAAATCTGCTGCAATATCTTTTTGTGAATCTACTTAATGTACAGTGCATTTCATTGAAGATGTCTGGTCGGTCTTAATGCTCTTATTAATTAGATTTATTAATTAACCGACAACCAAAGCCAGAGACCGACTATATGTATATGAAAGGAAATGTCCTGTACTTTACTTATAATCAATACAGCTTTGTGATAATGACTTCTATAGTTAATTTGCAAATCCAATAACGCAGATCCGAACAAATCAACAATCAGCAAAAAGGGAAAATCCCACAAAAATAACACACAAACCGAAGTCGCAGATGCGTACCGAATCACCCTACACGGGGTCACAAAAACGTTGTCGCTTTATATTAAGTAATAAAGAAAACAGAAAAACAAATTGCCACAAAAATATGCTAGGAAAATTGAAACTCCGAAGATCAGAACGGCTCTACCCTCGTCAATGCATGTCATAATCCAATGTGTCTGAGAAAAGCCAGAAATGGCGTTTTATTCTAAAGTGGAAGAACACAAAATACACTCGCTTGCTTGTGGTTTCTGGTTAAATGACGTCACATTGACTGCCAATTTTCGAACATATTCCGCGTTAGTATTTATTGTACGAAATAGTAAAAAGTGTGCCTGCCGGTTCTAGAATGTTACAAATTAATTTGTCATTTGATTTGTCTATCTCATTGAGTTTTCCGGGACTTCTCTAAATAACCCTAGTGATATCTATTTTCAGACCTACCCAAAAAAGTTCGGTTCATCTCCCAGTATTTGCATATTCGATCTTAACCCTTTGTGATGTATAGAATTATGAATCAGCCCGTTAAGGGTTGGGTTAGAGATAGAGCCGAGGCGACAGGGCTAGGGTTATCAGATGCCATCGTGTTCAAGGGTTCACAAACACGTGCTGGTATTGTCTTGTCTTATCTTTTTGGAGTCAGGACGTGGTCACGGGACAACATGAGATAATGGGGTGGTTAAGAGAAATGGTCTATGGCTTTCGCCCTGTTTTCGAAAAGAAAATTAGCTGTGACAACTTGCCTAACTAATTTCAGCCAATCTCGTGCCACTATTTTGAATTAATCTTCGTTTAATCGCTTGTCAGATTTGATCCCTCTTCCAGAAATAACATAGCGGGTTTGGCGATCATTTGTTTACGAGTCAAATTATTCTTCAATTCACCTCACTTTTACTAAATATCTACTTGCAAAAACTAAGTAGTGTTCAAACGAATTTCATAACTCGCTAAATTAAAACACCGGGCACACAAATACCCAGCTGCCATTTAAAATTTTGACTGACACTCAAAATGTTACTATCTGCATTGCATTTCAGTTACTATTGACTCAACTTAAGAGCGTAGTCGGTCTGCGACAAAATTGAGAAATAGGTATTTGTACAAACTATTGCCGTCGCGTTGCGCCCAAGCGACCGCGCTATCAATGTGCGTGTGAGTAGTCTGTGTTCGTGTGCGTGCGTAGATACCACTCCCGCGCCCGGCCGCTTTTCGTTCTGCGGTCTTTCAGTTGCATTTGCTATCGGCATCGGTCGGCGTTTGCAGTGTTTGGCATTTACGAGCTACTTACTCGATCAAATTATTGTGTTAGACGTTTTTTATTGTTTACAGTCTATGCTTTAGTGAACTGACTTGGCTTGTGTATCGGATTTTGAGTAATTATATTTACGACTAAAGAAAAAACGTAAGTACCCACCTATTATTTTTAAATATTTTACCTACTTCAAATAGATAAACGAAATGCAATACATACATATTATATTTATCTAAAATACTATACCTACTTATTGATAAATAACAATTTACAAATGTGGAGCTATAAGTACCTAATCATGGTAATTGTTGTTTCAGATAAACCTTCTTTGTGATGGGTAAAAGAAATAGTAGATTGTTTACCAAGGGAGTAAAGAACTATTTTTAGGGCGAGAGTGTTTTTTGAATCCTGAGCGACCGAGGGATTCTAGAGTTGAGTCCCGAGTGTAACGAGGGACTCAAAAGTAGAATCCTGAGGGAGCGAGGGAATCAAAGTACATCACTCGAGCCAAAAATAGTTTAGTTTAGTAGTAATAGTTTTACTCCTGAGGTGGACACTCTACTTTTCATCACCCTCTATGAGAAAAGTAGTAAGTTATCAATAAAATAACATACATGTACTTATACAGGGTGTCACAGAAAGGGGTGTACATGCGGAAAGAGGGACATCATTCTGAACATCTTTCACTATGGGATCGACTTGATCAGAGCAACTTAATTTTTAACTCGGCACTAATTATTTTTACAACTAACTCATTTTTATCGGTGTTAATCGATTCGGTCGATCGGATTATCTAATCTGTGTCGAGTACGCATTTTAGTACAAACTTTTTTTTAATTGGCTGCGTTTAGGGTCTGTCGGCCTGAGTGGTAGTGAAACTGATTATTGACAGCATTTTTTTTCCTTTGTATTGGCAACAAAATTAAAAAGTTACTTTTAGTCCCTAGGGACTAAATGACCTACTTTAGTCCCTGTTTGTCGGGACTAAAGTAGATCTTTTTGAATAGATGTGATGAAAACAAAATAAAGCGCGTTTATTCTTGAGCGCTAAAAGAAAAAATAGTAGATTGTACAACAAGGGCATAAAACGCACCATTTTACCCGAGACGTATATATCCACCCGAGCCGCAGGCATTGATTGATTGACATCGTTAAAAGTAAATATTATGAAATAATTGCAAATTGAAATTACCGAGAAAAAATAAGGACTTCCCGCCATTAAACTTTTTTTTTTGGACGTGCCTCCGCAGCCGGCTCTGGCCGCCGGCAGTGGCACTTAGCATAGGTGTATGTGGCTGTTTACCTGACGACCTTTGTCAGAGTCTGAGATTTAGACGAAGATATCACTTTATGCTCTAGAACATAAAATTTGATTTTATGCTGGCTATACCCGACATAAAGACGAACTTTACGAGCATGAGAAGTGAAAACATCATTTACGTGTAAAGCGGAAGATTCATTTTGCTGCATTTTGCTGCATTCATGCTGCTGCAAGGCTGGAATCGACCTTGAATAGCATAGCCGGATTCCACTTACTCCAGATGGTCATTAGATAAATGGTAACAATGTGAAAGCGGCTACAACCTGGTAAACCCCCGCCTAACGAAGGCAAAAGGGGTGTTATGACTTTGACGTGTGAGTCACTCTGTCTGTGTATCTGTCTGTGTGTCTGTCTCTCAGCTCGCGGAGCGTAAACGGGTGAACCGATTTGAATATTGTTTTTTTATTCGTAAGTAGATTTCTTGGAGCATGTTGTTGTGGTATATGTCGAGCTGGTCTGATGATGGACTTCGAAGGTGGAAGTGGGAACCCTAAGATGCTTACTAGTAAACCCGTCGAATTTGGGCTCATTAGATTCGTAGTGACAAGACCTTTGAGAATATGGTACCATTGGGCTGATCTGATAATGGAGTGCGAAGATCGAAGGTGGGAGCTGGAACCTTGGGATGCTTACTAGTAAACCCATCGAGTTTGGGCTCATTAGACTCGTAGTGACAAGACAACAGAATAAATACACTCGTAGTGAAGACGAAATATGCCGGTAAGAGAAAGGGTGGAAATGAGAACAGAATAAATACACATATTCAATTATTCATTGATCGATATTGTTTTGTTTTATTTAAAACTAGCTGCCCGTCGCGACTTCGTTCGCGTGATTCCCTAACCCTGCTTGATAACTACCCTTACCCTACCACTATCCCTACCCCTACCCTACCCCTACCCTACTCTACTCCTACCCTACCCCTACCCTTACCCTTACCCTACCCCTACCCCTACTCTACCACTACTCTACCACTACCCTACCTATTTTCCCTTAAGATGTTTTTTTGTTATTTTCTTATTCTGGACGGAGACAAATGCAACAAATCAAAAACCTTGAAAATCGATCCAGCCGTTCTCGAGTTATAAGTGTTCGAACAAACAAACACGACTCACTTTTATATATATATAGATAGCCAATCTTCTTTTGTGTTCTGATTCCAAAAAAGATAAAAAAAAAATATTTTTGCTTTTGGAGAATAAAATTAAAAGCTTCAATTCTGTAAAATAAATAGGCGGTTCAAAGGATTTTTCCGTGGAAACGGCATACAGATACCAAACTCTGTACAAATAATATCGATAATGACGGAAATCACTACATTATCGATAAAAAAATCGACAGTTGTCACTTCCCTATTTGTATACGTATTAGTCTGACCCCCCCTTACCCTTGATCTTTCCCCGTAATGTGCGATAGGGACAACCGCAGCTCAGACCGATTTTCACTACAAAATCTTGACAAGATCGATGCTTTGTATTCCCCTGTTTTCTCCGCCAAACCTGCGCCGATTCAAATATGTTTGGTGTTGAAATTTAGAGGAAGAGTAGATCTATGTTTCTATTATTTTGTTTTAACGTAAAAACTTTTCATATTTGTCTGGTAGTCATCTGAATATGACAGTAAAAATGAGGTATTTTTTAGGTTTTCGAAAATTCGTATCTGTTTTGGTAATTATTTTTTGGGAAAAAGTAAATGACAGGGACATACATACAGTACACCTAGATTTTATAAAAAAAAACGAGTCCTCTAGAGGGATAAACCAGGAAGGAAATAGGGGAATACGTTTGTATGGAAAAATGCTGATAGGATACCCTCTTAAGCAGCAGTTTGTGCATGCGCTAGAATCAGAACTTACAGCACAACAGAAAACCCCGTATCTTCCACAATTCCTCCAACCCACGGGTCCCGTACATAGGTACATACAGCAGGTCGTGCAACCAATATTAATTAGTAGATACTTATCTCGCTTTATTTAAACCCTGCAGAAACATCGACATGACTGTAGCAACCCTGGAGAGACTAGCAATGAAACTGCATTTTACTACCACGTGTTAAGGTCTAAAATGTGTCTGGTGTTGTCGGTGTATTTGTAGTGATATACCGTTTTGTAAATTATTTTAATTACCTACTTCACTTTTATTGTGATCAGTCCGGGTTTTAGTCAACTATAAGAAACAATAAAAGAACTTTAAAAAAAATATTATTTTCTGTATAAAGTCGCATTGAGCGAGAAACGATTATTGTATAACGCTAACACAGTTAACATAGCAATACATAAATAAAGTGTAATAAGAAGCACACATCGTTACCCGGATACCAGCAAGATTGAGCCAAACTATACCACATTCCATCAAAATAAACCTACATGTGTGATTTTTGTTTTCAGTGAGAAATATAAATAAATCAGCAAAGAAGTAAGTCGCATTCAAAGCGTTTGTTTGTATTCGTAAACATGATTTGGATTATTTGAATATTTTATTACGCATTGTGTTGCAAGTAATCATTATTGTGTATATGAATACCGAGATTAACACAAATGTAGATATTTATATGTATGTATTAGTATGTATAGACATCAATGCATTTTATAATTTATTGGAGACAAATATTTCCTAGAAAGCCCGCGTTATAAGTCAACTATGTAAATATGAAAATACTTGAGTGAGTTTATCCTTATGTATCATAAATGCAACAAATAAGTATTAGACTCTGCTTTAATTCCTAAAACCATTTTCAATACTTTACATTACACACACTTTACCAAATGTATACAAAATTCCAATCATAGCCCATTCATTAAAAAAACCCTCGACCCTTGATGGGCCACATCGGATCCACACGCCAAAGAGACAAAAGGTCTAGGGTTCTGTGGTCACAGATGTTGTTTATCGGTGAACCGTGCGACTTGTGTTGTGCTTGTGATCCGAAACCCTCCTAAGTTACTCACCCCATTGTGCAGGGTTCCATAGTGGAACGTGGTATCTGGAGATGGTTGGCCTCAGGTTAGAACATCAGTTGACCTAAATACGAAATTCGAAATGCAAAGCAAAAGTTTTCGGATCAAGCGATTTATTTTTAACCGACTTCCCAAAAGGAGGAGGTTTACAATTCGTCGGGATATATATAAGTATATATATTTTATGTATGTGCCACGATTGCGCCTAGACGGATGGACCGATTTAGAAAATCATTTTTTGTTTGACAAGGTTTACCTTCCAATTAGTCCCATTGACACCAGGTCAGGATCTAAAAATGGGATCCTGGAGAAATCGAGGGAACTCTCAAAATAGGCAGACCTATAGTGATTTTTGTGTTTTTCATTATAATTTGTTCATTTACTCATGGTAAGCATAATATTGTGATGCGCACATGGCCACCAGAACTGCTCAATACGAGGTACAAATACAATACATTATTTACTCATGTAAATTCCCGTTATTTTTATACAATTACCTGCTTGCCTGGACTATGGCCCATATCTATCGACCATACTTCCTTGGCAGCCAGATACCTTATTCCACAATGGAACAGAAGCATTTTGTTAGCCGGCCACAAACAAGGCTACATTGATATGCAGATAACTTTTGGCCGAATGTTTATACAGGGTGGAGGGTGACTAGCATTAATTAAATTACGTGTCATTCTGACACTGACTGCCCCCCGTTCGAGGGTCAGTCGAAGATAATTATGACGTTTTATTTCACAATTCTAAATTTAAATTCAAAAAAGATACTGCCACAGAATCTGCACATCACGTCATCATATTCGTGGTGCATGTTTAGTCTAAGCCAAAATATTAGACTGACTCCAAGGATCAAACTGTTTGAATATATTTGTCCAGTATATTAGACTGAACGGATGACCGAACTGGAGTGTGTTTGATCAAAATCAGATCTTAACTTACTTTTTTGTGTGTGATACTCTGAAATTATAGCAGTAGTTACATTAACGATTAACAATTAAACTAAAAACTCACTTAACCATTTACACCATAACGGAATTACTTGTCAGTCACCCATAACCTCTTCAGCCATACAACCCATACATTTATAAGCATTACTCTTATCTAAATGGCCTCTCCATGCAAATTCCCGTAATAATATATAATGGCACATTAAACACTATCAAATCAGCGGTCCGCAACCTTTGGAATCAATTAGGGGTCAGCTATAAACTGTCACTTTGGACCTCTGTAAACAATAGTGTGCTGACGTGACTGTGTTGTTAAACCAGTTTAGTGCCACCTGTTGGGGTTGTTTTGAATGCCTCTCGTGTGATAGACTACTTAATTTTAGCAAGTGTACGTTTACATCATAATTATATTTATTATTATTTTTTGGACCTTATTATTACATATACATATATATTTTTATGTAAATATATCATTATATAAATTTTCCTAAAATATGTCAAGAAAGTTGAGTGAGTTTGATCTAAATTAAATGTTTATTAATATAATGACTAAACATATTTACATCTCATCTCTTAAAGTTTAATTTTAACCCCCTTCGTTCACACAAAACCCGCCAAGCACCGCCAAAACAAATTCAACAAACGTATTTACTTAAGGCGCCCGTCCAGCTAAAATGCCCAACAGATTGAGTTATTCCAGCAGATTGAGACACTTTCTGAATCCAGAAAAAATATATGTTATAAAATAGTCCCTTTCCTAAAAATTTAGTGTTTGAAAAGATCATAATGTCATCATAAAGTATATGAAAAAAAATATAAACGAATAGTCCTTTTTTACCTAAATCGAGTTTTTCCAGCAGTTCTACGAGGAATATTGGTTTGATTCTTGTGTCTAAAAATAGGTAATCGAAATATCTTAAAGTTTAGTGTTTAACATTTTAGAATTAATCGGCGATTTCGAATCAATCTTCATTTTATCACTTGCGCTGAAATAAATTGCATGCGGGTATGCGCGAAGGCGACGGGAGGCATTACCGCTTAGGCTCTCGAAGGGAGAGGTTGTGTCGCTCGTCTCAATAAAAGTCAGTCATAAAATAATTGCTACGCGGCATCGTCATGGCATAATAAAATACGGTTTTTCCTCCTCAAAAGTAGCCAAGGCCTAAAAAATTTATGGGATTCGTCTTGATACTCCTGAAAATTGGTAGTACGGTGTCTTACTGGTAGTCAGTAGGATTGAAATAGTAGTTTATGAAACTGTTCCATAATGAGGGGTATTAAAACACGAGTGGGTGTTTTTGATAGTATCCCACGAGAGTTTTAAACCTAGTTATGTGTAGTTTCACACCATGTTTAGTTCATACACTATTTATCTACTCTCATACTCATCTCATTAGGTTCGTTGTGGCAAGTCCTTTAGGAATATGGTGCCATCAAGCTAATCTGAATTTGGAGTTCATTTTGTAATATGGGTATGGTTTTCGAGGTATTTTAGGGTTCTAGTGACGAATTAGGGGTCCATTTTGCATTTCCAGATGGCTGCCGAGCCAAATTTCTATTTTGCAATATGGGTATGGCGTAGTATCGGGTATTAGCTTACTTTTTGTTAGGGTTCCGTACCCGAAGGGTGCCAAACGGGACCCTATTACTGAGACTTCGCTGTCCGTCTGTCCGTCCGTCCGTCCGTCTGTCACCAGGCTGTATCTCATGAACCGTGGTAGCTAGACAGTTGAAATTTTCACAGATGATGTATTTCTGTTGTCGCTATAACAACAAATACTAAAAATCAAAAGAATTTAATATTAAGGGGGGCTCCCATACAACAAACGTGATTTTTTTTGCTCATTTTTGCTCGATATTGATAATGGTAGCAGGTAGACGCTTAAAATGTTCACAATATATTGAGTATATTATTTACTTAAAAAATAAATAATTAAATTAAAATTAAATTAATATTTAGGGGGGCTCCCATACATTTTTTTTGCGGTTTTTTATAGATAATGGCACGGAACCCTTCGTGCGCGAGTCCGACTCGCACTTGGCCGGTTATTTCAATTATTCATAATAACTCGTGTATTTACTCATGATAAGCATAATGATATTGTGATGCGGAACTGATAATGAAGACCACATATGGCCACCAGACCTGCTCAATACTAGGTACAAATACAATGCGTGGCTGACGGGCAGGCAACGCATAGCCTAAACCGGTGGACCTAGAGCCATGAAACTTTGTACAGAGGTTCCTTAGTAGCGTGGGGTAGCACTGAGATGGGATTTGACAAAATAATTCCCCAATTGGGGATTAGGAGTTACAGTTTGTATTAAACTCAATCTAATCAAATAGGGTTTGTGGAAGTCGGTTTTTTCTAAAGTTTACTTTTTGTTTCAATTATTATTTCAAATTACCTGCACAATCAATACAACGTAAATGCCCGCACGATCATATGCCAATATTCGAATCAGTTCTTAGTATCAGCAATGGCTCGGATTGTTATCGTTTTGGGCCAGCACTGAGTAACACAAGTGATCCAAGTTCGATCCTCACGGACTGGGATCCTCCAATTCTCTAGGACACACACACTAAAATTACTTGACAATATTAGCTCCGACGCTCTTACGCGGTTGCCATAGATTCCATTTTCGAACTCACTTTTGAATTAGTTCATCAGTACTGATACTAATAATTCAAAAGTCAGTTCGAAAATGGAATCTATGGCGTCCGCATAAGAGCTGTCAAACTTAATATTGTCAAGTAATTTTAGTCAGTGTAACCTAGAGAATCGACCACAATCATGATTCTGAAGTCAAATATTAAAAAAAGTCGCCGCCATCTTGAACTTTTTTGTTACTCAACCGATTTGCAACAAAATCGATATCTGAGGATGCGGTTGGAGTCCAATCATGATTCTGAAGTCAAATATAAAAAAAGTCGCCGCCATCTTGAACTTTTTTGTTACTGAACCGATTTGCTTCAAAATCGATATCAGAGGATGCGGTTAGAGTACAATCATGATTCTGAAGTCAAATATTAAAAAAAGTCGCCGCCATCTTGAACTTTTTTGTCACTCAACCGATTTGCTTCAAAATCGATATCTGAGGATGCGGTTGGAATCCAATCATGATTCTGAAGTCAAATATTAAAAAAGTCGCCGCCATCTTGAACTTTTTTGTTACTGAACCAATTTGCTTCAAAATCGATATCTGAGAATGCGGTTGGAGTACAATCATGATTCTGAAGTCAAATATTAAAAAAAGTCGCCGCCATCTTGAACTTTTTTGTTACTCAACCGATTTGCTTCAAAATCGATATCTGAGGATCCGGTTGGAGTCCAATCATGATTCGGAAGTCAAATATTAAAAAAATCGCCGCCATCTTGAACTTTTTTGTTACTGAACCGATTTGCTTCAAAATCGATATCAGAGGATGCGGTTAGAGTACAATCATGATTCTGAAGTCAAATATTAAAAAAAGTCGCCGCCATCTTGAACTTTTTTGTCACTCAACCGATTTGCTTCAAAATCGATATCTGAGGATGCGGTTGGAATCCAATCATGATTCTGAAGTCAAATATTAAAAAAGTCGCCGCCATCTTGAACTTTTTTGTTACTGAACCAATTTGCTTCAAAATCGATATCTGAGAATGCGGTTGGAGTACAATCATGATTCTGAAGTCAAATATTAAAAAAAGTCGCCGCCATCTTGAACTTTTTTGTTACTCAACCGATTTGCTTCAAAATCGATATCTGAGGATCCGGTTGGAGTCCAATCGTGATTCTGAAGTCAAATATCAAAAAAGTCACCGCCACCTTGAACTTTTTTGTAACTGAACTGATTTGCTTCAAAATCGATATCTGAGGATCCGGTTGGAGTCCAATCATGATTCTGAAGTCAAATATTAAAAAAGTCGCCGCCATTTTGAACTTTTTTGATACTGAACCAATTTGCTTCAAAATCGATATCTGAGGATGCGGTTGGAGTACAATCATGATTCTGAAGTCAAATATTAAAAAAGTCGCCGCCATCTTGAACTTTTTTGTTACTCAACCGATTTGCTTCAAAATCGATATCTGAGGATCCGGTTGGAGTCCAATCATGATTCTGAAGTCAAATATTAAAAAAGTCGCCGCCATCTTGAACTTTTTTGTTACTCAACCGATTTGCTTCAAAATCGATATCTGAGGATCCGGTTGGAGTCCAATCATGATTCTTAAGTCAAATATCAAAAAAGTCGCCGCCATCTTGAACTTTTTTGTTACTCAACCGATTTGCTTCAAAATCGATATCTGAGGATCCGGTTGGAGTCCAATCATGATTCTTAAGTCAAATGTCAAAAAAGTCGCCGCCATCTTGAACTTTTTTGTTACTGAACCGATTTGCTTCAAAATCGACACAATTTTTTCAACACGCAATGAACTGCAACCAACGGAACTACTGGGGAATAAAAAGTCCCATACCTACGTCAACACTGTTACCGTATGGGATTTTTTTTTCCATACCGTAACAGTGTGGACGGCGGGGTGTGTACTACTGGGAATAAACGCGAATTCGTTCGTCACTAGAACCCTAAAATACCTCGAAAACCATACCCATATTGCAAAATAGAAAGGCGCGGTGACCATCTTGAAATGCAAAATGGACCCCTAATTCGCCACAAGAACCCTAAAATACCTCGAAATCTATACCAATATTGCAAAATTAAAATTTGGCGCAGCGGCCATCTTGAAATGCAAAATGGACTTTATATTCGTCACTAGAACCCCAAAATACCTCGAAAACCATACCCATATTGCAAAATTTAAATTTGGCGCGGTGGCCATCTTGAAATGCAAAATGGACCCCTAATTCGTCACTAGAACCCTAAAATACCTCGAAAACCATACCCATATTGCAAAATAGAAATTTGGCGCAGCGGCCATCTTGAAATGCAAAATGGACTGTATATTCGTCACTAGAACCCCAAAATACCTCGAAAAACATACCCATATTGCAAAACAGAAATTTGGCGTGGCAGCCATCTTGAAATGCAAAATGGACCCCTAATTCGTCTCTAGAACCCTAAAATATTTCGAAAACCATACCCATATTGCAAAATAGAAATTTGGCGCAGCGGCCATCTTGAAATGCAAAATGGACTGTATATTCGTCACGAGAACCCTAAAATACCTCGAAAACCATACCCATATTGCAAAATTTAAATTAGGCGCGGTGGCCATCTTGAAATGCAAAATGGACTCTATATTCGTCACTAGAACCCCAAAACACCTCGAAAACCATACCCATATTGCAAAATTTCAATTTGATATCACATAGCAATAGCTATAGCGGGGCTTAAAATACCAGTTTGAAGCCGGTGCGGCACAAATCTTCAAAATCTGACTTCAGAATCATGAATATACTCCAACCGCATCCTTAGATATCGATTTTGAAGCAAATCAGACCAATAACTAAAAAGTTCAAGATGGCGGTGACTTTTTTCAAAATCTGACTTCAGAATTATGATTCGACTCTAACCGCATTCCTAGATATCGATTTTCAAACAAATCCGTCTACAGTCTATTCGTGATAAGAATGTTGTGAAATTAAAATTAAAATGGACAGGACACAACCGTCGCGTTTGAAAGTTTGCCTTCAACCGGTCACTGTGAACTTGGCTTGATAAGAGGAAACGATTTGATTGGTTACGGGGCGTGGCCATTATTAATCTGTGGCGTGGCTAAGCCGCCGGACAGTGATGACTCCACTTCATTCTTATCACGAATAGACTATAGTTACAAAAAGTTCAAGATGGCGGCAACTTTTTTCTAAATCTGACTACAGAATCATGATTGGACTCCAACCGCATTCTTAGAATCGATCTTGAAGCAAATCGGCCTAGTACCTACATTACAAAAAAGATCAATATGGCGGCGACTTTTTTCAAAGTCTGACTTTAGAATCATAATTGGACTCCAACCAGATCTTCAGGTATCGATTTTGAAGCAAATCAGACCAGTAACGAAAATGTTCAAGATGGCGGCGACTTTTTGTCGGCGGCGATAAAAGTGTGTAGGAGGCGCCGCCACAGGAACGCCAACTTATACTTGCCACTCTGTTGCACGATTGTGAATAACAATCGCTAAGCCACTCGATTGTAGAAATCATTCAAAGTATTCGAATAATCCTAAAACAATCGATAATCGAGGTAGTCGTGAAGCGTGAGCTGCGTGAGTGGTTTCATTCGTTTTGATATTCGATAGTTTTATGCTCATGTAAAAGTAAACTCTATGCTCTGAGAAAAAGTATATCTAATTTTGTGTGGAAAATTCTATCAGAAAACCATCGAAATTCATGAATACTACCTAACGGAAACAACTACCTACCAAACGGAAACATTGTCACATGTTAGTTCTAGGTAACCAGTCATGAACTCTCTTAGCACATATCATAAGTTGCTCATCCTTATGAATATAGATATAATCATCTAAAAAGAACGCTGCAGTGGTAGGCGATTTACGCCAATTTGTCCATGCAGGTAAGGACGCTATTGCCATGCATATTACCACATTCTTTTCCGCAAATTACACCAATGTACCCATACATATAAGGAAGCTATTGCCATGCACCGCTCCATCGCCTCCAGCGTTTTTAGGGTTCCGTACCCGAAGGGTGCAAAACGGGACCCTATTACTAAGACTTCGCTGTCCGTCTGTCACCAGGCTGTATCTCATAAACCGTGGTAGCTAGACAGTTGAAATTTTCACAGATGATGTACTTCTGTTGCCGCTATAATAACAAATACTAAAAAACAAAAGAAATTTAATATTAAGGGGGGCTCCCATACAACTAACGTGTTTTTTTTGGGGTTTTTTATAGATAATAGTACGGAACCCTTCATGCGCGAGTCCGACTCGCACTTGGCCGGTTATTTTATGTGACGCAAAGTATACTTATATCCAAGATGTTTTCCTAAAAAAGCGTCATATTACAATAAAACATCACTCGGTAATACGCATAGCAGTTAGTAGATCAAATAGGTTATATATAATTCAGACTGTCTTCCTAAATGGAAACGGGGCGTAATGCTTTGATATATTTTAATTTG